>OY979669.1:23876433-24476433 GCA_963855955.1 Luperina nickerlii
TCTGTCGCACGAAATACAAACAGTCCGGTATCTATTAGGAGCTGTTAAAACAATTATGATTTGCTTCTTTTGATAATTATTTTTATTCTTTGTATAAAATACAAAAAAAGGTAAAGGTCGATGTGCAATATTTATCGCCGGGTACTGTACTCTCACTTGGCGCGTGCGGACTTCTATGTTAATATAACCGGTTACTTGCCAGTTACCATTGCTTACCATGGTCTTATGTGGACAGTTGTGCTGTCTGTAGTGGGTTGTGGATGATGCGTGCGTTGGATGATCGATGTCATGTAGGATTGCGAAAGGATAGAAATGACAGAAAGCTTAAGTTAAGGCTTCCATCAATCAAAATACAGAACCTATGTTGTGCTGTGGCCTAAGTTTTAAAATGTTGTCCTCTTGGTTAGAACAGTTGAGTCTATTTGTTGCAGTTGCCATAAACTGCGGTGACATCTTTTGAAGTTGCCAAGCGTTAAGTGAAACGATCGTAAGGCTCACTAGAACCCTAACAGCGGCAGCGTGGCTGGTTGTGTAATATCTTTTATAATATATTTGCTCGTAAAGGGTCTCTTATTTCACCAATTTCAATATCGTAATGTATCTCATTACGTACTTGTGCGGTAATGTAAAGTAAATCGCACGGTTTATCAAGATGCTCCGTCAAAACGAACGGTACTTTTTTAAATCTAAGCAAAGAGTTTTTATTTCAGAAAAGATGTCAACATATTATGAATAAAATTAACTTTGGGAGATAAAATATAATAAATAAACATTTAATTCTTTAATTTAATTAATTTTGACAATAAATTACAACCATTAATATCTGTAACAAAAATAAAAATATTTATTTACTTTATTAATAATACTGGTTGTTTTGTGCCTATGCCTGAAAAAAAAAGCGCGAACGCGCGCATCCCTTGTCTGTTAAGAAGTAAAAATTATTCCGCGCGCTTTTTCTTTTCGCTGTACTTTTTTTATTTGAAAATGTCGTCAAGTAATGATGAATTTATTAATTCCACACCGCCAGAAGTCTCAGAGGCAGCGAAAAAGGCTACTCTAAGCCTCGCCCGAAAAATCGACCGATCGGTACTTACAAGCGTATCAAAATTTCATCATATGGAAAACAAGCAAATATGCAAGTTCAGTCCGAGTTTTATTTATTTCCTTGCAAATATGTTATAAAACGTCGTATGACATACGTGCGCTTTGAAAATTACAGCCTCGGCTTTCTTTTAGCCCTCGCCTAGGGCTCGGGCAAGCAATATCGCCTCGGCTGTAATTTTCAACTTACCGCACTTATATCATAATGTACTATTTTGTCTCTGAAGATAAATTAAAGCAGGCCTATTTATTAAATTTTTCTCCATTCTGAATCTTTATCGCTGATCGCTGATTAACACAGAATGGTACCTCCCGGGAGATCATACTAATCCTTTCGCTCGTGTCTCACAATGCTCATTCGCCGTCAACCCTACTAAGAAACTTTATCTCAACCATCGAAAAACATCTGTCCGTATATTTTTACTCGACATACCTAAAACGAAGGCTCAAATAAAAACGGACCACTTAAGGCCGAAAGAATATCACTCAATGCTCGCTATATTTTTCAAAGCTTCTCTTCACATTCTGTTTTTATCCTACTTGACTCTTAATGTGGTGAATTCATACATGAACAATCGCTATCTCGAGTGTTCTTGGGTTGTGGGGGGTAGGGGGGCAGAGGGGCGTTTTTCCTTCTTTTACAACATTTGGAGGTGGACGGTATACCGTGGATGAGAAGGGAGGTGTCGGCTACAGTCGACCCGCCCGGATGTCTTTAAGGCGCGGTCATCCCGGATTATGTTGCGTCAGGAGTTTATTTCAATGTGGTTGACCGATTTAATTTTAGTGGCTGCGACTGGGGTTGGTTTTTAGGGGTTTTTGATAGTTTATTAAATGTTGGAATGGACGGTGTTATCATACAAAGTTTGGTACTTACCTGATGTGTTTTAGGAACCACTGAGCTACATAAAAACACGAAATGAAATTAAACACTACTGGAGTGCGAATACCGAAAGAAAGAACATTCAATTATGTGTTGTTTAATAACAGATATGGAAGGGAACATTCCGCAGAGAATCTTTCGAATCCTCGAGTACCTATAATTCATTTTAGAACGTCTAAAATAAAAATAAAATAATTCCTTTCAAAACGACGCTTAGGTTCTTATACTTCACTGCTTCAATTCGTCGGGAGATACCTCCGCGAGTCAAGACACTGTTCAACGACTGACTCTTATTTACTAACGACCTCTTATCTCAAGAACAACATTCACTTCTTTAGATCTTAGAGATAAATACAGTATTGTGATAACATCAGCTTTTCTTTGAGTTCTTGCATATTTTTGGACTAACAAATGAAATTGTTTGTTCTGTTAATAGGATATCGGAATCACTTTACGTCATTTAAAAAAAAATAAGCTAGGTGGGTGGAGTCGACATTTCTTGTCTGACCCCGGAAAAGAAATGGCGAAACAGACCCACTGGTCAAAGTCAGGTTACACATTCACACTTTTAGTAGTTGTCAATTGTCAAGTAAATTTTGCTGGAGATGCTCCAAACATCGGTTGATGAAAGAATCAATAAGCCAAAATGTATCGACCACCCTTATGAAATGCTGCTAATGCTTTAGTAATAGGAATGATGACAAAAACCAGCCAATTTCAAATCACTTCGTTTTATTGAATCATGAACAAGCAACTAATTAAATTCAAGAAACTAAGCCCAGTGTTGGCAACCCTGTATGTTCTAGACATAGCTTCTATGTAGTATTTGAACTTTGAAGTTTAAAGTACCTAAGAGCCATTATTGTATACAGCGACAGTTTAAGTTAAATTGTAGGTATGTCGTAAAGTAAGTAAGTAGGTGAAGTTACGTTCAGTTACTTAGTTTTATTGTTTATTTTCGTCTTTGTAATGTTACTAGCTGTTTAGAGTTCCTTTTCTCTGTGTGAAAGCTTATACAAGATATCTCCAAATCCTCGGATTTTATTGACTTGAAGAAAAAATCAATAGGAGTTTATGAGACTCGCTAGATAGTGTAGTTTTTGGGATTCTCTTATTCAAAAGTCAAATCAATTCAAAACAATTTATTTGTGCACACAGGTTACAGGATGTTACAAAATTTTAGGAGTACCTACTTATATCTATATACAGGCTGGCAGGGATACCGACGCACAATTTGTTACCATGGATTCAGTAGTTACATGATTCTGGTCCCCCTGCGTTTAAATTTCTCAAAAGTTGGATGCCTACGCATTCAAAATGAACAGCATTTTTTTATTACCGACGAAAAATTTTAATGCCCTCTGCAATGACAGTCTAGAAACATGTAGGTACTGAATCTATGGTACCAAGTTACGCGTCGATGTCCCCCACCCTGTACCTATAGGAAATATCTGTGTCCTGCCTCAGTAAGTGGAACACAAAAAATTTTATAAAATAATTTAAGAAAAATTTACCGGTTACTTTTTGTAGTTGTTTGGGCTTTTATGATGAGTAGGAGAACACACATTCACCCTTAACGTAATAGATATAAATACTTCAGGTACACAATTGTTATTACCCTTCCCGACAACATTAATAAAATGAAACATTCACATCTAGCGACCACATTTGGAACATAATGTTTCAGCCACATTAAGCACAACAACACAAGTTGTGACCATAAAATTAATTAACTAGAGACCACTTGCTACCCTGAGTGACCAGCCACGGGCCAATTACATTAACGGCCGATATAAAAGTGGAATGATAACGTGGGTGGAGGCTGTGATTTTCGAGAGGTCACCGCATCTCAATGAGATGGGGTGGCGACGAGAGGAACGTGGTATGTGCCAATGATGTAATAGAATATTATTTTATGTTCAATGCGAGTACATTTTGAATGGGGACTGTTATTAGGACTGAAAAGCGTTTTGATGAAAACAAGAGAGAAAAGAAGTTACCTTCTTTAAAATCCCAGGAGGGAGAGAACTGGTCTGGACGTAGTATCAAGTGCTACCGATATGGGCAACACTATCAAAATTTTACTGCTTATGAAACGAATACATATTAAGAGGGCTTATCTTAGAGGTGGGGCGGTCCAGCACGATCTTTATCCCAGAGTTTTACAATGTTGCATTAGAAGGCGATCTATGAGAGGAATCCATGCTCATTAGTATAGTCGTTAAGAAAAGATATGAAACGCAACTTTCTCCCAATGTAAAACTGAAGTTCCTTTCTTAAAAGTCTTTTACCACGTTCTTCTTCAACTGAATAGTGTTTTCAGCGACTACAGCACTGGTAGGTAGGTAAGCCAGCGGCTAAGTGTCATGACTATTCATGGAAAAACCGCGGCGTTTCATTACAGAGAGTCGAGCCAACGTTTATTTTAACTTTACGGTTTTCACCAGAAATAGCTGGCAGGCGCAGGCCCCGTGCGATATTTGATTTTTGTCAAGAGGAATGGAAAAGAAGAGGTTTTCTTTTTTTTTTGTTTTCATTTCTTGTATTGTGTAGGCTGTAAGTTCTATGAGTATCTACCGTAATAACGTCATGCTTTGGGTTTTCTTTATCGTAAAAACAGAGGCAACCTGTGGTACTTATGTAGGCATCTAAGATTCACCAGTGATTGCAATAATGATAGGCAGATGATTTGACATTCCTTCCAATGGTCAAACTAGATAGACTGAATAAAATTACTGTCTAGATAAAATAAAACAAAATGACGACGGCTAAAATGTGCTGGAAAATTGAAGCGATCCACAACTCAATAAAGCAGCTAAACTTTGCCAGCCCGGTCAAACTTCGTGTTTTTTAAATATTTTTTGGTTACTTTTTTATTTTCTTTTTCCAAAGTAAACAGCGTCGTTTGCACAACACATCAATCCTTCTAAAATCACAAACTATTCCGCGTGGTCGACATTCGCAGCTGAACACGCTATTCAAATGGGGATGAAAATACAGGGGATGAAAGTACAGGGGATGAAAGTAGCAAAAACCCGAGGCCCGCACCTCATTACCATAGTCTGTGGCAACTTCGCGAGGGATGTTAGAAGCAAGACTTTGAAGAAAATTGCAAAATATAGTAATTTAAAATATAAAGTCTTCTTAAATCTTTACGCTTGGATTGGTTTTTGAGGTAAATAGCAATATTTTGGTGATCATAACAGGGGTGAAACTGGCACTTGATGAGAGCGGGATTAAAATGGTTGTTTATCTCAAGACCTTTCACTATTTGCGAAGTAGGTTATTTTTCGTTCGACTGAAATATTTAAATACAGAACCTATTTTTTTCTTTTAATATCGATAAGTAGTAATTCAATACCGACATAATTAACTAAATTTATATCCATATGTGATAATGATCGACGAATTACCAATATCGAAGTAAACTACAGTTATGAAAAAACAGTGACGTCTTCCCATAAAAAGCTATCATAAGTTTCAACCAATGTCGTCTCCAAAATCCGTGTTATATACCTCCTTCCTCGGAGGTGCTCACAGCTCAGTAAAAAGCATCTTCAGGCCACTGTCGGGGACAGGCCACTTGTCATAAACTAACTCCATGATAAATCGACACCAGCGCCATCTCGCGCCTGTTACTTATTGTTTCCTTACACACTGCTACCAACCTTAAAATACGAAACTTAAAACTAACGACAAACTAAAGTGAAGCTTATGCCGCAAGAAAAAAGGTTGGGTGTCGTGTTTATCAATTGTGTGGGTAGTTGGTAAAACGCGCTACTTTAAGGGTGATCCTGTGGTGACTCTCCAGTAATGGCCATCGTTATGTCATCGTTATGATAAATACAGTATTTAATTATGTCTGGTAGTAAGGTGTTTTGGCTTATGCTTGTTCTTAGTTGAGGTCTTGTGTAACAAGACCTCTTACTTCGAGTTACCAGTTTGAACAAAAAGGGTCAATTTTGTGCGGTTGGCAAAACAAAAATTCATGCAAATTGATCAAACCAAATCCTAATTGGATACGGACCATTTTGTTATAAACATAATTGATATCCATATTTACCAACGTAAGTTCAGTATGAATTCAGTTATCCATCACTATAAGGACGATCAAAATTGGCTAAATTGGCCGTTACCTCCTGCGGCCAACAAAAAAATCAACAGGAACTTTTAGTAAGCCTTTCATCCAAATATGGTCCTAACAATACTTTTTGTAGTCTAAATGAGAGAAACTAAATAATAATTATTGAAAACAAAAACTAATTAAACCCTAATTATGAAATAAAACTTCCATTATTCTTAGTAATATTTAACTTGCTCCTAAAATGGGTGCACACGTTTTTGCTACCTATGAAAACAAAACTCAAACGAACCCCATTCTAAATGATTACAATTCCATCAGTATAATATTAATATCAAATAAACAAAAACGGAATCACAGCTCGAAACCATTCGTTACAGCCGCGCCGTAATCCATCTCCGATTCTCCGTATATTTTGTGCCCAACCATTATTTAGTTCTGCCGTTCGCCGCTAGATGGCTCTCTACCTAATTTATTATGCATACTGATGACCTGCGGTAATGAGGCCCAGGCTTTATTCCAGAGGTTTTCCTAAAGAAAATTTGGCAACACAAGTTTGTTAGATTAAGCGAAAGAATGGCTTGATAAGAACGGATGGTTTTCTGTGGAATGGTTTTGTTAGCGATTAAGTTTTACGTTTTAATTTGCGCGGCGGTTGAGGACTAGCTTGAGATACCTATGTGTGGTTTTTGCATTTCAAAAAATATTGGCGGCTTATTTTACTGGAAGAATTCCCGTAGTAACTTAGTATGGCGTTATGGTGTATTTTTAGGAGTGTTTTTAATTAGGCATTAACGCTGCTTGCTTATAAATAGATAAACGAAAAGCTCGCCTCCAAAATCATTTTCTAATCGAGTACTTAATCGAGGTATTTGACAAAAAATTACAAATAATAATTTATATTAACATATTTATGGCAGAAAAAAAGCATGGCATAAGAAAATAAACGCCGGACGTATCCCATAAAAATGTAAATAATAAAACATCATTACCGTTCATGCGTTAACATTGAGTCTCTTTGACAAACGGCAGGGGATGTTGCCAGAGCAAACACTTGGCCGGACACGGGGTGGCCATAAATAAAAAACAAAAATATTTACACGTCAATAGATACTGTTTGGCTCAAAGTATTGCACCGATATCAATTTTATACGGACCTTTTTACTTTTAGATGGTAATGACTCACGAGTGAGCGGAACAATGTTGAGAAAACAGTGGGGGCTAAAGGGAAATATAAAGCAGTTTACGCTTGCAGTATCGGTATTTATTTACTGTAGAAAAACTGTGTGTATGTAATGTGTACCTACTTTTGACAAAGGACGACACGGTTGGCGCAGTGGCTGAGCGATCGACTGCTGTGCTGCGTGTCGCGGGTTCGATTCCCGCACGGAACAAATATTTGTATTGCCTACAGGTAGTTGTTCCGGGTCTGGCTGTTTGTGTATGTGAATTTAAATGTTTGTAAACGCACCCACGATACAGGAGAAATTCCTATTGTGGGGCAACGTTTTTTTTTTAAAAAAAAAGGGATTCAGAGACGAGTGTCATATTCTTATGAAACACAGAAGGAATCTTGCTGAATTAAGTATTTTCATTTTATCGAAATAAAATAAGTAGTGCATAAAAGTAATATCTAAGAGCAAGTTTATACGTTTATGAAGTATATATACTAGATTAACACAATAAATTGCAATAGGTATAATAATTGCAGTAATTGCTACTATATTAGCCTAATCATCATATGATGTGGTGGGTGGGGTGGAACGTGACGCTGATTTTAGAATTACTATATGTTATAAATATCGCACCGTCTAATCATCTTTAGAAATAAGATGTTATATAGATATTATATTTAGCAAAATAACTCAATATTACCACTGCAATTTTAAAATCTAATTGTTGTACGATTACACGCTACCATACGTTACACAAACCATAATATATTTACCCTAACTTCCTCTGTAACATCCCAAATAACCAGAATAAACAAAACCACAACAATGCGAGTCAATACTTGATAAATTACACGAATGCCCAGACTCCACAGAGCCAATCCATCTTGTTTCCAAATTAGAGAAACACTCAGTCCCCCGTGTTACGTATGCACCCTGCCACGGACTGCCACTGGCCACGGGCCAGGGTAAGAAATAAAGGAAAATTTATACCAACCGTTATATTTTATTGTTATTACCTTATTCTTTTTATTTTATCAATTTTCCTTCGGCCATTTATTGATAAAACTCTTCAGGGGATGAGGCGTCTATTTTGGGAATATAGAAGGGTTGGGATGTGTTTAATTTGCATGGATTATTTGAAGTGGATGTATTAGTTTCGGTAGTCGTGAAACATTGCTTTTAAATAAAGGTATGCTTACTTCAAGAGATTACAGAAAGACATTTTGTTTTTGCCGACGGAACTTTTAAAGCTTAAATATTTTTAGGTTTAAATCCAATAGATAAGTACTATAGTTGGATTCGAACCCAGCTGGGTTGTGGAGGTCTGACAGGCAGTGGCGTCATGTAAAATACTGGTATTCAGCTGCATTCGGTTAGACTAGAAGCTGACTTACCACAGATCAGCTAGGCAGATTATGAGTTGTATTCGAACACGAGAAATATTTAAGCTTTCAGACGTTGCAATATAATTAGTTCTAACACATCATTACAAAACCATTTGTTATTATAAATATTTTTGTCAATGTACAAAGCTGTCCATTGAAATATAGTCATTTACTTAATCCCAAGCTTTAAGCTTCCCGGAGTTAAAGTTACATTACACCTCAGTGCAACATAAACCACCCACGGTAAGTATTGACAGCCAGTTAATTATCACCAATTAACAGTTCCCTGCCTCATTCCCCTGCAGCCTGTAGCCCTGGCGAGCCGCGAGCTGCGACACTCTACTAATCCTATTTCTTATCTTTAACACGCTAATGTCTTGCCATTTGCATTCCGTTACTTGCAAAATGCTGGAGAAAATTTAAGGTTATGTATGGTGTTGCTAGAGTTTGGCTTTTACCACTGGATAAGGGGTCATTTGGAATACCTATGCATTTTTTGGTATTTAGTAGGTTGGATCATGCCAAACTGTCATTTCAAGGAATGTTATTAGGAAAATTCTTTTTGTTCTTAAATGACGTGTTCAATGATTTATTATTAAAGCTGTAAACTAACAGAGAGGGTATAGAGTCAGATTGTCTTTCGGCAATGACCCAGCAGTTCAAGTGTAGACTTGTAATCAAAAGTTCGTGTTTTCGAAACACACCATTACACTATTTGCCTCACTCCTACGAGTAGTACCAGTGTGAGAGAGTTGAAGAGAAGTCACTGAAAAACCAATTTAATACTAATTGGAAGAAAACCTTCGGGCACATTGGTTCATGATTGTATTGTTGAGCAGTAAAATACTTGCTGACCTAACGTACCTACCTACATAGTTAGGTTTGTATTAATTACTCTGAAAAGTGAGGAGAAACCGCTTCGCTTTCGTGGGTAACCCAGAAACAAATTAAGAGGATTTAACAAAAAAAGCGTACATTTGGCGAAAGCAAGCGATGCTAATTGCGGTGGGGCTCGATGTTGATATGGTAATGAACAGCGCCCTCTCTTAGCAAGTAGACGAACTAGTAATGCACTTTGATTTGTTTCGCGCCAGATTATAAAGGATTGTCGAGTAATTTATGGTGGTCGTTTGTGATTTAAAAGATTGTGTTGAAATGTGTTTTTGTTTATTTCTTTGTTATTTGTATGATTCGCTCTGCATAGAAGTTGACCAGTTCATTAGGTATAGTAGAAAGTAGATACCTAAATAGTAGATAAGTATCTTCTCATGAAATCAGTTAGAATTATTAAATAGATATTGAAAAACACCTACTTCGAGAAAATATTGAAAGGATGACTTTCCCCGTCGCATAAGAAAATTTAATAATCTAAAACCCAAATCACTGCGTCAGCTTACCCAGAGCTATAGATAAAACACATTAGACATCACATTTTTACTTTTAATTATTTCGGCCATTATTCAAATTAGGAATACGTATCAATTCGCGCGCCGTAACTTTTCAATTTTGGAACGTTACAGAATATATTACGGAGCCGTCAAGATGGAAATTAATAAATGGGAAAATTAAAAATGGACCAACTTGAGGGACAGACAAACAGAAAGTTTTTAAAAATTACTCTAATGTATTCGAGAAATTAGAAAAATGGCGGCGTGAACCGACGTCGGCCGCCAATCAAGTTTGAGTAATGTTGAGGGTTTAAATTAAAATGGGATATTGAGTATCAGAATAAACAACGCGGTTTCTCCTGCTGTGAATGTTTTACAGATTAGCATATGAGAATGTACTTTTTCATCTTTATATTTTTTTGCCAATCTGAAAATTATTAAGAAAATGCGCATGATAAATTATGTAGAAAAAAGCCTGAACGAGAGTTGACATCCAACAAACAGCAACGCATATCCGGGACGTGTTTAAAAAGGATAAGAAGTTAAAAAGGGTTTTGTTTCAGTTTAAGTAGGACTTCTCAACTTTCAATTAAGGAATAAGTTTTTATGACTACTTCAACTTTAATAAGCTTGGTAGACAGCTTGGTCTTCATCGCTTGCAAGTATCTCACTCTGTGCTACCAATAGAAGTGCTCTTTTTTAGGCTATTAATTAGCAAGGAAAAACAAAACCGGTAAATAGTTTCAAAACGCAAAATCAGTTGTTCAAAAATAAAGCCAGTTAACAGACGTAAGACGTAAATCCAGCAGAGCGTGTCCGTAATAACGGACAGTCGAAACCAAACCGACTGTTTTATATTCACGGCGAGTGCGACCACTAAACTGGACGGCCATAACCGTAGATTAAGAATACTTAACCGTTTACTGTGCAATCGGGCGCTATTGTTTGGAATTCCTTTGCTTGTGTCTGGTATTACTGTGATTAGTGCGCTTTGAACAATACAATTGGGTTAGTTGGTTATTGATACAAAGGTTTATGTTTGCTGAAGTTTTTCAAAAGCTGTCTTCTTCTTCTTTGTGACTATAAGAGCCTGTAGACGTCTTACTTTCTGGGATTACACTCCTGAGTCCTGGTACATTAGCTGTCTGCAAGACAAGTGATGTCTTCATCTTTATGATTATCCCTAGGTTTGGGTATATCAAGAAGATTCATAGTAGCGTCTCTTCTTCTTGCCAAGAACGCGTCAGCAAAGATTGCAAGCATGCATAGTCTCCTAACACCAGGGAAGATAGTGGTTCGACGTCAGCCTTTCTAGAAACCAAATCTGCCGAGCGATTCTGTAAAAATCTAATCATGAAAACTTAGGTGAAGTGAGCTGTCAATAGTGTCAATCCCCTAGCATCAGGTGGAGTGACAGCTCACTTCACCTAAGTTTTCACGGTGAGATTTTTGAGAAAAGACCTGGGGGCCTAAAATAGCCACTTTGGCAGAATCGTAAAAGGATAACGTAATGAATGAAAATATGGCGAAGACAGTCCGTGTTTTTCTTCTTTTCGCTGCACTACGTAGGTATAATCAAAGAGCTAGGGATTGGATTGATTAGTATTTTAGCACAGGCAAAAAAAATTCCTGAAAAATCCTTCATCAATGGGATTTGATTCGATTAACTTAACAGTTAACTCTCCATTACGATTCATTATGTTATCCTTTTATGATTCTGCTAAAGTGGCCTTTTTAGGCCCCCAGCTGATCTTAGTTAATCACGGCACTTTACTATTAAACCTACTTAATTTCTCTTATTTTTTCATAAATATCATACATTCAATATTGTCAATCGTAGGCCGGTCCCACTCGGCCTCACACCGGCCGTTCGCGCGGCGCATAAATTTGCATATGATTTCATATCCAGTGAACAAGGGAATAAAATTAGACGCACATGGCGAGTTTTTTTAAACCCTTATTTTTACTTTTTTTCGTATTTATTTCGCTTTCCAACGGTCGGTTGGGCTTAAGTTTTTGTTTTTAGCACTATTTTAGAAGTTTTTTTTTGTTTTGGGCGATTAGAATTAGAATTAGAATTTTAGGACATATCGGTATCGATACGACCTAAACAAAAACATACAACAAATATCCAACTACAAGGGATAAGTGGTATGCCAAGCGACAATTCATTCAATTGTCGATTGTGGATGTTTGCCAGAATCTCAGATAAAATAATTAATAGCCTATGTAAATTACCTCAGGTTTACTAATAGCTACTTGAAACTAACGTAATAGAAAGACTTATTATAATATTTACTTTAATTTGTGTTTATTGTCTAAGATAATATTAAACGGTTTATAAACATTTTGTAGGTTGGTATTGTTGCTATCCGACGATAGATGGCGCTAAACTAATATATTCATGAATTTCAATTTCCATTTTTAAAACACCATAAGAATAATATTTTTTGTTTTCGAAGGTCATGTAGGTTTTAAATGTTTAATGATAGTGTGCAAGTTGGGTACAGTTCAATATTTAGGTACTTACTCCACTTAACTTTTAGTGATACCTAAATTGTAGGACCTCTAGTTCCTACCAAGTACGGTACTAGGGTAGTTTTATTTTAGGGTTATATCATTCAATATTTACAACTTTTTATAGGATTTTAAAATGATCGTTTACTGAACAGTATTACTGAACCTTCTCAAATGTTAGCTAGTATACTCATGTAGGAATTATGCCATCAAATTAAAATATTAATTCTTACCTGCAGTCAACATTATAATGCACAAAATGATTGACACTTGTTCCGCATACCCATCTTCGTAACATTTATATGTAACCCGCATGTATCTCACGTCACTGTGACGTCACGACTACGATCGCGTGTATTTAAACAAATACCGTTCAAACACAATGTTTAACACTCGCGAGCTAATACAAGCAAATTTATTCGTCATACTACGCCACATAATGAATAAAATTAATCTTGAGAAATTCTTATACGCGCCATTGTTGGTTGAGCTTTGTGCTTGTGGTCTATGCTAGGCTTGCGATTGTTGCTATTTGTTTACGAAATACTCTTTAAAATTATCATTTTATCTTTTTAAATGATTTTTTTCCAAGATCTTTGATGTATTTTCTAACTAAGATAACGGAATTAGTTTTTTACAGAATTGATAGTTGGTCTGTTTAAATGGGAGCATAAAAAATGCATGCCTAGATATCGAATAAAATTAATTTCCTATAGTTTGTACCTAGTCATGTTTTCATAGAAGATATTTTCATTGCTGACTAATATCAAATCACAGCGAAGAAGTTTGTTACCTACCGTACTTCTTTCAGTGATATAGTAGAAGCAAAATTCAGATTCCCAAAATGAACTGTCAAGAAGTCTGATCCACACTAAATACTTTAGATATAATCTTTGGCAGTCCTGAAGTACTCCGGGTTACTTAATAGTATTTGCTCAATCGAACTTATCTTCTCTCCCAATCGGCAAACTACCACTAAGAGTCCACAATGTCTAGTCATGGTGACCCCAGAAAAATTCCCGTCGGTTCCCATCGATACTTCGACCACAGCATATGGGCATTTCGTTTCCTCATGCATATTTATAGTCTGTGGCGAGTCGGCGACCCCTCGGCTCGATGGCTCCGTAACGAACAGACAAACGAACTAGCGTTAGCTTTTGTTGATACGCGTACGATATCGATATGTACTCGTGTGCTGCTGTGATTGCGATCTTTCGGTTGGGACAGTGCCGCTGGCGAAATTTCTCGGGGAGATTCGGTTAGGTTTATAAATTAAGGTAGAAATCTTTTTGGTGAGTATGTAGGGATCTGATCTAGATGGAGTAATTATAGGAATTAGAGCAGTCAGCACGCCTATGGTAACAATTTGACTCGGCTAGGACATATTTTCGTAGCAGTAAGTACAGTTTTCAGGCGTTGTTACTGATGTGTGGTGGACCGAACAAATCTACTACTGCCGGGTACCACGGGAAGGTTAAGGATGGTTTATGTTATCATCGTCATAATCAGCCTATAATGTGGAACAACTGCTGAAACACAGGCCTCCTCTCTGTGAGAGGGAGTGGGCTGTAATCCACCACGCGGGCCCAGTGCGGGTTGGTGGATGTCATAATATATGTCTTCGAATTTTTGGTTCTAGGACATGCCGGTTTTCTCACGATGTTTTCCTTCACCGTTTTGAGAGCAGTGGTGATGAAATAATTTACACAAAGTAAAGCGCCTCTCTAGGTTCGAACCTACGATCAAACAACTCGTAAGTCGCGGCCGATACTACCGGGCCACCACTGCTCACAGTTTTAAACTGTGAGCTTTGACCATATTATAAATGATGGATATAAAAGTAAAAATACTTTTTATAGAAATAAGTAGTTTTTTTTCATAATCTACCAAAATAGAAATAGTGTATATTATGCATTGGAGTTAAAAGGTGTCTAATAATATAATAGCAGTAGGTCGACAGATATTTTTAACAACAGACTCGGATTTGTAGACAAAAGGAAGACCGCACTGAATGGAAAAACCTTGGAGTTGACACCAATTGTAGATGTGTCAATAGATCATTTGTTGCTGAAGCTAAAGATAGAAGGTAATTATATCTGCAGCTTCGGGGAATAACCAACAATAACCCAATAAATGGTTCAACAGGAACTGGTTATGGTTACCTAGGATAGAATTTATATACCTACAGGTCTACTGTTGGGTGGGTACACTGGGTACCTTTGAACTTATTTCCGTCATATTAAAAATATCTATGTCCGGGGATTTTGTCATTATTTTGGGTAAAGATAGCTTTAGAACACCTATTTGAAAAGTATTGAGATAATGTTGTGGATGTGTCGAGATTCCAATTTTTACACATCCTTTCCTAGCAAATTAGGAATAGATTTTCTTTCTATACCTACCTCAAATTTGTCATATGGTACCTACGTAATGTCAAGAATATATAAATCAAATAAAATCTATAAAACTATTGAACGTGGTGAATTGGTTATCACGATAACGAAACTATATGCAGTTTTTTTTTTAAGTACATGCACTGTTGAATAATTCCTACATATTAAGTACAAACATACACGATGAAGAAATTAGCTCCCACATGCAATATATTTCTATAAAAACAAATTACCACTACCTATTTATAAATGCAAAATACCGTCAAAAAAAACGTTACCAAAAACTATGGCGTACGTAATAACCGCAATAGGTGGTGACCCATAAAGCATGGTATGGCGGCAAACACCAGTCATTATACGCCATTACGGTATTATAGAGTATACTCGAGGCACCACGTCACGGTGTTTAATTACCGACTTTTGTTCTAACTGGGGCACCGGTGAAGCTGAAATGGGTTTTATGAAATTGCGGTTTTTGACTTAGGAAAAACTTTTTTTGTAAGGAAAATTCTAGCAACCAGGAAACGTAAGTCTATAAAATTTTCAGGCAGTTTACGCATCGCGCTAATGTAAGTTAAGCTAATGCGATTTCATAAAATGAAGTTTAGTTTAATTTACAGGAATTTTAGGGTGAAATGTGTGTCTTATTCTAAATGAAAGAAAGAAAATTCATTTATTTGCGGTCAACATAACGCAGAGAAGAACATAAGTACAAAAAAGAACAAGTTGGGAGAAAAAATGCGTCACACACACTTCACGGCATAATACTACGGACCTATGAGAGACAGACTCAGAGACCAGAGAGTATTTTCAGTTGATTTTTCCGAAGTCTGGTTGATTACTCTTGATCAACGTATAAGTAAAATAATTTCAACGAAACCACTCTCTTTATTCACTTGTGAGAGTGTTCACATCAGAATAAAGAGGTTGGCTTCACAGGAAGAGCAGTAAAGTTGGTTACGGGGCTGAAATATAAAAATTCGAGCCAGAACATTCAGCCTATTAATCAAACAAAATATTCTGTTTAGTTCTAATTGGAATACAATTTTTCACAGCTAAATGCATGGTCGCCGGTCGCATGCTTACAAATTCGGGCAATGTTTCAGTAAAATAGTTTCAGTGTTACGTCCATATTTAACTGACCGCTATTAACTTAATATCGGATGACGGTTTTCCGTGACGGAACGGAATAATGTTGTAGTTTTTATTAATAAGGTGAACGGTTAACTGGGTACAGGGGGATAAAGGTTTTGACGTTTACATAATACTGTTTTGATTTTATGAAAAGCAACGTAGCTACCCATAGGTGCGTGTGTGTGGGCTACGAATAAAGGGAAAATAATTCATCTACATATTTCAAATAGGTATGAATTTTTTTAACTTTATATTCAAAGTCAAATTAACAACTTTTTTAGTGTTTAATGTACTCTTAAAATGGAAAATGACTATTACTTCGGGACCCAAAAAAATCTTGTGACCTGACCACTGATTTACAATTTCTTCCTCATTTCCTCATACTACACATACATCTACTCAAAACAAATGCAAAACCATTTCATAAGCAAACACATTACATAACCCATTTAATAATAAAATTACGAACACTATCTATCTAAACATCAACGATACATACTAAATATTCAAATAGCATTCATATAACACAAATCGCACTGCATTTAAATGGACACTCCTTGTAGGAACCACTCCGAACCTCGTCGAAACAGGTTGAAAACCCACCAGTTTTCCTACAACAAGGCCGCTTGTCATCTGTCAGGAATTTACGCTATAAATATTGGCTTTATAGCCGTTAGCAAAGGTATTGATAGTTTATTTATATGCTAATTGGAATAGTGAAAAGTATTCAAAGTTGTGTCTTCCTGTTTGAGAGGATTTGATGGTAGTGATATTTGATGGTAGTGATATTTTATTAGCAATGGCTTTCATTTTGATAGTTCAACAGCATTAATTGCGCTATTTACATTGATGAACACATTTTTTTTTGAATATATGAAGCAACTGATTAGCAATTATCTTTCAAAATGATTTAGATTTTGATTGATAAAGTGTTACGCAATAGATAAAGTGTTATGCAATAGGTGCAGGTCTAGCGTATCATCACCAGCCTACGAGAGGTGCAGGTCTAGCGTATCATCACCAGCCTACGAGAGGTGCAGGTCTAGCGTATCATCACCAGCCTACGAGAGGTGCAGGTCTAGCGTATCATCACCAGCCTACGAGAGGTGCAGGTCTAGCGTATCATCACCAGCCTACGAGAGGTGCAGGTCTAGCGTATCATCACCAGCCTACGAGAGGTGCAAGGTCTAGCGTATAATCACCAGCCTACGAGAGGTGCAGGTCTAGCGTATCATCACCAGCCTACGAGAGGTGCAGGTCTAGCGTATCATCACCAGCCTACGAGAGGTGCAAGGTCTAGCGTATCATCACCAGCCTACGAGAGGTGCAGGTCTAGCGTATCATCACCAGCCTACGAGAGGTGCAAGGTCTAGCGTATCATCACCAGCCTACGAGAGGTGCAGGTCTAGCGTATCATCACCAGCCTACGAGAGGTGCAAGGTCTAGCGTATCATCACCAGCCTACGAGAGGTCCACTGCTGGAGAGAGGCCTCTCCAATTGCATGCCATTCAGCTCCATTCTCGGCAACTCTCATCCAGCTGTTACCAGCCACCCTGCGAAGATCGTCGCTCCACCTAACCTTATTATTTTTGCTCCATACCACCATAAGGAAGGAAAAATTACACATCATTTAGATTTATTTATTTGTTTAAATAAATAAATAAATTTACTAGACTTCAAGATCACTAAAAATATCGTCGTTAATAGCTATAATTCAGTCCACACCTTGTGTATGATAAGTTCCCTAAGCATCGTAACAAATTGTCGACAACTATTATCATAATAGCCGTATTTTACATTAGCAAACTGATTTGTTATTGCAATATATAGTACAATATTTATTTGAAGAAGATAATAATAATCGTTTATTTAAAAAAAGTTGTATCCCCCTTTTTATAAATAAACGATTATTATTATTATTAATTTACAATGAATAGCTTAACAATTAAAATAAAATAGCGCACAGTTGCTAATTTGCCTGAACTAGGTTGAACCTAGGTATGCTTCAGGCAAGAAAGTGCAAAATACTTAATGTAATAAATTAACAATCAGTATAACGTAAAAACTAAATTAAAACTTAGGTAAATAAAGTAAAATAGCATGTTAGCAGTTCTATTTGCAGACAATAAGTAGGTCTTTAGTCTGTGCATAGTTGATGTTTGATAAATATTTAAGTATAAATTGTTTACAGCTATAGTAATTCAGTTTATAGATACTTAGTTTTCTATTTAATCTATTGTACAGGAATGGGCCTAAGAAAGTTAAAAATCTTTCTACAAAGACATGTTTTGAGGTTAGATATGCATACTAAATCATTCCGTCTCTTGTTAGTATTGTCGGCATTGTAGGCAAGCATGGTGTGCTGTTTTAATACTAAGTGCATAATGAAAAGCTGGCGAACAGTTAGTACATTGCAGGATTTATATAGCAGATCTGTGGGAAAAAAAGAAGGGATGGAAGTTTGCTACCTTTAAAATTGCTCTCTGAGCTCTTTCAAGAGGAAGCAAGTTAGTTTTTGGTGCGCCACCACAAGAAGTGATACAGTATTGAATTATAGATTGACATAGGACCAAATAAACTTGTGTGATTAATTTCGAATCTGCTAGTGTTCGCAATTAAAAAAAAAACATATATTAGTTTGTGCACTCTTTAACTAGAATTAATTTGAAGAAGATAAGTGTTCTATGTTTCTTATAGTTAGCTGTGACAAAGAAACGTTTACTTTCGGCATGTAAGCTGCCTTCCCTCTTTAGGTAATTATATCTTTACACATATTTTTTAAACCATATTTTTTTATAGAAACTATCAACCCATGCTTGCGTCACCAACATTAAGGAGATAAAGCCTTAGGTACTCAAAGTAATACAATTTCCATGTAACTTTACGAACGCCATCTAATCCACAGTATATCTGTTATCTCATCACAAATAGTTTTATGGGGAATTTGTTCGTAATTAGTTCCATGTATATTAAGTAGGAACGTGATACGAATCTAAAGGGAAGATACAGCTCTGTTTTATATTGTTGTGTCTTCTAATACTTAGGAATTATCGGCAGTTTCACTATGCCATGTGTCCCCGAGTATGTATCTGGTCTGTACATGTTGGTATGTAATTCAAAGTATAGTACAATCTCGGAACTTGTAGGGTTGTAAAGAGCGAAATAAAGTCCATGCCAAATGGTTTGTCAGTTGCCTCTCCTTGTCTGCTTAAAACGGCATGGCATTCAATACTTACTGCAGTCCTGCTAAGTATTGTGGTGGTTATAAGTTGTCGTAAAGTCATTACTTGTAGGGACTTTCGTTTAGATACAATCTTAGTTAATATTCGGAATATTGAGGAACTCACGTCCTACTCTAGAACTTCAACCACCTTCGAATGTTGGATGGCTTTCAATTTAAAGCATGAAGTAGATCAAGCGACAGCCGTTGGAATTCTTCAAACTAACTGAGATGGTATGCCGATACCCTGACATCCAGGTTTCTGGTATCAGCACCATTAAAAATATCGTTCTAACCGTAAGCGCAGTGTAACTATCTCTGTTTATCATTGCGACAGGCGTCACATACCCTGCGCGCACGCATAATTACGTCGGAAGGAAGTGCGTCCCCCGCGATCGAGCGATACATGCATTTGCATAGTATTTACATAAGTACCGGCTAAGCGCCCACAACTTTTGATATTTTTAACCGACTGTCTTTCGAAACGGTTACGGTAAGCCATGAACTCATTTTGGACGGAAGAATTGTTGTAGGAACAACCCATTCAAGAGTGTTTCGTGTCCCACAAACTTGTGCTATTTAGCAGACATATTGACGCATTTTTGGTAGACTGCGAGACGGGATCGTTGGTCTTGGGAACGGTAGTGTATCGAGCTACTATTTCTCCTAACAGAACGACGTTCTTGAGTACCTACACAGTTTTGGTATTTCGTTCCGATCGTGGTGGTTTCACCGAGACTTAGCGACGGCAAGACTGCTAGCAGAGAAAATGGTTGATAAGTCGTTGTCTCTGTAATCACTTATCAGTAGGTAAAGTTTTTTGTGCTATTAATAAATCCCCATAATTATAAACGATGCTTAAAGTTAAGAGATGCTTAAACGTCAAATAATATGTGGTTAAGCAGACGCTAATCATTACCTAACTTTAAGCAATTATTCATTTATTCAATAATTTAAATTATCTATTCATTAATTCAGTAATTTCCTTCTTATTAGTAGTACCTAAGCGTTTTCAGGAATCTAATGTTCCACTATACATACGGTCTACGTGGCTGTTAATCTTGTCATTTAATCAAACCACTCCTAAGACGTTATTGACTGAAAATAGCTCTAACAAACACTTAACATTCGCCCGCACGTTGCGTAGGCGCACGATGTCCAAGATGGCGGCGTTAGCATCATTCTCAGGACATCACACATGCCTTGAATTTGTTATTAACATGTGGGCTCCACCTTCGGAGTTTACCGTTTGATGTGACCACTTGAAATGTGTAGGTATGTGAGTTTTGAGGTGTTATTAGACTGTGGAGCCTGCCTTCCAAAAATGTTAAGCCTCTTATGTAGCGATAGTCTGCGATAGGTTGAGTTCGCTTGTAGGTAAACTAAAACACTACAAGGAAATCTTTAGGAGTATTTTTTTATCACGTAGCTTTACATGTATGTAGTATGTTCGACTTACGAAAACCTTATCCATACCAAGAACCTTTTCATGTTATAAGTACAAATGGCAATGCCAAAAATGTGACAGGTATTACATTAATGTGACAAAGTCGAAAAGTGATCAACGTTTTCGAAACGTGATAGTGCGACCGCAGTCAAAATTTCCATCGGTTATCTTAGGAAAAGCCATTAGATAATTATTGTTTAAATATTCGCAGCTGCAACTAGATTATTTTCTGGTAACTTGAAGTAATCGGAAAAGGAAACGCATCAAACCTGCGTTCATTTCCAAACGCAAAGGAAGAGGTTTTCCAGTGTTGCCACGCGTAATGCGTCTGTTAGCTGTCTCATTAATATAGCAACACCGTTTGTGTCGTAAAACGCACGCGCATTAATATTGATGACTGTTGGCTAAATTATACCTACGTTTATTTTTTGTTGATGCTAGTTTTTGCTTGATTTGAAATGCTGTTTTTAATTCAAACGCATCACCTTTAAATTTATTTTTATAACACTAACTCTTGCTTGGGAATACCTAATAGATGCTGGCTACGAGATATTAGATTATCAAGTGTGTAAAAAATTTGTTTTTATTTAAGTTTTTCATGAGATTTAATAGTTAGAAGGCTCTTGAAAGAGTTAAGAGAAGTTATTTTAGAGGGATTCTATCTACTCTACACAAATGCCAGAGGTACCTACCTATTTTGTTTTTACGCCGTTTCTTTACAAAATTAACTGGTACTGCTAAATAACTATCAAAATACCTACATATTTAATGACTGTAAACATATACACAGTCGTGCATTGTTCACATCGATTTGCGTGCGTCGCCATGCGTGAAATGAACGAAAATAACCACCCATACGCACACTATCACGTGCCCGGGGTACTTATGTACCCGCTGTGTACTTATGTACACCTATGTATAGTGGTAGACTATAGAGCTGTGACATTATTAAAGAGGTTTTTTGTTGTTCCATCGGTAGTTGTTAGTTTTTCTATATTAAAAAAGAAAATTGATAGAGATTTTACAAGTTATAACGTACGATTTTCAATGATTTCCACCTTCGTATATTTATTTATAACATATTTGCTCGTAAAGGGTCTCTTATTTCACCAATTTCAATATCGTAATGTATCTCATTACGCACTTGTGCGGTAATGTAAAGTAAATCGCACGGTTTATCAAGATGCTCCGTCAAAACGAACGGTACTTTTTTAAATCTTAGCAAAGAGTTTTTATTTCAGAAAAGATGTCAACATTTTATGAATAAAATTAACTTTGGGAGATAAAATATAATAAATAAACATTTAATTCTTTAATTTAATTAATTTTGACAGTAAATTACAACCATTAATATCTGTAACAAAAAAAAAAAATAATTTACTTTATTAATAATACTGGCTGTTTTGTGCCTATGCCTGAAAAAAAAAGCGCGAACGCGCGCGCATTATTCGCGCGCTTTTTCTTTTCGCTGTACTTTTTTTTATTTGAAAATGTCGTCAAGTAATGATGAATTTATTAATTCCACACCGCCAGAAGTCTCATAGGCAGCGAAAAAGGCTACTCTAAGCCTCGCCCGAAAAATCGACCGATATATACTTACAAGCGTATCAAAATTTAATCATATGGTAAACAAGCAAATAATATGCAAGTTCAGTCCGAGTTTTATTTATTTCCTCGCAAATATGTTATAAAACGTCGTATGACATACGTGCGCTTTGAAAATTACAGCCTCTGCTTTCTTTTAGCCCTCGCCTACGGCTCGGGCAAGCAATATCGCCTCGGCTGTAATTTTCAACTTACCGCACTTATATCATAATGTACTATTATATAAGTATTATGTTCATCCGCTATTTAATTAACACATCTTACTGAGGCGGGTTGAGCACGTCTTAATAATTAGATCATTACAGTGTCAGGGAAGATTGACAACATTATTTATTATTTTAACTTGGTTTCATCGTTATTTAACATGGAGCGACTAATATACCTACTGGTATTTAGCTGCACCCACAACCGGTGAGACTGGAAGCCGACCACAACGTAGCTGGGAAAAGGCAGATGACGTAAAAATGCTTTTGTGAAATGTTTTTCAATGTGCTAAATCCACATGGGTCACTGCATAGCATAGAACCTTACTCCTCAACAGTATATGACAAAGTGCATTTAACTACTGACCTCATACGCTCATATATGTAAGTATGCTCAGATGAGAAGTGCAGTGTCGTTTGTTGGTAAGTCGATGCGTGAAATGAGACCACGGCGGCAGTCGCGGCCGACGGCGCACTGTCCTGCGCCGTGTGGAGACGCCTTTATTATAGGGAATTACATGAATTTGCTTAATATTATGTTATGACGCTGCTTCTGATTGTATCGGAATTTTATCGTTTATTTATGACTAAGTAGCGGTTTTGAAAGAACTTAACTGCGTTTTTAGTTTTAGAAAATTAACAATCCATTTATCACAACGTACAATAATGCTTAATTGTTAGGAATAGGAAATAGTTATGACATTGTTCTGTTGGCATCGCGTTATAAATAGGTATAACAAAAGAATGAAAAAACAGGACAAGATTATATCTTAACTACTTTCTACCTGACAATAGTTCCTCAACTTATTGCTCCCAAACATAGGCAACACCTGAAAGCCTGAAACCCGTCACCCTTTCAGTTCAAAAACCGACCAAAACAATGCAAATCAAACCTCTACTTTAAAAGCGGAATACGATTATTTTCCAGCTATACGTATAATATAAGTATGTCAGTAATAAATCCGGGTGTTTCGGGGAATACAATTAAAACGATCCCGGCCAATCCGTGCTGCATCGGCGGCGAAATTATAAATTCCGTGGGAACGACGGCAGGTGCCGCCGTAATCGCATGAAGCCTCCCGAATCATACCTAGCCGACCTGTGCCAACTATACGCAAAGAATATTTAGATATGCAGATGAGACAACGATATGATGATTGTATTACAAGTTATTTAATTACTGCGATATCATAACATTTCCGTGCCTATTGCCGTACCTTTGCGCGTTGCAAACTGCCTATACCAGTACTCAATACCTAAGTACAATTTTAGCTTCCTTAGTGACGACAAAAAATTGTCAAGTATACCTCGCTGGGCATTGCAAACAAAGAACATTCAACAGGACTGGCCACTGTGTTAGATTTACAAAAAAGTAATTGCATTTGCAAAAAAGCTCAATGGGAAGTGCAAAAATTTGTATCTAGTGTCGAAGAGCATAAACTTTCCTCTTTTGAAAGGTTCCTGTATTGTTGAAATTACAGGCCTGTGCATGAGCCGTCTCTTCATCACGATGGTTGACAAGGCACCAAGGCTTACAGGCGTTAGCCACAATCCGTCAGTCCTTTTATTAATCTAGGTACCCTTGCCCACCTACTGCCACATCTGTAACCAAAATAGTCTCTGGTATGAGTACGTATAATTGTGGTTGCTCGACTATTTGCACACCGCGCCGTGAAATAACACGCGGGCGATAGCACGACCCGTCGCATACTATTGTTTTTGCTGCCTCCCTATTATTATATGTGGTACTCACTTACAGGTACTTTTGTTGGCTTTCATCGGTATGTAAAAGAAAAGAAAGAAAGAAAAAGAAAGTATCTATTCGTACAGGAAGATCACAAGCTAAACTAAACACAGCAAAATAAAATCCAACTTCTATAAAAAAAAAAAATAACAAAAGGAAAATGAAACAGAAAGTGCTATACGAGGCCAAAAGGCTCCTATCTCAGCATGATGCTGCGACATTAAAAAAATAAATATGTAGTATAGTATGTGTGTGTAGTGTGTTGTAGTATGTGTGTGTAGTGTGTAGTAGTATGTGTTGGCAGGAGCACATAGTAGAATCAGCCTGTACCTACGTGTCTCATGGCAAGCCATTAACCATCACGCTTGCTTAATGCTTGTTGCCGATTTCAGACCTTAAATAAGCTTAAGACAGTTCGTTACGACATTGTCACATTGATACCTGCAGGCCAGGCTATAGAGATCTTCAAATCCACATATTATCTACTCTGTCAGCGTCAGGTGGTAGCAGGGCTGTAGCTAGAATCAAATTTGAGGTAGGGCAGCATTGGTTACAGGTAGGGCGGAAGTAAAAAATTTATCATAATTGATCTGCCCTCTGAGCACGGGCTTCTTAATCAATCATATCATTGACCTCTAGGTCAATGATGTACATTCAATAGCTATTCGTAGACAAATAATTTCTGTGACAGCACGCATGAGCATGAGCATGGATCTAAGAACTATAAATCCTCAATGATGAAGAACAAGCGAACAAGATGATTGAACTTCCAGATTTGGATGTAGAGATCGAGTGAGGTAGAGCATTGTGATTTCAAGGTAGGGCATTGCCCCACAATGCTCCCCCCTAGCTACGGCCCTGGGTGGTAGACCATGTGTTGTCATCTAACATTATGTTGAGCTGAGGTCCTTTTGGCATTACAATCGTTTTCTGTTTTTTTTTAGTTTTAAGGTATAATACGATTAGATTGCAGTAGTACATACAATTAATTAATTAAAACTGTACGCTAAAACTAAACGTGTTTCTATTGTAAATACTAAATTCATAACAATAACACATAATTGTTTTCATTTAGCAAATACTAGTAATTATGTAAGGCACGCGTGCTGGAACCTAATAAAAATATAGCTACTGCTTTAATTTTTATAATTTTATAGCCTACGACGTACTTAACTAATTTTGCTACAAACTGTCACAAGGGAAACACTGCCGAACTTGAGCTGATCGTCGTCGAGGGCCCTTAGCGTTGTTAGCCCTTCCATTTAATTAATAAAATACTTTCGTTCTAATTGCCAAAATCACTTACTAGCCAACCATATCGTTCCACCCTTGGGGTCACAATCAGATCGTGACACCACCCTGGTACGCCACTTCCGGTCTACGCGGCCGCTGATTGGCCGGCCAAGTGACGTAACTGCCTGTCATATACAATGGGGTTATGACGATGAATTAGGTTCGATATTATTGTGGACATGGGAGCTTGACGGGCGCTTTATAATGATGGTTGTAGCTAATTGGTGTTTTTCGTGTTTTATACTTGCTACTCGATTAGACTGTTGAAAATACAATTTGAGTCGTTTTCCAGTCATTGGTAACTATAACACAATAAACACTGACTTAGTTATTTCATTATTCAGAGATCGTCTGTGATGTTTATTCTAAAATTACTTACTAAAATAAAAGAAACTATAAACAATGTAGTATATAAACAATGTATTTTCCCGGAAAAATTACCACAAGTAAGCAACTAATTATGAAAACACCTAACCGTACAAATACACAAAAAAAAACAAGAACTACTCTAGCACACAACATGGCCACATCGAGAAATTCACCGGCTCACTTGGCAATACACAAAAACAATGCAACACTATCGAGTTATTCTTTTATTTCTCAAAATCTTAACGCATGGCGAATTAGACACACTGTGTACAGCGTTTTTCATGCTTGCTACGCTTGCATAAAACGCGTGTATGTAACTGGACTTTACTGTAG
Organism: Luperina nickerlii; assembly: GCA_963855955.1. Lineage (NCBI taxonomy): Eukaryota > Metazoa > Arthropoda > Insecta > Lepidoptera > Noctuidae > Luperina > Luperina nickerlii. Next base: position 23,902,706 of record OY979669.1, read on the forward strand.
CGACCCTTATACCCTGGTTGAATTGAGAATTTTATGTTGACGAACGCCCAGCCCATTATGTAGATAGCGAAATTCAAAATTTTTTGGAAAAACGTAATACATTTTGAATTTTAGCGGGTACTAGAAGTACCTACCTAATGATAAAGTAGAGTTTGACAAGACCTTAACTTCAAATTCTCAATACAAAAACCGAGAGTTAGATACGGAAAATACGCGACGGCAAGTTTGGCGTGCTTACTTCTGCAATGCTTTTTAAATTATCTATTATACATCAAGTCGAAATTACATGCGTAATTTGCATACGCACCCGGAATTTCCGTCGCATAATTTTCGGTTGGTGTGTCGTACTACTTAAAGCTGTTTCAGTCGTTTTCAGGTTTTATATATAGATATATTTTATCGTGTGTAAAATATTTTTAGGAATTTTTCTACTAACATTATTTGCGTATTTCAATAATTAATGTTTAGTTTCAATGTGAGTACACTGTTTGGGTTAAATTAAGAACAATAAAAATACAAATAAAGATCGAAGAAAGAAGAGCATGTCCTACGTGAAAATATTAAATGAAATACAGGTAGGTGCACATGTAACTTACACTTCCTGTGTGTGACTTATTCACATAGGTACACGCAAAATTATGGGTCCTTTTTAGACATATTTATCCTGAAAAAACGAGTACTTTTAGGACTTTATCATATGTAATAAGAAACATACCGATTATAAAAGAAAAAATCTAACTAAACTGAGAAAGATAAAGCATTTATACGAAACTTCTCTAGCAGTTAAAATACTTCTACATCTCAGCGGGAAGAAACAGGTGAAGTTTAGCGCGCAAGTAAAATAAGTAAGTTAAGTTGTGTTTAAGTAAGCACACGGCACCGAGTCGGATCACTCGCTCTAAGTAGAATTTACGACGGTACTTACATATGAGTAACTTTAAGTAATGGCTGAATAAACTAGTTTTCCTCCAAGATTTTCTTTAAAAATTAATCGCTTTCTTTCTTAAATGTTATTTGACAAAAGGAATGAGTCTCAACAAAAAAAAGAAATACGTATGTTTTGTTTTCAGGATTATCATAACGACAAGAGATAATAAAATATCTACTAATGAGTGTGATGTAATTATTTAACACACTAAAAATAAAGAAAGTTAATTGCGACGATTACATTCATAATGAAAACAAATGTTATTTAATGTTTTTAATGTTATGTTGTGTATGAGCACACAATATCAATGATTGATTACAGGTCCAACGTTATTAAGTGCTAATAACGATAAAAATATTCCAATAATTCGATTCAACGCAAATAAAGTATGAATAAATAAATGCTGCTTGCTTCGTGTAATTTGTAAATAATATATATCAGTCTATCATCATGATAAATGATACTAATCGACCATTTAGAATAATTACCGCGTATGAATGAAAGGCTAAGCATGCAACTGTGGGAACATCAGCACTAGCACCAATGAAAAAGCTGTTAAAACTTCAAACAATGATAATGTGCCTCATGTATTATTTATGGCACTCCGCATTAATGAACCAAGGTCATTTGAATTCATTTCCTTCGGTAATACAGACGTACGCTTTCACACCAACATTGTTACGTAATCGTAGTAACGTGTTTCATTTAATAAAATTGTTTATTTTACGTATTTACAGTTATTGCCCCACTCGACTTTTATGCGAACCATAATAGTTCCGCTACTCGGTAGTAGATGGCGCTGGCGGTATCAAAGTTGGAATGAGGAAGTTCGGCACTTCGGCGCTCGTTTTTACGCCGAACACGTAAAGCGGCTCGTAGACGTTTTAATAAAAGTTTGTTTCGTGTTTATTTTAGGCCGGCGCTTGTCTGGCGGGTAGACTTACAACAGTTTTAAATTTAAATAATATAATGCATTCGCTTATTGTGAATGAATCGGCACGGGAGTGTTCGCGAGAAGGGTTTATGTTTATTTGGGTGTCGCCGCATATTAAGATCGATTATTTTGTCGTAAACTTGTAATGTTCTGTAAAGTGCTTTTGAGTTCTCTTTTTAGGTTTTATTCACGCCCCGTAAAAAAATGGTAGATCATAATAATATTTCAATAAGTGCCGTAGGTACCTAGTAGTAATACTAAAACATCTTTCAAAGATGATGAATGTGGAATAAAATTGTACTTACCTACTATGATAAGATTTTCATTGAGAGCAGTGGTGGCCCAGTGGTAACTGCCGCGACTTACGAGTTGTAGCTCGTAGGTTCGAACCCAGACAGGTGCTTTACTTTGTGTAATTATTTTCATCACCACTGCTCTTAAAACGGTGAAGGAAAATATCGTGAGGAAACCGGCATGTCCTAGAACCAAAAATTCGAAGACGTGACATCCACCAAACCGCACTGCGCCCGCGTGGTGGATTACAGCCCACTCCCTCTCACAGAGAGGAGGCCTGTGACCTAGCACTGGGAACATTATAGACTGATTGTGTGTGTGTGTGTGTGTGTGTGTGTGTGTGTGAGGGTGTGTGTGTGTGTGTGTTGACTATGACAAGATTATTTAAACTACTTTTCAACTCAAGTTTTTATTTATAAATGTGGAGATATAATTCATTTCTTGAATTCAAAAACAGTAAAATAGTTAATTATGACTGTTGACTTTTGTACTTTCTCTTACCATAAGCTATTGTATGGAAACTTTAGTTGCCTTCATTACCACACAAAAAATATAAATTTACCTAGTAAGTAGGTACATATGGTATTTGCACCTAGCTCCCATTATAACTACCTGATGTTTAATTTTGCTTACTTAAGTAACTATATAAAATAAGTGATAGCTTTATTAACGTGGCAGTGATCCGTGAAATCACTACCTACAGTCCTCAAGCCTCCCCATCAATTAGAACTGACAAAACAATCCGCGGAGCCTGAACTTCAAATAAGAACAAATTAATTATCGAGCTGCTTATAGATGACTTAATTAATTATTTAACTTGTTCCATTATGGCTTATTTACCTATATGGGATTAGTTTGAATTGTTAATAGTCTAGGTTGTCCATAATCGTATCAGGTTGGTTTCTAGTTAGGTACGTACTTAGGTAGGTAGATAAGTTGGAAAAACATTCACAAAACACAAATAAGGATTCAGGAAACCAAAACGAAACTTTGAAAACTTTTACCAGTTATATAATTCAGGTTTAAGTTAGTAAACTGGGACCAAAACAACATTATTTACACCTCGGACTTGTTCAAACTAAACTTCCTAATTTCCATTTTACTGTACCTACATCAAAAGGAAAACTCGCTACAGGCCGTTTATCTCACAATCTTGAATCAAAACTCTGTCTTTAAAAATAAAGTATTAACAGCCCTTAGAAAGACAGCGGATTCATATCTTGCATGACAAACGCTATCAACCGGGTACCTACATTCATACTACGAGCATTTCCCGTATACACACACACATCTTACCTCACAACACACACATCTTACCTCACAACACACACACTACCCTAAGCACACACACCGTGGAAATTTGGACTTATGTGTGCAATTTCCCATCTCTACAGTGTTCGATGTTTCTTAGTGTGAGTCATCTTTTTTCTCTGTCTCCCCTATCTCCCCGACTCTCTCTCCGGCTATAGTTATGTTGTCCTGTGTTCGCCGGTCCATTATTGTATGTTTAGTCTCTGCTTTTTGTAAATATTTATTACTTGTATCTGATTTACGTAGTTCTAAATGATTGGTTAGTGTTACAGTTTTATTGATTGAGATCGTTCGTACTATGTTTTGTTCAGATTTTGTAAATGTAAATAATGTTATGAATGTTAGATATATGGGTTTCTGACGTTAAGAAGTTAGAAGACTTATGTGATAGACTTATAAGGAAAGAGTTTATCCTTAGAATGTGTTTTGTTCCTACTACGTTGAGTTTTTACCTGCAACGGAAAATCGTTACAGAAATAACTTAATAAATCACAAATTAATTTATTTTCATTATGTCTTGTGTAACCTTTATTATCACCAACAAACGTTTTCAATATGTAATTAATTAATTAAAACCAACCAACATTTAATTCGTTGATAAGCTGCAATTATAACAATTTCCATTTATCAATAGTTTATACATAAATAACTTGAACAATTATGACCAATAAATATCAGTGTCCGATCAGATAATTGAACATTTATCAAAGCTACCAATCAGACTGTTAACGTAGATGTATTCAATGAGCTGATATTAAAATAATGTTAAATTTATTAAAATTAATTAGGTATCTGTTTTATAGTTTTCAACTTATGTAAGAGTTCTATAGATAGAGTTCTACCTATTGCTGGAGTAGTATGCGTTTTCATTTCAGTGAGTTTTTCTTAATAAGATTCATAATACATTTGTGTATCACTTATATAACAGTAATTTAAAAAAGCTCTACAATTTATTGTTTACATTTCAATTTTCAAACTTAAAGTCATCAACGGCAAAGTTTATGCTAATAACTTAATTAGTGTAAAATCATCACCCATTGAGGCACCAGACTGCCCAACAGAAATGAACCAGAAACCCCGGCAGAATGAGACATAAAGTTGTAAAAGGACCCGTACTTAGTGACACCTATTAAAGAAAAAAGCAGAAACCGCGTTCGGCTCGAAACGACTTATCTTCAATGACCAATCATATAGAATAGATTCACTTCCATACACTTAGTAGTGCTAAGTCTGGTCTAGGGAGGGGGGAGGGGGGCCGGTGGGCGGTGCCGCGCATGCGTCTGGTTGCCAAGACGACGGCACGTAGCCACTCGCATGTGTGCGTGCGGCCTGTACGGACGCTCGCGTAGCGACTGGCGACGGATCGTATTTAATAATAGCTAAACAAGTAGAATTTCTATATTTGATTTTGTCAGTTAGTGTAGATGTGCTTTTTAAGCCTGGAGTTAGTTCAGATTTAGTTCGTATCTTATTGAGGCTTAATGTTTCAGGTTTTATTTTTGGGATGTTATTGTTCTCGGTTCATTTAGACTCGCTAAGAAAATTCTCGTTCATATTCAAGGAAGAGAACCTCTTTTGTAATATTACTGTACTTATAGGCTGTGCTCCGTTTTATTCTGATTACCTTACCATGGTATCTTTGTAATACTTACCAACCAAATTCATACTTACCCCAGAAAAACATTCTTAACGCATTTCGTAAACATCCTGTGACGTCACCAGCTTTTCATTTTATCGCGAACGCATCATACCGCGTACTCCCGTGTACCGCATTCCACGCACACAGTGCCACGGCGCGCGCGGCGGTGTGCGGGTGTCACGTCGCACGCACACGCGCGCGCGCCTTCACCGCCCCGCACTACCTACTATATCTTCAACTATGTTTGTACTTCCAACACTCTTTACTTCTACTCGAAAACTCCTTCGAGACCTGAAAAGGAATTTTACAAGGGCGCCTTTTTCTTTTGAACGCGTACCTTTGGCTGTAAAACGGGGGCTCTTAGCCGTTATAAAGGGATGTATTGATAGTTAGTGGTTCCTTTGTAGTTGGCATCTCGCGGGACGCTCGCTCCCGTAATCGTAAAGATAAAAAAAATCCATATAGTTGGTATACAGGCTAAGTGCGTACTTTATTTAAAGTGGCTGCTTTTGGCGCGAAGTTATTGCTTAAATATTTTATGTGTGATAGTCATTAGGCGGAATGTTTAGGTAGAACGGCAGCCTTGACCCAGTCTGTATTCCGGAAAGTATTTAGTATTCCGGAAAATTTGGTTCACTTATACAAAATGGAGCCACTTTTCAATATTAGGTAGGTGCTACGAATAGTTGTTTACTTAAGATACCTACAAACGGTGTCTTAGATTATCTGGGTATGCAGATTTTAGAGTGCGAAGGCTATCGAGTCCATAATCTTTACCTATGTCACGGAAATTGCCAGAATTCTAAAGACTGAGAGCCTGATAGAATTTCAATTCTATATATCGACATAGCATGACATGTAGTCATTGCTATCGAGACAGTCATCGTTTAGCAAAAAAAAAAGACACGGGGGTTATTTGCGTGTTGATAAGAATATTTTCTCACCAAATGACGATAGCAAGGATCCTCGTTTATTTTCGCTTTCGCGTAAGTAGGTAGATATTATGCCATATGTCTGTAACTGGAGCCATCAGCAGCATTGCTTGGATAAAACTGATACCACTTTTTAAGCACTTTAGTCCCATCAGTGTAGAACTTTGAAAAATATGTTAAAATTTCCCAAATTTATAAAGATTTAAGGAGTCAAATAAGATCCTGCAGTTCAGGGTCAGATTAAATTACTTATACCTGAAAGTTCAATATCACGTTTAGGTTTTTAAAAGCCCGTAACGTCATCATGAGCGACTCTCCAACACTAGAATAACTTCGAGTACGAGTTTGTGCTAGAAAAAACTTGAAAATACGCAAAAACTCTCTTCGTCTAAAATAGCAAACTTGTTCCGAAAAGGTTTCAGCAAAATTATCGATTCAGGAATCACATTACAGCCAGTGAAGGTCATGACCATTGCCTTTCAGCACAACACGAGATTAGTCTTCACTATGGAGCCAAACAGATTACCGCTAGCATCTCCTCAAAAAATCGATCCAGTTCCCAAAGATTCTTGCAAAAAATCGATTCAGGAACCAAATAAGAGGCACTGAAGGTCACGGCCCCATCGATCCGGCGTAGAAAGTGAGACTGGCTGCCACTACTAACACCGTCCCGTTGGCTATGCAGCCTGAATTAATCGCGCATATATTTGAATACATTTGGAGCGGCGCAGTTCGGGCCGCGGTGTCGTCGGCCCCTTAAGTTTTAGCGATTTTGTTTCGGGACTGTATTGGTGTGGGTGCTTCGTGGAATCGGTGCCACAGTTGTCATCAGTTCGTCAGCTCGGGGTTGACGACGTAACGTTGGAGGTCTGGCTGGGTAAGCCTTCGGTGTACCTAAGTTTAATTGTCAAAATTATTACTAAATGAAAGGATTTGAAGAACACTGGCGTTGTTTATACGAAATGTAAGAATATTACTATCATGATGATGATCATAGACATCATTGCTAGGTTCAATTTTTTCCGTATTTTAAGCCTGCATTGTTTTGCAGCTGGTATTATGCAAAGTAATTCAGCAAGTCCCTGAATATTTTAATTTTGACCTTGCCCTTCTGGTGTAAGCAGTATTCACGCTCAGGCGTTATTTGGGTACAAGTTAGATTTATTCATGTATCTTATGGGAGAAAAATGATTGCTTGTCGATATCTTGCGACTAACTTAATGACTATTATAATAACTATATTGATACGGTGAGCTCAAGCTAGGTTCGGAACTTCTGATTGATGAGTCTCTTAAAATGTAGGTACTGGGACAAGTGGTCACCGGCAAAGTATAGAATACCTCTCCTGGTGGATGCCTCCTCCACTAAAGGAGTCTGTCAATCTATCAAGTCAAGTGCACCAGTCTTATAATAACCTAAGTACTGCAATCGCTAATCCATTCGACAAGTGTAGGGGTTGTTTCACAAGCTCCTGTAAGTGTCTGAAATTCTATTGCTAAGAATTTCTAATAGAGTTATTAGAAATTCTGTGTAGCGAAAGCTATGTTACGACAGAAATATTCTTTAATTATGTACTGTACTCATACTAATTTTTCAGAACAAAAAGTTTTTTAAACAATTCTACGTGTCTAATGATTAGACACGTAGAATTGTTTAAAAAACTTTTTACACCATTACTAGTGATAGCATTTCAACAATTCGTAAAACAAAAGCGTCACCGTCTCAAGGCCCTACATTTGGTCACGTTGAAGCCCAACAATTAGTTTAGTAACACTAACTGTATTAGTTTTAGTGCTGACAGCCGTCCGACAATGTTGTAGTTTGGAATTAGCTCGGACTTTACAATTAATTCGGTTGGATCTATTCATACATATTTTAGGTGCATGTAGCTAAATAGTGTTATTTAACGTTTCACATGAGTTCAGATCCCTCTTCTTTCTTTTTCTTTCACATTTCGCCAGTGTCATTAATAGTACTCATAGAAATATACTACCTACTACGTGTATTTCTATGATTACTAGCGAACGTTGATTATGCTGACTGGGATACTTAAAGTATTAGTATACTTTGACTGGCCTAATACTCGTAACGTATTCATTTAAATTGTATTGTATCTATTAGAGCATTTCAGCACTACACAATTTGTGTAGTGCTGAAATACACGTAGTAGTATATTTCTATGAGTACTATTCATGACACTGGCGAAATGTGAAAGAAAAAGAAAGAAGAGGGATCTGAACTCATGTGAAACGTTAAATAACACTATTTAGCTACATGCACCTAAAATATTTATATTCTTGTCTCTTACATTGAATGACATAGTCTACCCATTCATCTGCATTGCCATATAATTATGTATACAATACAATCATTTTACACAACTTTCTTTATTCAAGTTTTTAAAATCAGTTTTATTAGTTTAACATTATATGGTACAAGTAAATATATGTATGCAGTTGCGCAAAGCAATAACAAAGTAATTTCTGGTTTCTTATAAAACAACGCCGTTTTATTACTAGAGGTTAGATGTACCTTTTATTTAATAATTTTATATATTTTAAGGACTGTAAAAATAATTTGATGACCTTTAGTCGAAAGCGTTTGTGTGTTTTAGCTGTATACTTAAGAATGGGTTTCTATTACTCGGACGCACTAAGGTCATCCAATGAGATAAGTATATGCTTTACTGCAATCCTGTCAGATTCTCCGTCAGTTTAATTAATAATAGATTTAGACATTTACAATGATGCACTTCCAGAAACAACTCTTTATTAATATATCTTAGGGTCAGCAATGAGCCCCATTCATTGTCAGACTTTTCTTCATAAAATATCATCCCCACATCACCGATCCGCCATAACACCAGAACCTGGAAATCAAAAAAAGATAGCTTTTAATAAAAACAGCGGGAAGCAATACCCATGTCCGGTGAGAAGGGGGTTATTGTAGCTCCTAAGGCATCCGTCGAATACGTAATGCGGATGGAAAGTCGAGCGATTGTCACAAGAGGCCTATTACTATGCCAGCGACGTCACACACAAGCAGATGTCCTGCACACACCCGTCCCACATTAGTGAGTGTACAGTGTGAGGCACAGACACACGGGAAACGGACAAAAACTGTATGTAGGTAAGTAAGAAAGACCGTCTTTAGTGGGTTTCGTGGTGTTAAAGTGTCGTTTGTTCTAAGAGAAGTGGGATGAATTTTTTTAAACCAAGTATAGTTTATCGAAATTGTTAAATATATTTAGTAATACCAACGATTAATTTCAAGTTTTGGTCAAGTAGATTGTACCTTAAATTCTGTTGAGTTTTACAGTTCTATACAATTCTTCTATGATGTCCAAAGAAGGCATTCTCATTCTTCGAACTAAACATTGGTTTGATGACCCCTTATCATTTGAAATACAAGCTCTATACAAAACTTAATGTGCTAAAAAATCTGCCATAAACCATTATTTTCCGAGACCTGAAAAGCGTTGACAATGCGGTATTTTCCACAGAAGGGACTGATTACCAGTTTCACCGAAGAAACCTAGGTAGGTGACATTTACGAGGTAACAAAACTTTTGAATGGAATCCACCACACCAGGGTTTAACAGTGTTTGGTTGTGGCAATAATGTAATGGCTTGAAAACCAAGCACTGTCAGACAAAGGTTGCGAGACTAAGAAAGCCTTAATGAGTCATTTCCCTCAGTTAGTTCTTCCATTTTGTGATGGAAATTTTATTAAGTATTTATATTTGTATGTTTTTGTTTCGTTTACAACTTGAAAGAGACGTTCTTAAAACTTACCGAAACTGTGAACGTTTGCGTGTGCGTTTGTGTATTTTTTTTCAATCTTGCTTACCTGTATATTAGAGTTGTCTTTTATTATTGGGTATTTTTCAGTTCAATATTTTATATGATTACCTACTATATGATAAATTAGAGGATTATATCCAAGATAAGAACGCTTGGAAACATGCTGGTCCTGCTCCATAGGACAATCTAGACAAAATCAAACTGGTTCCTAATTTAATTTATATTTTTTTAAATTTTATGACATTGACTTTTACAATCTGTAACTGCAGTAACTGACACACTTGTTAAAATTCTAGAAAATTATCTACTTTTACAATATTTGTAAATAATTTGTAAATGTGAGCACCATGTATCTATCACATAATTGATTTACCAGTAATTGCTTCATTTTTAAATCTTTTTATTTTTTTGTGGTAGACTAATTTTATTCTAGGTGTATCGTCTTCACATATAATTATTTATGTATGCAAAACCTTGTAAAACATTTTAAAAGAGTAACGGTGGAGTGTCTTGCCCATTCTTCTCCATACGAACACTATCTTTTGGAAGGGTCGACTAGAATCAATTCAATTTTACTGTAAGTTTTGACGTTCAAAAGTGCCTTTAATGTGTCTATTTGAAATAAATTATTTGACTTCGACTTTGATATTAATAACACAATTCCTACTAAGTTATCCATTTCAATAATAACATTCAAAAAACAATCCAAATACCTTCACCATTTGCCGCCAAAGTGTGTACACGCACAGCGTTACGGACGGCCATTTTCACAGCCTACTTACGTGCCGAACAGCCGAACTGTTCCGAGGCTATCAATGTTATCTCCTGATATTGGCTTTTTAGCCGCCACCCCGTTAGCCTCGCGCCATTACCAAGGATTAAAACGGCTGCTACCCTGAATGCAAGTTTTAGACAATTTTCAGGGTACCTACAGACTAAGATAAAGAAGTTAATTTGGGATAGATCTTCGATCTAGGTTTCAGATAATTTCTGACTTACTTTATCTTTTTTGCGCAGTTGAGGCGATGTGTATCTGTCACGAAAATAAAAATTTTACAGCACTGGTATTTTACTTTCAGTCGATGAATTATATCAGGGTATTATAACTCAGGACTTATACTACTAACTCTGTGTAAGACTGAAAATTCCAAATTGTAAAGTTCTACAAATTGTTTTCTTAGTTATTTAAGTTTTATTTGATACACTGCATCAGAACTCTAGTATTTCATTATTGTTTTCAGTGCAGGTTTTGTGAGTGATGAGCTCTTTATATGCATCTTTATATCCATACTTTATATCCATGGTGTTTGTTAAGTCTCTTGTGCGCTCAAAGCACTTACGCTAGTCTCATGAGCTGTGTCTACCTCTAAGAGTAAATCTCCAATAACATTAACATCACAATTTTTTCGTTTAAACGCGACAACATAACCATCTCCCTCGACACAACAATTTCACACGCGGTCGTACCTCCGACCTCCAGCCAAAACAATTTCCACCATCTGAACTTTAATTCTTATATTTCAGGAGCAGTGTTGTGTCTGAGGTGAGAACAATACCGGGGGGGGGGCGTCACCCCCTTCAAGCCCCCTCCCTGGCCCCCAACCCGGGACGTCGACCTTGCTATTGCAATGCGCAACACGCGCTATACTTTTGTCGTTGCCTGAATAAGGTCACGGTATTCCGTCTCCAAGATATATGGGTTAGGTGGAACATATGATTGGTGTTGAAGAATTTTCAGCTGTTTACAAAGAAGGTTACAATCACAGGAATTTGAGAGGGGAAGCAGTGGACCTCGAGCTATTTGTTTTCTTAAATGTAGCTGAAGAAATAAATAAGCTGCCTACATCTTTAGTGTCAATAAGATCCAGTATTTTGTAAATTTAGCATCAACAAGATCGCAACATTATATTTGTAGGTTAATTGATATTCGGCTGTCAATAGGGGATATAAATCTTTTGCCCTTTAATTGCAGTATTTAGTGTGTAGGTGTTAGCAAATAATTCTCTATTACGAATTATTGTAGAAACAGCTTTGGTTTGCTTTAATAAATAAATGGTTATTTAGGAACATGGATTTATTATCATCACTTAGGAAATTACAATTTATTACTGGTACATTATTGCAGTCAAAGAATTCGATAAATTGATTGCTCATATGGCTCTTATGCAATTGATCGAATTCTTTGACTAAATTGAGTTCATAAACTTTTAAAAAACGGCATTTAAGAAATCGATGCCACTTATTACTTACTGGCTACACTGGCGGACAAAATTGATAGGCCTTTCATTAGGCACTGGGCAGGTAGACATGTGCGTATTGGCGTACATGTCGCCAATTAAATTAATTTAAGCTTTTTATTTTTATGTGCTAACAATAGGTTAAGATTTTACTAACATTATGTGGATCAATGGTCTGAAATAAATAAATTATTATTATTATTTCAGTCTCCCAAACAGAACGCCACAACCTCCTAAGGCTTAACCAAAAACAAACTGTAAGTAATTTTCACAAAAATATTTCGTTACTTTCAGCTAAGTTTCACGGCCACGCAAAAACCAGCTTTCACCGAACATCTGTGCGTAGTGAGACAAACGCGAGACGCGACCCGAGCCTGTATGAAAGCGTATCTTATGCATTTTACATGAGCTGTGCCAGCCATCAGGCCCCTTACCTTCGCCTTCACACAGCCACAGCGCACGCACACGAGAGCAGGCGCGCGGCCATTGTCAGCGAAACAAAAACACGCACACAACACTGCACTCGTTCTAATTAGTTGTTTGTAAACACATGTCACTGAGCTGTGCTTGTGTAAGCGTAGGTGCGTGCAAGGTATCGTCCATGAATTATGTAATGCAAGTTTGTTGTCAAGTGAAAAGGTGACAAGAAGTGGAGATTCTTTTGGAGGGTATATATTGACACAGATGTTGGCTCATTGGGCTGTTGGCGGCAAATGTAGCTAAAGACCATGCCTTTTCCAAAATCTAGTACTTACTTACCTTTTTTTTGGAAACCATTTGTTTGGATAATAACCAATCGATAAAGAGGATCCATATAGGATCTCGTAATGAACCAACAATGCTCTCTAAGCTTTCCACAAAAACATTTTCTTAAGACCACAATAGACTAAGTAATGTGTCTGGTACCTTTTAGCTGTACATAACAAATACATATGTACCAGTAGCATTGTCCGAGCGTCACTTAGCTGAGACAAACGATCTGGAGGAGTGCCAGCGACGGGAAATTAAGATTGGTGACTACGTACGGAGATATTTCAATGTATTACGTTTGGACGATGGATGTTTCAGTTTGCAGAATGAGATTGAGATTGACAAACAGTGAATGTCACCTCTCACGGCTAGAGGATCGAGATCATTGACTCCTTTTCTACTCAAAACAATTACTACTATGACCAATCTGATTGCCATGCTTGGTGATGTTGACATTATTATTAGTTGGGCTTATGATGATAGCCGAGCTGTTCAAGGCACCACTGTCTTAATGGAGAACGCAAATTCTTAGCCAAGAACGACGTAGTTCTTCATATAGATACCTTTTCAAAGAAAGACAAAGCTCAACATCAAAAAAAAGAATCAGGTTCGACAACACTGCTAAAGAACTCGAAACAATCCCTTTTCATTGGCGTCTTAGATTTAATGTTACCCGAAGTATTTAGGAATTTCAGTTTGGAGTTTCTTTTTGGTCTTTAGAGTCACGAAGAAAAGCGGCATTACAAGTACCTAGGTACCTTAGGGTTGCAGAAAACCTGGTTGTTATGATCCTCTCCAGCAAAAAACACGCCAGAACCGCATACATTATGTTTCCCCTCCTAACGGGTATTGTTTTAACTCTATAATGAAGTCTTGAAGTAGGCGACGCGTCAACGGCCGTTTGCATATTTTAAATATGTTTATATTGTTTGGGTCCTTGAGTTGCGAATGTTTCGATACGGTTGGAAAGATGCGGCCTGTAGGGAATGTATTTTTATAATCTCTGTTTTGGTTCCTGGTGCTATACTTTGTGGTCTTCTGTTTAGAAATCATCTTCAGCCATTAGTCTTATAACAGGAAAAAAAATACTTGTCCTTGATAGGTTCACGAGCGCTGCTTACAGGATCGACATAATTTTCCACATCTCAATGGAAGCTACTATCCGGTTTTTGATAGATTTGTAGTAATTCTATAACGGTGTAGGCAGATTATTTATTTAATCTATGCACAATGCGATCTTTTCTATGCAATAGCTATGAACCAATTGCGGGTTCCTATTTTTAGATAGAGCAACTGCAGTCTAACCGCCACTAAACATAGACAACCCCTATTTATTTCGTACATGAATCTCCCATTTAATAATCTAGTCATACTAGTTCCTCGGGGTAGCTGGATAAGCGCGGGGGTGGGGGGTGCGGCCGGTGGGGCAAAGGGGGGTGCGGCGAGGGGGGGGGCACGGTTAATGAACCCGCAGGGATGCAACTCGGCGGACATTTCGCAATAATATTAGTTCAGCGCTGAAATGAAAGCCTCGTGGTGTTTGTGTGCCGAAAGATTTTGAGTTTGCTGATGCAGTTGTAATTTAACTTGGGGCCTTTAGTGGAGGAGTTGTGGGAACTAGGTAGTCCGTCAAATCGTGTAAATGAAATTCAGCTGTTGTTGAAGGAGTTCTAGCTGTAACCAGGCCACAAGTCGCCTGTTACTCGATACTTGTACTGTTTGTATAGTTCCATTATCGCAGAGTCTAAACATTATGATTTTCCAACGCAGAATGAAGGTAAGATCAGACAGACTGTGGGCAGGTCATGCTCGGTTAGAATCTACCGTGCTCTCGCAGCAGATGAATTTTATGTTGAAATCGTGATTCGGTAAACGTAGTGCACCGACTCGAATAGTTTATTTAAACGTTGCCTGGCTCTAGTGAACTCCCATATCGTGGTTGAGTCTAGACATAATTATTATGATTATATATTATTTCACATTCTTATAAAATGCAGTAGGTAATTTATTTAGTTAAATCAAAGTTAATGAAAATTAAAAAAAAAAGTTTAAAAATGAATAATGTATTTTACCTATAAACTGCCTACGTATAAAATATATCAGTTTGAAATATGACTTTAAAAGTATTTATTTATGCAAGTGTACCATCACATCCATACTAGACAGAAAAGCTTACAAGAATTGCGTTTTATCCAATTACGAATTGGAATATTTTCCGTAACGAATTAAAAGAAATCCAATTAACATAAAACGGAGTCAATAAAATCTCTCCTAAATTCCAATATGGCCTATAAATGTGTCTAAGTCGAATAGGAAAAATTGCAGCACAACTGTTACACGGTTTGCTAATTGTGGAACCTTGAGAGATAAATGTTTGGATAGTGGTTTGTGGCTAGTGAAGTTTTGTAGAAAAGTGTAGACACATTTGCTGTTGGTGATTAGTAAATTACCTATATTCTACCGGAAATCTAATTTAGTTTATTAGAATCTGTATTTTCACACATTGTTTAGAATGGATTTTATTGCAGATTGACTAACAGCAGAAAGGTTTATGAATTTTATTTTCTGGTATGTATTTTGATTTTGAACATCTATCAAGTTTTATTCTATAGTCTCGGGCCCTTTCTAAGAGTAAAATACCCTCCAGAGACTGCTTGTCCTGTTGGTACATCATCGGATTAATTCTACCTCCTAGGGGTGCACAATTCGCGACCGCCGTCATCGAGCCGGCGCCGGCGCCACGGCGCGCGCGGTCTGAATCTTAATGCCCATTAATCAGACATTGTGTGGAAGAATCCCCGTCAGTCCAAATGTGCGCTAATCGACGCACCAGGTTTGGTTTCCGAGTGATGCAACGAAGAGTCGCAGGTGTCTCCTCTTTATGGTAAGCAGCACCTGAGCAGATGCAGGAGGTTCGGTCTGAACTGGAAACACCTTCGCTTCTTCAGAAATGTAGCTACCAAGTCTAATCATAGTTCTTTTGCTGCTTTAGGTTTGCAAACGACTTGCCAATCTGGCTTGCTAGCAATTAAATAGAATTTGAGTGGTTCAAAGACCCCGAAGTTCAAAGTCTCCATATTATTAGCCAGACAAGTAAAATATTTCACACTGATTTCACATTCAAGTTCAGAAATTAAAGCAGTTTTAAGACCAAATCAGCTTCTCATGTGACAGGCAAGCAAAGCGAGCCACGGATTAACAAACGAGGCTAGTTGTCTCTTCTTAAAAACGCTTAAAAATCCCAATAATACCGATTATTCTATTCTATAACTATCGCCCGAGATGAGCATACAATGCTTGCGCGGTGACGTTTCAATGGGCGGCCATACTGGAAATTTGTTCAATACTCGACGCCGGGCGCATCGACGCGCGCGCAGTTTGTCAATACTGTCCGCGATTGTACCGTTTAATCAGTTCTGCATTCAACTGTACCGCCTTTGACGAGTAATTGCTTCCACTGATTGAAATGTTATTCCTGAGTATTGCAGAGATTTTTGTGTTTTAATGTATGAGTTGGTATGCAGATGATTTGAGGCGGAAATACGAGGACGTTTTGAAAGTTTTAAGAAGCTTTTTTAGTTTTTGACTTAGTCAGTAACATCAACAGTTGGCACCTGAAGTGGAAAAATTGTAGAGTAAGGCAATTTAAAAAACACGAAGATATTTTAACCGAAAAGTAAACTCACGCCTAAAAATATAGTAAAATATTATTAAAATATTTAATGAGAATACCTTCCATTGAAAACAAACGCTTAAATATACAAGTTGTACAAAAACACTGGAAACACTTCAATCAACAAGGCGCCGCAAAAACAGAGGAGAACCAGCCAGCAATTAAAATCGAAAATAATATCGAGAACTCGACGGACAATAACGAAGCTAGCCATTAAAATAAGAGGCGGAATAATAAATGAAGCTGTGCTCAAATTAAAAAAAAAGAACGAAAAAAGAAAATTCCCGACGCGACGAATGCATAGAATATGGCGTAGGTAGGTACGGACCAATCAAAATTCTTCGTCAATTAAGTGGAGATCGTAGTAAAAGGAAAATTGAAGGAAAAACTGAGGGTGGCTTCGGTAGTGCTGGACTACCGTCGATTTACTTAAGATTATAGATTCATTGATAAGGTATGTGTTTTATTCAACGAGGTTCCTATTCAAGGTAGTGAATAGAATCAAGGTAGTTGAAACTGATTTTTGAGTGTAGCTACAGAAGTTCTCAGTGTTAATAAGTTCAGGGCAACCGATAAATTGACTATACTTTTCTTAAATTATCCAAATATGCTATCGTAACTATTTTGTTTAGCTTTTGGGAAGTTTGCATTAGGGTTATGCCATATTTGCTATTGAGTGAAGTGGTCTACTACTCCCATAGCTTCTTACTATTTAAAACTACGCTCCAAAGTTTTCATTCAACCCAAAACTGCTTATAAATTTAAATAATTAAAGCGACAACGCAACGGGAATACGCCATAAAGCATCGATATTTTCCCATCTCTACCTCCCTAGATATGAAAGCAATGGAAATAAAGTTTGTTCGCTCCGCATTGTACCGGGTTCGTCGTAAATGGATTTTATCACTATATAAATATCCCCCTATCTTCACGTTACGACGCTAAGCTATGTCCCGTCACCGTGGATTTTCCTATAAGTATGTTGATACTACGTGATTTTTAGTATAACTTTGTTTTTATGTCGAGTTTGCTTGGGTAATGTGCGGAAAAAGGGTGCGATGTACGAGTATTTAATGTAGGTGTATGCTTCCATCAGAAGGCTTTTCTTCTACTCGTACGTGTTAGAACCCTGAATTGTTTACAGTACAGTATTACTTATTTCTTATTCCAGGGACAAAAAGATATGAAGCTTTGCTGAAGGAAACTTTTCAGAACTTTAGATAGGTATTAAAACCTACCCAACTGTTAAACTAAAGTTATGTAATATAATGCGCACGTTTATCTTAAATGTATCATATGTATAGACTCCTTTTAGCTACATATTTTAAAGATTGATAATACTTATCATTTACACCAACATTTTCTCCACCGAGCCGTTTCCGCTGCCAGAACATAAACAGGAAAGTCGACAAGTTTATTCAACCCCATTATTTGGAGCAGCAGGCTGAAACCATTGAACGTTATATTTCATTTACCACGAGCGGTCAATAGAAAACCTACACCGGATCCATAAAGCCGAAACGGTTGATATTGCAAGGTCCGGCCGGCCACCGCTTTACGACGAGCACCGAGCCTGAATTATGCGCGAATGGCCCACGGCTCATTTGGTCTAAACGCTGCATCTTTGATGTAAGGGTCTCCTTCCCAAATTGTGTTAATAATACCCTCCCAGGATGACGGAATATTTTGCTAAGGAATTTTTGCGATTAGGCTCGAAAGACCAAATTCAGATAACGGGTCTTTGGTTTGGGCCTGTAGAAGGGCAAGAAGCTCGCCCTTAGAATTTAATATTATTTAATGCAATAATAGCGTAATCCATCGGTTTAAGCTGACGATTAAGAGATCACCGGTTGTAATACTGCTCCAAAATTGTCATTTCAGTTTCATTACCTACTACAAAAGGTTTAACATCTTCAGATTTGCAGGCAGTTATGAGCATAAGACCATCGTCAGTTTTATTAGAAAGAAAAAACCGAACGAAATAATAAAACCCAGCTTGTCACGTAGCGGATAAATGACAAGAACGATGCCTACATGCAAAAGAGGCACACCACTGCCAGCCCTAAAGTATTAGTCCAGCTATGTATAGAAATATGCCTTTGAAGACAAATATGAAGGGAGAATATCTCTGCCTCCAAAACTATAATTTTGAAGGGTAAGCTCAACATATTCATCCAAGATTCTTCTTCAAAATCAAACTAGAGCCTTCAATATGTGCACTCAAGTCATTAAAGCTACGACGCGTCCTTCGGTCCGTAAGTGATAAAAGCCATCCGTGTTTATGACATATCTGAAGGCTTCAGGAGCGCTGCGTTACGGCTTCCACCCCTTTCATGGCCGCAATCCTCTTAGCGAGTCCCGCATAAAAATAAAGCGCACTCCACCTGCCTGCCATCCGTGACCTAACTGCCTTACGTATTTAGGCTGCAGCGGTGCAGCTCTAACAACCTCGTACTAAAACAGAATATCGATTACTTTCGCTACTATAATGTAATCCCCCGCCCACTTTTCGTTTTTTTAGCTCAGGATAATAATATAGTGGTCTCTGTCTAGCGCGCGGTATCCCGGGCGTCGCGGCGGTCCCCAGGGCCGGGGCGGCGGCCGTCCCGCGCCCCCACCCCCGCCGTATGTAAATGAACGTCTCATCGGTTATGTGTGCGAAAGCCTATAACAACACGCCACCAGCAACACACCGATAACTCGATGTTTGAGGTTTACTGCCCTGACAGCTTTTGTCCTATTTTAAATACGAATTTCTGATTGGATGCGTCCCGACGTCCTTCATAGATCCGCTGGTCTTTTCTTTGTTATTTACGCGTACCGATGTTGATATTGTAAACAGTGGTAGTGCATAGTCCTGGGCTCCTGGCGGAGGAACACGGCAGACATGCAAATGTTCACTAACTGATGACAAAGATAACAAAGCGGGGGCAGTTTGAGCATAAACAATTTTCAAATACGTTTAGTCTGACAGGTCGTTTGCTTTTTACGGGAGTTTATGTTTTACATGAATGTGTTTAGAGTTTGTTTCGGTGTGCGTGTTGTCGGTACGTGCGGCGTTACGTCGTGCCGGTGACGTCACGTGTACGTCGAAAATGACACTTTTACGAGCAATAATTTACATTATTTCGGTGTTAAGCTTCGCGTGCCCGCCGATTGATTTTATGTCGGTCGCATCTCACATTTGCGTTCAGTTAAATCGAATCACTGGCTACACGACCGAGTTATTTTGTAATGGTGGTATCGCGTGAGCTTTTTTGACGTTTTTATTTGTTATATATTTTGTTTTGTTGTTTTTTTCAGCGGTACGAAGTTTTGATTCAGAGGTTCTATCTTAAATCTTAAGGTAATTGTCATCGTGTGCAGCGTTGACATGTTTATGAAGAGAGAGCGTTTCTTTTGGTAAAAAAATATACTGAAAAATATCTACTTTTTTTGAGTGACTGCATTTTATAAGAACCTTAATCAAAGTTTCTCCATCATCAAAGTCATGTTCGATTCTAAGGATCAACAATTCAATCCATAGATTACCGAAACACAATAGTAGAACATTATGAACAAATTGCAGAGTATTTTTCCAATCATATAATTACCGAAGTATGGAGCGTGGCGATAAGGCTGGGACACACGCGCGGCACCCAATTAAGATCTTCATTAGGCGCCTTCCTCGAAGGCTGCGCTTGCGCCGCGCCGGTGTAGCACGCGGTTTTGTTGCCACACAATAAAATAAATAGATTAGCGAGACTGAGTGTTTGTTTTCAAACTTGATTTCTTATGACTGATGAAATTTGTTTTGAAGCGTTTGTCATTTTTCGGCATCATCATCACAACAACCTAAACACAATGCTGAATAATGATGGTTCATGGTCATTAGGTTCCCAATTACCATTAAGTGAGCACATCACGTAAGGTAGACCGCACGAAGCTGCTACCTCTGGCTACTGCCAGCCTGCATCACTCACTGCTGGGTGTTGCCTCCCATGACTGCTGCAGTCATGAGTATATTACATAGCTTATGGCACTCACAGATAGGTTTAGAGTACTCCAATCTTCATCGAACTAACAACGTATACCTTCTTTAAATTTCGTTCGAACATTGCCAAAACTTTATTCCAGTTAAAGATATAGAAACGGCAGCATGCTGTGTATAGCACTAGCAGACAGCGTCTACAGGGTGTGTGTTAAACTTACTGGATTCCTACAGATATGAGCTCTGTACCTGCCGACTGTGTAAATCTCCACCTGGTACAGACGACGACGAAAGTGTTTTTTGGATTTACGGGGTACCTATGCCTATAGCCAATCCTTCTTTCTTTTCTACTATACTCTATGGTTCCATAATCCCTCTTTCAGGTGTTTCCTCAATCCGGATGTTGTTTGACGATATCGTCAGCTTACCGTGCTTTTGGATGACCCTGGCTTCTTTGACTTATTCTTGGCCAGGTCGACCTTTCAGTAAAAACCTGAACATCATCAAGAGAACCTTTGCGAAAGAGAAAAGCTTTTCATCTTCCTAAAACAAAAACACTTGTCTCCGTACATGTACGCACATCGACTGATTTATCATATTGCAGCGCAGGTTGGAGCGACAATTGTAATGTAAAACCGGGGCTGGATTCCGAACTAACTCCGTGTCGCTAGCGGCGCTGACGTCACGTACCTGTGACGTTCACGTTTACGTTACGTTTGCGTTTACGGGATGTGATGTACGCGCCAGAGATAGCGGGTTCGTGAAATAATGAGATTTTTGGATGTTGTGTAACTGCTGACGCTAATCTAATATCTGGTAGGCTTTTTAGGGCTTGAAGCAACTTGGATGGAATTGAAACTCTACTTTGCAAATAAATCTAAATGCCTTTTTGAGCTAACTTAATTTATTGCATCCGGTATTAAAAAATGAAAAATCTTTATCAATCCCAGCTTCAATGACATTAAATTTGACCTCGTTTCACACTATTTGTTTTGCAATATTTAAATTTTGAATTAGTTAAATTATGATATTCTTAAAAGCATAATAATATCAATAACGAACATGATGTGAAATGTTACTTAAAGTGGTTTATATGTTTTCATAAACTAATAACGAAACTTTACTAAGCTAAAACAAATTCTGACTAAGACTATTCTAATGAATCTCCAACCGATCAATCAACGAGAAATAACGAACCAATTTTTGTGCCTAGCCACAATCACGACTGCTTGCTTCACACAAAACTAATGACTAAAGCTATAAGCTTAAAGGCTATATTAGCGTGGTAGTAAAGTGTCGTGTTGTTACAAGGCAGTCGCAGACAGGTATCGCGGCCAACAATGATGTACCTCAACCAGTCCGATTGCGAAGGGTTTTTTAACCAGTATCCTCTGAGGGTTACGTGGAGGTAAGAAGTTCGGTGGACTGGACTATATTTTTACAGACACTTGATATTTATGAAACTTTAACTATCGTTGTTGGTAGTTATAATAATTACACATTGTAACATTGTACTACTGTTATTTACACAGATCATCTGTCAGTGTTTTTGTGTAACTGAGTAAAGAAATCTTCGGATTCGTATTCAAGGTAACAAGTGCGTGTTATTTATCGTTCTTCCTATCTCTCATCTCCTGGAAAAACCAACCTACAGTCCACTCTAACAAACGGTAGTCGTACAGGTTTACTGTATAATGTCACACATCAGCATATTACTCGCCGACATTTCGATCAATCGTGATTTTCTTTTATGAATGGGAACTTTTCTTCATGAATGTTTTATTTTTTTTCTCACCTATTCAGGACTGCTGCGGGATAATTGCGTAACGCACGAACAGTAGCACCGACTTTCGTGTTGACAGTTCAACAAAATGAATTGTTATTTACATTGTTGAGCTGACCACCTGTGAGGACTGTGATGCAATGGATTAGCAATATCCATCAAAATGATTCAGTTTGTGATGATAGTGTTACGCAATCAACATTAAGGGGTTTATTTATAAACGTTGATGAAAGTTAAGAGACGTGTAAATGTCAAAAATTATATGTTAAGGCGCTGCTCTTTATGTCCAGCCGGTCTTCATTTTTTGTTTGACCTTTAGGCAATATCTTAGACATTATGTAATTCAATTTTAGTTGATGGTATACAAGGGAAGTGAGAGCTTCTCCGCACCCACAGATGATAATCATATGTTATAAATCAAAATGTTACTTTCAATCCGAAATCCGACATTAACCCACATATTGGATCTATTAACACACCTAGTCGAATTAAAATACCAAACTATAATTTATCTATTACTTGCGAAACTCACTAATTGATTTTGACAACTGCCTGATGTGCGTAAAATTTATATTTCCAATATGATTTTTTAATTTAAATATTTATTTGGTTAGAAGGATCATAAATCACCATTACCACCACCATATGACCATTTATCGTTAAGTGTTGTGAAGTCAAATATGCAGCAACCGTGCCGGTTTTAGCAACCTCATTGAGATTCAGAGGTGCTGGGTTCCTCAACATATCTGGTTCTTCGCCTTTAAAGGGACAATAAGAACGCGCAACGAATTTTTTCATGGTCGCAAGTTGGATTGCACCCAAATTGAGATTTCCGTGATCACTTAACGTTGATAGATGACGATTATTGTTTGGACAATATAGTTTAACACAGAAAGTATTATGTTATGCTTAAGGTACTTGTACTGGAGGTGATGCGCACAACTGTCAGGGTGAGCTGGAGGTTGTATCCTGTTGAAACCAAAGTATATTTACTTGGAAATGTTTGGAGAATTGTTAAACTTTACTCACGATGAGGATAAAAATGAATTAACCATCTCTTAAATAGATTGTAGTCATACACAGAAGGAAGGTAGGCTTGTAGAGCTTCGTGTTTCAGTTAGAGTGCCACATCCACGCGCAGTCGGTGCATGTGTTCGGAAGACAATGAGCGCGGGCCCACACCGCGTCACTCCGTAAACCTCTTCGCCTTATTTCACTAGCCTTCCTTTTGTTTCGAGGGCATTTCTTTATTTTGTTGTGCGATCTTATTATTTCGCTACCGTTGGCCGCATTGCAACGTTCTTATAGTTTTTGTTCGCATGCTCCGAGCCGTACAGAAGCTTCGAACGGAATGGAGTAATACTACCCAAGACTCCTCGGTATTGTGTATTTGTGTCTCGTTTTTTTTTATTTTTCCTCAATGCCACGTCAAGTTTTTGCTCTGCAGCAGGTTTTATTCTATGTGTGTTATGTAACGTGAGCCCTGTGATATGATCTTGAATGTGTATGTAATTATTTCTGCGTTCCAATTTGAGTTGGTATGATTGAAACGGCGGATGTGAGATAATTTGTCATTTTCGTTTGTGTTCTTGTTCAGCATTGGGAACGATTTGGTGATGATTTGCTTGATACCATTATGCGTTGGAGATTAAGCTGTCAGATGTTTCGTTTCCTGCGTTTGTGAACTTTTGTGTTGAGGCTTTACAGAGATGGTTAAAGTAAGACTGGTTGGTATTTACAGAGATGGTTAAAGTAAGCCTGGTTGGTATTTACAGAGATGGTTGAAGTAAGTCTGGTTGGTATTTACAGAGATGGTTGAAGTAAGTCTGGTTGGTATTTACAGAGATGGTTGAAGTAATTCTGGTTGGTATTTACAGAGATGGTTAAAGTAAGCCTGGTTGGTATTTACAGAGATGGTTAAAGTAAGCCTGGTTGGTATTTACAGAGATGGTTGAAGTAAGTCTGGTTGGTATTTACAGAGATGGTTGAAGTAAGTCTGGTTGGTATTTACAGAGATGGTTAAAGTAAGACTGGTTGGTATTTACAGAGATGGTTGAAGTAAGTCTGGTTGGTATTTACAGAGATGGTTGAAGTAAGTCTGGTTGGTATTTACAGAGATGGTTGAAGTAAGTCTGGTTGGTATTTACAGAGATGGTTGAAGTAAGTCTAGTTGGTATTTACAGAGATGGTTAAAGTAAGCCTGGTTGGTATTTACAGAGATGGTTAAAGTAAGTCTGGTTGGTATTTACAGAAATGGTTAAAGTAAGCCTGGTTGGTATTTACAGAGATGGTTGAAGTAAGTCTGGTTGGTATTTACAGAGATGGTTGAAGTAAGTCTGGTTGGTATTTACAGAGATGGTTAAAGTAAGCCTGGTTGGTATTTACAGAGATGGTTAAAGTAAGTCTGGTTGGTATTTACAGAGATGGTTAAAGTAAGCCTGGTTGGTATTTACAGAGATGGTTGAAGTAAGCCTGGTTGGTATTTACCGAGATGGTTGAAGTAAGTCTGGTTGGTATTTACAGAGATGGTTAAAGTAAGACTGGTTGGTATTTACAGAGATGGTTAAAGTAAGACTGGTTGGTATTTACAGAGATGGTTAAAGTAAGACTGGTTGGTATTTACAGAGATGATTAAAGTAAGTCTGGTTGGTATTTACGCACTTGTCACCTGATGATGAATCTTATTCTATTTTTAAGGTTCCGTACCTCAAAAGGAAAAAACGGAACCCTTATAGGATCACTTTGTTGTCCGTCTGTCTGTCAAGACCCTTTATCTTGGGAACGCGTGGAGGTATCGAATTAAAATTAAAACCATATACTCAGGTCTACAGTCCCTTAAAGGTGTGAAAAAATAAAACACCTAAGTTAACGTAAAAAAAAAAGATACGGCTGTTTATGCCGCAAAAAAACGTATGTTTCGACACTCTCAAGGGAATCAAAATTTATAGGTTACTTCCCGTTGACCTAGAATCATGAAATTTGGCAAAAAGCAAGATCATGTAGCACAAGTAAAGGGAAAAATCCGAATACCGTAGATTTTTAGGTAGGTACAGACGCCAGCACATCAATCTACCCGAAACTGTCAAATTTTCCCAATCACCTTTGAACCTTATGCTTTAGCGATAAAGTTGAAAATCTATTAAAGAAAGGACATTGCTCGTCGTCCATACATAGTTGGCCTAAGATCCAACAGGGAGGTGTATTTACTTTTTGGGTTTTAGATAATGTATATATTTGATTGAACTTAAATTAAAACAACGGACACTTTTGAGAATTTGGAAAAATCAAAACACTTTCGGATTTTGAGGTTATAATTACGTCGATAAAAACATTCGGTATGTAGCTATAACAGAAGGCGCGCGCCAAGTGACATTACTACCAAATGTCAAATGTCATCTGTCAATTCATCAATTGTCAGTGTCCATATTATTGCTCGTTTGACGTTTCAAACAGCGCACATACGTAGATTTTAATTATTTAGGCGGCCAAAAATATTTTTTGGTTTTAATTAGTTCCACGCACTATATTAAATTAAAATAAACTCTTTTCAGTTCAAAATATATATTTTTTATTTCATTACACAAGTTTTATACACAAATATAGTAGCAATTTTCAAAAAAGTAAAACAAAGTTCAAATAATATTTTAAATGATTAAAAATAAGGTATAATTACATCACCTATATCTACCTACACCTATGTAAACATAAATAAAACTAAATATCACTCTCACTTTGAGAGCATTCCTCCATTGACTCTATATTTGGTTCGGCAGACATCAACATTTCTATTGTTTCTGGAAGGAATGATTTGCGAGAAGGTTTTTTAATTTGTCTTTTTTAATTTCGCATCACAGTAAGATCTAATAGGCTTTATAAGTTGGTCTCTGCGGAAGTAGCCGTAACAATCATGGTTTCTTTTGGCGGATAACATTCTTGTTTCACCTTTAATAAAAGATCGTATCAAGGGAAGTGTCTTGGATTAGTTGCCCTTATTATTTCGTATTGCCGTCTAGTAAGATCCGCTTCCACGTACATATGAAGTGCTTGTAGAGGCGTCAGCTGGGGTAATTTGTCGTTCTTATTCACCTTAGAATAGGCATTTCTATATTTACTCGCTCGAGTTGGTGAATTTGTTATTTCTTTAAGAACTTTGGAGGCATCCCTGTGCCCTGTAGTTTGCAAGACTGATTGTGCAGCGTGGACAATGACTTCATCGTCTAAAGTGGCGCGGACTTCTTCCGTTTTCCTTCTTTTGCTGCGCGCACTTAAATCTCGAAAAGGTTTAGTTGGTCACCTTGAGGAGAGGGCGATTCTATTGGAATCACATAAGTTCCTTCTAATCAAGATTGGTTGTTTTTAAGAAAAACTTCTTCGTGTTTATTGGCTTTCAACCATCTTTGCTTAAATTCGGTTTTCACATAAGTAAATTAGTGCTTCAAACACTTTTTAGCATTTTCGGTGTCTCCATAACGATTCAAAAGATAATTTTCATAAAAATAGAGTTTTTCACTTAAGCTTGGGAAATTTTGTTTTTGTATCTGGTCAAACAAATATTTCCGAGTCACTACTTTAGTACCCGAAGCACCAGACGGACCTAAAACAAAAAGTAAATTGTTTTAAAATAAAAAAGCAGCACAATGCCATTTTGCTCAATTTTCACTTGAAACATTCAGTTGCTCTCAATTTTGAAAAGCGCGGGTTTCCGCGGCTAATTATTTTGTCGTAATATGGACAAATATGTTAAGTATTGAGAAATAAATAAATTATTACAGGGACGGACCCTTAAGTAAGTTAAAAAACCTTATAAAAATTTTAAAATACAAAAAAAATGCACATGTGATAGAGCTATCTTTGACAAATTAAAAGTATATTAAGAAAAACGACAATCAAGTATATTATTGTTGTAAAACATAGGTCCTTACCTGAATTATTGTAATCCGTAACTTTCACTTGAAAACAATTATTTCAACAATAATTATGCACTTTAGAAATTATTAGTTTGGGAGCGCTGTCGAAAACAGACACGTACACGTTAAGCGACTATCGGATTCCGACTACTCGAGGGTTACCTCATGCACATCGACGACCGTTGGAAGGGGTGTCGTTTTGTACCTGGAACTGTTTACTACCTGAGTAAATGGTTAAATCATTATTATATTGTTGTTCTAAAAATAGCTTTTGGCCGCCTAATTCATTAAAATCTACGTATGTGCAGCGCTCAATCGAGTTTTTTGATAAGCCGTATTATGGTTCCGCGACATCATAGCGGACGCGTATAACTAAAAACCATTATCATATATCAAGCGTTGAGAATACTGCCGCTTGTCTGTGTAAAACTCTTATTAAGAGTGCTGTTACAAAGACTTGGCTGTATGAGCTATAATACCTTTGCCTATTCAAAACCTCAAATTGAACCAAAAAATAATAACACCGATGATTATGACGGAAGTGAATACTTTTTAAAATGTTTTCGAAATTAGGAAGTGTCCGTTCTATTGAAATATTTGTAATGTATATTATTAAAAAAACTAGTAATTATAGTAATAATGTTTCATGCGTGTTGATTCATAGGCCATTTTTTACAATGTCCTTTGACAGTTTGTAGTAGCTTGATGTGCTAGCGTCTGTACCTACATAAAAAAATCCCGTAATAAACTATTTACATACCTACAAAGTACGGAACCCTTGGTGTGCAGTCCGACTCGCACGTGACCGGTTTTTTATTTTCTGAGCCTTCTGCCTTTTGGTTCATCTCGCCATCTTTGATTTTCAATTTGCAACGGAGGAAGAAGAGACACCAACCTCTACGAACCCTATGTTGCCAGGCCGTATTTATTTTAGCCGACACATAAATAAGGAGCAGCACCAAATAAAGTTTAATTACACATTTAGCGCGCTTGTAAACAATACTCCGCGGTGTGAGCTACATAAAATACCAACATGGTACCAACAAAACGAGCGGTCGGAACACTGTCGTCTACTTAAGGCTAACTGAGATCTCCTTTTTAGGGAGGGGGGGTGTGAACACCGCATGTCTGTGGGCTAATTAACTGAAACATGCGCGCGCGCCGGCGCGTTAATCACAGCACTGTGGCGCCCCCCCCCCCGCCCCACGCCCCGCCTGCGCCCGCGCAGCTACACCGAGTTGCTTTTAGTGTGAGATGTTGGCGTAATCTAAGGAATTTCAATTAATTATATTATTTCGTTAATGAGTTTTGGAAATGTTAGCTGGAGATTTAGTATTGTACGGATGCGGATGGTTTTATTTTATAAAAGGCTTTTGTTTTGAAATGTTTTGGTAATTAAATGGCTTTAATGGTTTATTGGTAAATCTACTTCTATTTAAAAAGACACACTGAATTTTGAGACCGTTAATTCTTAGGATTGTATCTTAATGCTATAAGTTTCCAAAGATTATCTTCCGTAAAGGTAGGCAAGGTAAGGACAAGGACTTAAAAATTACGTAGGTAATATTATACCCTGAACTTATTCTAACACGTTCACAAGGACGTAATTCATCACTATTAACTTGTACTATTTACTTGTAGCTACAATTTTTAAAACAATATCTACACCCCGTAAGTAATCCAGACAGCTAAGCAACAAACTCCTAAGATTTATTAGCCGAACAACGTGTAATAAATCAACATGGACCATCATTCCACCGGATCACCGGGTCCGATACCGACAAACGCCAATATGAATCCAAGAAATTGCTTTTAGTTGCAATTTATATTCAGCCTGCCTTGTCACGAAAAACTTCAATCTAATTTAGAACGAGAAGAAAAAAAATTGGTTTGTGCCACGAGACTGTTACTGGCTGGCTGGTTGGACTTTTTTCAGTGCATCGAACAATCGGTGGCGAGTTAGGAATTTATTGAGTCCTGTGCAAATAAATAAAAGGGAGTGTATCGTGGTATATGTAGGAGTGAGCGTGGACCCGTCTCGCCGGGACCGGAGCCGAGGATTGATCTTAGACATCAGCTGTCTGTCGCTGCGTCTCGGACTCTGTACAGGGTGCTGCGTTTGGGAAGGATTAAAATTAAGCGAGTTAAATTTTGGGTTCTAAACGTGTGTTGTGAAAGGCAGCACTTTGTATTCATTTGATGCATTTATTAAATTACCAAGTTTTAGTAACTATATCTTCGTAAGAACAAAGTGACATTTAAATTCCCAAGGGGTCACATACGGATAATTTATCACGAATTGCACCTATTTGTAAACTGCATGTTACTTTGAAGGTTGTTAAATGCTTAATATGCTTATCTTGCCTACCTTTAACTATTATTACGTCTATTTGGAGTGAGATTCCACCAAAATACGCTTAGCTAGGCGTTTTTTTTTAATGCAGGGTTCACTAACTGCCATTGAAAGGTTCCGGATGGTACATCATCAAAAAGGAGCGAAATTAAGTTACCTGCAATAAAATAGAAAATAAGTTCAGAAGTTCTACAGCATCCTGTAGACCGGCACGGGATCACGCGAGCCAGTCAACTTAATGGTATCAGAGGAACATAACTAACACATCCTGTCGTTGGACCGCGGCTGATGTGACTGCGCCAGAGTCGATACCGAACGGACTGCGAGTGCCAATAGCCACTGCACCTATACTCGGAAGTTCTGGCCAGTGGCTAGACAAACATTAGAGTTTAATATTGGAATACAGAATTTAAAGGTCAACAGTCGACAATGTGGCTGGTAGGTATAGCTTCCTCGAACGTATTGTCATCCACCTACAACAATAAGACCAGAAATGAGACTTCATGCATGCCTTAATGATCATGAAAGGGAATAAAGACTTGCTGATAGGGCTCAAAGAATATCTCTTTAGCAACAAGCCTTTTAGTACATACTCGTAACTTAATCAGCTCGACTACCACATATGTCACTCTTTTTGAAAAGTTACTATGTTTGGCTACTGCAAAGCTTTCTTGACAACGGTCTGTATGTTGATCTATTTTACTAACTGACACGTTCCATGTATCCTTCCTCAAATACAAACCAAAGGTCAAATCCTCCACAAACATTTCTCCACACTTCCTCCTTCATCCACCGTAATAGCGCATCTCTTCGGAGTATTTATACCAGCATAATGTATCGGCATGTCTATTTGAAGATCCCCCAGTGGCCTGTAGGGCACCATTTACTAAGGTCAGCGGCGACCGGGGGACCTCCCAGAGCAATCAACTTGTGTGATTGGAAACAGGTATTTATATACAACGTGGTCTCTTTGGAGTGGGTGTCCTTAAGCTGTTGTTATTTTAATAAAGGTTGTTTTCTATTTCACCCACAACAGTTAACACATTATACACAAAACTGCAGTGTGCGAATAATCGTTGACAATGTGCGATGATTAACATTCCTAAGCTCTAAAACTGTGTTTGAAAAAAATTCATCACAAATCCAAAGGTATTTTGGTTCGGTATATCGCACTGTAAATTCGAATGTCTTATTGACTGTATTTCAACACACCGCGTACCAAAATATGAAAGGCAACCAAATCTAGGTACACCTTCATCAGCATAAATAACTAAACACAGTCCAATTAACATTGCCAACCTCGCAAATAGTCCCAAACATTGGTCCCAACGTCTTTGCACCCTATTTCTACGGAGCCGTCCCAAAGCAAATTGGCACTCATCCAAGTGTTAAGGGCTTGCGACACGCCTTTGCGAGGCAGGACGAAAGGTCATCGGGTAATTAAGAGTCCCTCAAGCAATCAGAATGTGAACGGCCTGTGATTGGTTGCAATTCCGTCCGCCTCGACAGATCAAAGGCGATGTTGGTGTCACTTGTCAAATGGAATATTTTAGGGATCGACGTTTGATGTTCGCTCGTCGATCTCGGATGTATTTTTAATTTTGTAACGATTTTTTTGCGTCATACATTATGTATGTTGTGTGTCGAAGTCAAAGGTTGGGCCGGGAATGCTAATGTGTTCTGTTTTTAAATAGATCGGGGATGGACGAGATTTTGATGTGCAAGGCGAAGATGTTATCATGGTTACAGTAAAAAGGTCTCCATAGATATATTTCGAGGTTTCCAGTTCTTTCTAGAGTCGATACTGTTTTTAATAAAAAACCATATAAAGTCCTCCTAGTTTCAGAATACGAGCGGCACGAAATTGATTACCAAATCAAAGAAATGAACTTGGAAAAAGCTTTGCACCCATCACGCTGTACTGTTCTAGACAGCCTGTTCCAGTGTTAAATCACTGAAATATATTACTATTTTACTACTTTGTGTTAATTTATTTCATCACCATTGCTCTCAAAAATGGTGAAGGAAAACATCATTAGGAAACCGGCATGTCCTGGAACCAATAATTCGAAGACATGTGACATCTACCAACCCGCACTGCGCCCGCGTGGTGGATTACGGCCCACTCCCTCTCACAGAGAGGAGGCCCGTGTCCCAGCAGTGGGAACAGTGGGCTGACTATGTATGTATGTATGAAATATCTTGGATTATTTAATTATGAAGCGGTTTAGTTATCTTTTTCTCGGCCTTTCAAGCCTACTACCAACCTACACGTCTCATCATCATTCATCAATGTTTTTCCTACCTAACCCTAACCTTTTCAATCCTCAAAATATTTGTTCAAGAAATACTCGTGATCTTCGAATGTACCAAACTTATGTAGTGAATCCACCTTGGTTAATACTTCAGACGTAAATATATAAGGCTCAGTGATATCTCAGGGTGTAAACAACCCTTTTAAATAGTTTACTGTCAAAAGGGGTACGCGGGGGTGAAGTTGGCGGGACGAGGGAGGGGGGCAAGGGACGGCTAAATATCTTTTAGTATCTGCAAAACGTCTAATTTAGTAGCGAGGCTTTGATGTTGTCTCTTGGATTTGGGGTGGGGTGGAGCTGTGTTGTGGTTAGAAAAGTGTGAGCAAAACTTTGAATCGTTTACCGTAAGCAAACCTTGCTCTTACACTTGGTTTCAGGAACGAAAATAAACGAAGTGTTTTTAAACTCCTGTCAAGTGATTCAATTGGCTGGCGATAATTCAATCAAACAATCACAGCAGTTTTCATGCGTTTGTTATATAATGTTTGTGTTGATTTTCAGTCCAGAAGTCGGATGTATGAGCAATATTAGTAATAACTTTTTACCTAAAAGCCTATCTTAACAATGAATATAATAACGCTTTAGGTGAGTCAAAATGTTACTGTTATTATTCACCTTAGCTTTCATCGACTTAATAATAGTACCGAACTGTTTCGTTACAAGATAGGCTTTTTAAGACCTCAAACTATGACCTTCGTTGCCTCTTGATCAATTGATTGAAAAATGTGGAGTTGTATTAAATGTTAATGTCGTAGCCGCATAAGACTCTTAAAGAGAGCTCTAATTAAAATAAGCACGTCATGAATCTAAAAAAAATGATCATTCAAGAAGACTCCACACCTTTCAGTATTCTCCCGGTTGTGTAGACGGTCCCAGAGGAGCGTCCTCTCGCTTACTTATCCATCTCTATCTGATCATTGTCCTCGACAGGAGATTCCAATGTACCTACATATACTATACTTGTATGTATAGGTATTCAATGTTCACACTATGCCAGTTAATGGCGGCTAGAAGGGGTCTGACTTTGAGACTGTTATTAAGTTGGGTTTAATGCTATGTTTATTACGTATACGGTTAGCAGAAGCGGTTTGAAATTGTGTCAGCCTCTGCTATCAAGCAACCACATACCTTCAGTCAAATCCATAACTTAGGAGTCCTAAGTTGTGATTGGTGGGCTGTACTGTATGTAGACACTTACCTCATGGAGACCTACCTACTTCAAGACATTTAGACTGTACCACGACAAAATTATCATTATGATCTGAAATATAACTTCATTTAATTCTTTTAAAACTTTTTGAGCTTTCCTCCAGTGCTGATACTGGGTTGAAAAGGACCAAGAAAAATCTCTTGCTCATTGAAAACTTTAACTACTTAAAAAGTGTATTATATTCAGATTGACCCGACATCTTTCTTGACCCGAAGTTGACCCGAAGTCTTTTATTAAGCTTGTTGAGGTCAGTGTCCAATCAAATCCGTTGCAGTCAAACTGTGAGATATGTCATACCTTTCAACTCTATTATATTTCAATACAGTTTCCGCATCATTTGCGTGTTTATCTCTTGTTCCTCCAACTGTTCTTATTCCCTGTAATTCTTGTTCCGCCATTAATTATTCCCACTGGCATGTAACCATAAATACAGTAATTAAGACGTCGGCGTGGCGTTGCGGAGGATTGCGTATGTTGCGTGTGGTGCGGTGCGTTGCGGCTTTGTCTTCATTGCCAGTTGTTTGTAACTTAAGTTTAGGAGATAGGCTGAATTATGAACACGGAAATAATAATTTAGTATATGATTTTGATGAGATCCTTATGTCTTAGTAGCTGTTACCTAACAAAAACTTTTTTTTTTCGCGGAGCCCTATCTCTTTTTCTAAAATACATAAATGTTGTACTACTAGTAACATCAGCTACCAGTGAAAGTCGTGTCAAAATCGGTCCCACCATTTTGGAGATTAGCCAGAATAAACAGAAAGACAGACAACACTGGTAATCATCGGTAATGGCCATGTTTTACAAATATACGGGACGATTTTAACTGTATCTCTATGAGTCCTATGAAAATTAGGTACATTTTTCGCACTTTCGTCTTATCTATTCTTACTCCCAGTTATATTTGTAAAGTTAAATAGTATATTGTTCGCACGAGTATGGTAAACGTGGAAATAGTGATGTTTCTTCAATAAACAGTGATGTTTTGCCACCGTTAGCGGCGTTTAGTTTGTTTGTGTGAACCGTGTTGTTTGTAGACGAAGTAACAGTTGTTTGAAATATGCGGCTGTTTGGGAATATAGGACAAAGTTTCAGTGAAAATGTTGTCGTGTTTTTGTTGCTCGGAACTACTTTAACGAATACTGTACATTATTGTATTCTGCAAGTCCTAATACCTATAAGGATTCGTTGAGAAAGATTTCATTTTGCGTAAACAATCATATCATGCAATACAATCATTCGAACAAAGCAATTGCTGGGGAAATGTATGTAGATTCAGATCTACTATAACCTTTTTTAAGAAACAGGCAACTTATCTTTTAAAACTAAAATTTAAATTCAATAAAGGCTAGGTCCAGGTGGCATTATGTAATGTCTACCTACCTCCATTGAAAAAAGGCGTGGTTATGTGTATTTTTCGCAATGCGAATAGGTAAACAATAAACAACATTTTAAAGCGATATTCAAAATAGCCAGGTAATCCATCTGTCGTTAAACACCAGCGATTCGAGCAAACACTCACGCGCAATCCGATGTGTACCCAGCAGAGAGGTAGCTCTTGAAGGGCGCCCATTTATTTGCACTTACCCTTAGTTCGCGCTGGCTCAGGAGTTTTGTTTGGAGGGTACGGTGTCGTGCACATTATGGTGCTGTTGATGCTTTGATTTAGAAATGGTTCACGATAAATGTCCTGGAGGATGGGTCGACATGTGAGCGTTTGAGTTCAAGCTGGACCTTTATTACAATAGTCTACAAGAGCTATTCCAGTTATTTGACCCAATATTAATTAGCAATCTAAGCTTGTAAGCGAGCTTCAACGAACATACTAAGTAAAATGCTTAGATCTTTAACTCTACTGAAAATGATCTGTTACGAAGCCATATAGATTAGGACGACATCAAAATTGTCAAGAGCGTTATTGTGAAAAGTAAAACTAAACAAACCCCCAGAATTTGGCGAACTACAGATATCTATCTACTCACATAAGTATCAGTGAGTTATGATTTAAAACTTCGTGGTTCCCTATATAATCCAGTCAAAATAGACAAAAATAAGTCATAACTTAGACAAAATTCGCATAGAGCTGAAAATTGGCAGAGATGTTAAATACATCATTATAAATGAAATGACAAAAATCCCCTTCGATCCTACTTCTGCAAAAAAAAATATTCAAGGTCAAAAGTACAAAATTAAGGTTTTTTCCATTTTTCTCAAAAACAGTAAGTATTATCGTGAAAATAGATCAGACAAAAGTTATAGATCATACAATTCTCTACAAAAATGATCCAGTCACTTTTTCTCTTACGACTCACCATTCGTGAGATATCGCGGTTTTAATCATTAGAAATTTCATATTTTACATAATATGCACACATTTCCGCACCACCTATGAGGTAATGTACTTAGTACATTTTTTCTAACGTGGTTTCCCCAGTAGGTGATGGAGATAGCCCTTCAATTAACTCCCCTTGACCTGTACATACAGCAGGAAGCGGCGCTAGCCGCCATCAGGCTAATGCATCTGGGCATATGGGGCAAAAACATTACCAGTCCACACGCTAAAATCCTGGACCGGGCGATTGAGTACCAGCCTCTCATCGCTGCCCCGTGTGACAGAACACCAAACCAACCGATGTTCAACAAGAACTACATTATACAAACAGTTCAGGAAGAAAGGGATCAGTCAGGAATCAATGAAGTGCGCATTTATACAGACGGCTCTAAAACACAAAACGGTTCAGGTGCTGGCGTGCACTCCCTTGACCTAAATATTAACTTTCACATACCACTAGGCACACATAGTTCGATCTTTCAATGCGAATGTGTTGCCTTAACACAAGCTGCAACAGCAGTAAAGCGCTTAGGCATCCGGAACTATGGCATTAAATTCCTATCCGACAGCCTATCTGTGCTCAAAGCTTTAGGAAGCAAACAAACTAACAATAAGCTAATTTTTGAGTGCCATCTAGCTCTGGAGAGTTTATCGACGTCTAATCGTATTACTCTCCAGTGGATCAAAGGGCACAGTGAATCTCTGGGCAATGATGCTGCAGATGAACTTGCGAAGAGAGGCTCTGATATGAGGGTGCTAGGCCCGTACCCACTTCTCCCTTTGCCTTTCTCACAATTTCGTGCGTGGATTCGCCAAAGATCGACCGAACTTCATAACAACAGATGGTCACGGGCAACAGACTGTAGACAGTCAAAATTGGCTTTACCAATGATACACCCGCGATTAACCAAAAAACTTCTCAGCCTGAGTAGGACAAACATCTTTTCAACATAGGCGCCACGGACAGCCCCCTTTGCAGAGGCTGCCTTGATGCCGAGGAATCAGCTGCCCACGTCATCCTGTATTGCGAGGCCGTGGCTTCTCAACGTGCAGAAATCCTCGGAACAATGAGGTCGCTCCGCGAAGCCTGTGAAGCTCCCAGGAAGCTTCTGTGCTTCTGGGCGGAGCTAGACTGGCTCTGTTAGCCAGAATCCCCACGCACAACGGCCCGAATGCGGGAAAGGGAGTCCCATCATCATCATCATTCCCCAGTAGGTATACTCTACGATCTATTGTAATAAAGAAAGTTTGATCAGTTTTTTTAAGTGGTGCGGAAATGTGTGCATATTATGTAAAATATGAATTTTCTAATGATTAAAATCGTGATATCTCACGAATGGTGAGTCGTAAGAGAAAAAGTGACTGGACCATTTTTGTAGAGAATTGTATGATCTACAACTTTTGTCTGATCTATTTTCACGATAATACTTACTGTTTTCGAGAAAAATGGAAAAAACCTTAATTTTGTACTTTTGACCTTGAATAATTTTTTTTGCAGAAGTGGGATCGAAGGGGATTTTTGACATTTCATTTATAATGATGTATATAACGTCTCTGCCAATTTTCAGCTCTATGCGAATTTTGGCTAAGTCAAATGTCTATTTTGACTGGACTAATCCAGTCAAAATAGACAAAAATAAGTCATAACTTAGACAAAATTCGCATAGAGCTGAAAATTGGCAGAGATGTTAAATACATCATTATAAATGAAATGACAAAAATCCCCTTCGATCCTACTTCTGCAAAAAAAATTATTCAAGGTCAAAAGTACAAAATTAAGGTTTTTTCCATTTTTCTCGAAAACAGTAAGTATTATCGTGAAAATAGATCAGACAAAAGTTATAGATCATACAATTCTCTACAAAAATGATCCAGTCACTTTTTCTCTTACGACTCACCATTCGTGAGATATCGCGGTTTTAATCATTAGAAATTTCATATTTTACATAATATGCACACATTTCCGCACCACCTATGAGGTAATGTACTTAGTACATTTTTTCTAACGTGGTTTCCCCAGTAGGTGATGGAGATAGCCCTTCAATTAACTCCCCTTGACCTGTACATACAGCAGGAAGCGGCGCTAGCCGCCATCAGGCTAATGCATCTGGGCATATGGGGCAAAAACATTACCAGTCCACACGCTAAAATCCTGGACCGGGCGATTGAGTACCAGCCTCTCATCGCTGCCCCGTGTGACAGAACACCAAACCAACCGATGTTCAACAAGAACTACATTATACAAACAGTTCAGGAAGAAAGGGATCAGTCAGGAATCAATGAAGTGCGCATTTATACAGACGGCTCTAAAACACAAAACGGTTCAGGTGCTGGCGTGCACTCCCTTGACCTAAATATTAACTTTCACATACCACTAGGCACACATAGTTCGATCTTTCAATGCGAATGTGTTGCCTTAACACAAGCTGCAACAGCAGTAAAGCGCTTAGGCATCCGGAACTATGGCATTAAATTCCTATCCGACAGCCTATCTGTGCTCAAAGCTTTAGGAAGCAAACAAACTAACAATAAGCTAATTTTTGAGTGCCATCTAGCTCTGGAGAGTTTATCGACGTCTAATCGTATTACTCTCCAGTGGATCAAAGGGCACAGTGAATCTCTGGGCAATGATGCTGCAGATGAACTTGCGAAGAGAGGCTCTGATATGAGGGTGCTAGGCCCGTACCCACTTCTCCCTTTGCCTTTCTCACAATTTCGTGCGTGGATTCGCCAAAGATCGACCGAACTTCATAACAACAGATGGTCACGGGCAACAGACTGTAGACAGTCAAAATTGGCTTTACCAATGATACACCCGCGATTAACCAAAAAACTTCTCAGCCTGAGTAGGACAAACATCTTTTCAACATAGGCGCCACGGACAGCCCCCTTTGCAGAGGCTGCCTTGATGCCGAGGAATCAGCTGCCCACGTCATCCTGTATTGCGAGGCCGTGGCTTCTCAACGTGCAGAAATCCTCGGAACAATGAGGTCGCTCCGCGAAGCCTGTGAAGCTCCCAGGAAGCTTCTGTGCTTCTGGGCGGAGCTAGACTGGCTCTGTTAGCCAGAATCCCCACGCACAACGGCCCGAATGCGGGAAAGGGAGTCCCATCATCATCATCATTCCCCAGTAGGTATACTCTACGATCTATTGTAATAAAGAAAGTTTGATCAGTTTTTTTAAGTGGTGCGGAAATGTGTGCATATTATGTAAAATATGAATTTTCTAATGATTAAAATCGTGATATCTCACGAATGGTGAGTCGTAAGAGAAAAAGTGACTGGACCATTTTTGTAGAGAATTGTATGATCTACAACTTTTGTCTGATCTATTTTCACGATAATACTTACTGTTTTCGAGAAAAATGGAAAAAACCTTAATTTTGTACTTTTGACCTTGAATAATTTTTTTTGCAGAAGTGGGATCGAAGGGGATTTTTGACATTTCATTTATAATGATGTATATAACGTCTCTGCCAATTTTCAGCTCTATGCGAATTTTGGCTAAGTCAAATGTCTATTTTGACTGGACTAATAATAAACATGAAAACTTGTACGTTTGTTTCTTAATAACAAACAATAATAACGTATAGGTCCATCGACTTAGTTGTTTCAGTTCCGACTCATACTTATAACAGTTCCTCTCTCATTATTTATGTCCGCGATTCCTAACTTCTTTCAACTCGTAGACTATGAAAATTATCGTTGTTCTAAAACAAGATCTCGGTTCCGACCGCGACCCAAACTTCCCTCTACACTGAGATTAAGAATTATTACCTCTTATCTCTGTCCTGAGTCGACGAGTCGTCGACTATTTGCGCGTACTGCCTCGCACCCGATATCTGAGTGAAATTATTTCGACAAACTTTACCTAACGGTTGAACACCCCTGGCAGGACTCCATCACTCACCATACCAAATTCATCTTTACACATACAATCATAAAGTTTAATTTACATTGGAAAATCACGCAGCTTTCGGGACACGTGATTAACGAAAAGCGGGAAACTGGGAAATCATTTGTAAATTTCCGAAAGGGACAGGTGACGTGATATTATGCAAATTTCCGGCGAGTGCGAGCGAGATAGAAGCACTGTTGAAGTTCAGCCGAACAGACGCGTCTCCGGATAAAATTTATTCGCGGATGAAACGATTTATTACAAAAGCGTTGAGTAGGTACTCGAAATTAATTACACTAAGTTTTGCTTTCATTTTGTACCATTGTGCGAGGTCCGGGGGATTTTCCTTGTCTTGTCGAGATATCGGCGGTTTTTATTACATCCTCGACAAAGGGGATTTTGGAGGTGGATATTTATGACAAGTTTGCAGCGCTTTATTTTCTTTATTTTTGTTTTTTTTCTGTCTATGAAATATATGTGGGATGCTCGATACTTACGCTTGTTGACTCAGGCATTAAGCTATCTTATAGCTGCGACGTGATCGAGTTTGTTGGCTCGATATGTTTCAATATATTGCTGTTTCGTCGGCAGTAATACATAAGGGCTTGTTTATTTGTATTTAGGAGCAAGTTTAGGTAATTGCTGTGAACATCATGCTGGTCATGACCGGCATGATGTATGAAGATTCATGTTATGAATGCTTAAGGCTACATCATGATGAAGCCTTAAGCATACATAACATGAATCTTTATCGACATGGCTATGACCTTCTGCTGTTAAGATCAGATGAGAGAATTGACGTTTTAACTGTCTAAGTTTTGATTGTTGGTTCGAGGCAGAATGAGCGGTAACGAGACTGACTAACATGACAACAAAGGTACCTAGTTTGTAAAGAAGAAAACATAATTATGTAGTTGATGAAAGCATGCTTGCTTTTCTATCAGTGAAAATCAGTCCTAGTAGATGGATAATTCACGACTAGATTGAATTGATGCCGCGTTTCAACTGGCTACCTACCTAGGTACCCAGTACGAGGTTGCTGTGAATGCGATACAAATTGCGATCATGCTAACATAAACAGACCAGACAGCGACTGTGCACTCACTGAGAATTGCGATCTCAATCCTTGAATGTTCCGGGTATAGTCGTAATGAATGGCTAGTCCCATAGGAATAGTTATAACAATAGCTGACCTCCTGAAAAATGACTGAAGGGTGTTCAGTGCCACTGGGACTTTCAAATAAGGTCTTCTGATTCTTTTTAAATCCCTGTTCACCTCGCATGTTATTCTGATTTCCATGTCACCTAGATTTATGGGAAGAAAATTCGCTGTGCGATAAAGTACCCTGCTAAATGGCAATGTACCTTAATATAATAGCTCAATAATATCATCGGTCATTACCCTGGCAAAGCGGTATCGTGCGTTGTGGCGACGTCCGGTTCCGGCGTGCGGCGCCACGGTCCACTTCCGGTGTCCTCGGCCGCCATGACGTCACAGCCGGTGCGCGTGTTACGCGCTTCCGCCGCAAGTAGCTGTAAATAACAGCTCGGTTTCAGGAATTTTTGAAAGATAACCTCCGTACGTGACTAATATGGTGGTGTCACTCTAATCTCATCGTTAGGATTGCCAAATGACGTAGGTAACCAAGAGATACAATAGTATCAGAAACCTCATTTTGCATGAATTTAACAGTGAATTAAAATTGATACAGACTACCTAAGCACAAGGGGTCAAGTAACTCAATGTTGCTGTAAACAACTGTGTATAATATTTCTTTTTCTTTCCTCCATTTGATTGTAACTTTCTTTTTCTTTCCTCCATTTGATTGTAATTACACTTAACGTAGGATTTAATTCCATCGCACTATAATAGACTCGATCAAACAACAATTAAACCCTATCTCAACAAAACTTACGCTTGAAACAACATCAATATAACAAAACATACAGTTTTGTAAACTACCCCCCTTTGAGCTGAATTTTACACGGACGTACATTTATTACTCGCACGGAGTTCTGAACTAACCCAATACCGGCTACCTGCCGTAAAAACTGCCGGAATTGGGAAAGCCGGGTGGCTCTCTTTGAGATTGATCTAATGGTTTTGAACGGCGGGAAATTCGGGTTTGGAAAGTATTGGCTGGCCTTGTTATAAATAATAGCTCCATTCTGTTGGTGATCTACATACACTAGTTGTAAAACGGACCAAAAACGGTGAACAAGTTTGACAACAAAGTGATGCAATTTTCCGGATAAGTCATTAGGTACACCATAAATTATTCATTCCTTTAAAACCAAGCTCGTAGACCTCGTTTCAAAGTAGCAACCAACCTACTTCATCACGACATGTCATTTTAAGAATATGACTTTTATCAACTTAAAGCTTTTCATTCCTTCTGGTTCTTGACTAATTTGAATCCCACAAAGTACGGAGCGTTTTTCTTCATAAAAATATTTTAAACTAGTGTTCATGCACGAGTGACTCCGACTGAAGCTTATCTCACCCCAGAAAAAGATAACACAGGGAACAAACGTGACCATAGCTCATGATCCCGATGTGACAGCTGATGACACATTACATTATAACATTGTAGCCAACATAGTATGCAACTAAGATGTAGATCAAAATTAAAAGTACATCAATATCCAATAACTTAAGTGACGCTACCAATATTTCCCTCCTTCGAACTCCATCCAAAGAAAATCTAAAATATTAATACATAAATCAAGCGCTTATGAAGCGCCGCTAGTTGCTGAGGTTTCAGTACACAGATCGCACAAATATCGCTACTACGTAAACGACTGTGCACGGAGAAAGTGTAACGGAGGGTGGGTGCATCCGATGAATATGTATGAGGGGGAAGAGGGTCGCGGGGAGGACGCCGGGGAGGGGGCCGTCCGCGTGTAAATGGAAATTTCAAATAAAAATACCTCAAATATTAACATGAGCCCGATTCGTGTTGTTCCGCGTGTTTTTGCGCGGCCGGCCGGCCCGGACGGGACACGTATGATAACACGCCCGCAATAAAAGCAACGTTTTTAGCGGAGATTCGTTTTTTGAATTATTGGACGCCTGAATCGTTGGGGCGGGCTTTGTAATGAGTTGACGTCAGTGGCGTGGCGTGGGCTCGGTGTAATTGCGATCACGGATTTTCAGAAGGTTGTTTAAAGTGTCTCTGTAGTAAACCACGCAATCTATCAAAATCAATCGCAGTCTATCTCAAGAAAAATCTTTTCAGGTGTTCTACTTGTTTTCTACCTCAGTCCGTACTGGGTCACTAGAACGCAGTAAGAACTGTTGATATCGCGAGCGTGTATGAATAACGCATTAGATCTGAACTTCACGGGGCTGCCGGGCTTGCACGGGGGGCGAACGTCACTGCTTTTGTATACAAAGTGTTCATCAGTCACATGTAAGTGATCTACATTGAACTGTGTCTATTTCTTTACTATTTCTCAGAAGCAGTAGAGCTCTCAGCAAAAAGGTTATCGGGAAAAGGTTTACCATAATACGCGTGAAGTCAAGCAACTTTATTTGTGGCTTAGCTTTAAGGTTTATACAACAGAGAAGGTTTCAACTTTGTCTCTGTAGCAATGTAAGTAACCCAAATGTGTTCATATTTAGGTTTGCACTCATAAAAGGTGATAATATTCTATCCAAGACAATC
The DNA here is from genome assembly GCA_963855955.1 of Luperina nickerlii. Taxonomy (NCBI): domain Eukaryota; kingdom Metazoa; phylum Arthropoda; class Insecta; order Lepidoptera; family Noctuidae; genus Luperina; species Luperina nickerlii. The sequence goes on from OY979669.1 coordinate 23,945,642, forward strand.
CAGCACACCTAACTACAGGCAGGCTTGAAGATTATTGGAAACTGCTTTTGCAAATTGTGTACTACTTCCTTGCTGGAATTTTCCAGTAGTAGTTATACAGTAGTAGTAGAAGTTATTCTTTGATAGTCGTTACGGGTAGTCAACCCCTAAAGTCTGACAACCAGTCTTAGCAAGGAGTATTGTGTGTCCGAGTGGATAAACACAAAAGTACACACCTTCCAGTCACACACGGCGTGCCTCAGGGAAGTATACTAGGGCCCACCCTTTTCCTCGTGTACATAAATGAGCTTACCCGCCTTAATCTTGCCAAAGGTGAAATTATCTCTTTCGCAGATGACACTGCGCTTGTTTTTGCGGGTGATAGTTGGGAAGAGGTCTTCACTATCGCACAAAATGGCTTTGATATGACTAGGAGATGGCTGCAGAAAAACATACTTACTCTAAACGTAGTAAAAACTAAATATATTTGTTTCAGTATTAGACAGGCGGTGAATATTCACGGCGACCTGCGAATTGTTTCACATGAGTGCATTTCTGCGGATAGTTGCGCATGTTCACCTCTGGAACGCGTTAATACTCTAAAATACCTTGGTATTACTTTGGACAATAACCTCAACTTCAAAGAACATGTCAAAATTCTTTGTAATAGAGTACGAAAATTAATTTATATATTTAAAAACCTACGTCATGTCGCGGACCCTGCACTGCTGAAGCGTATATATCAGGCCCTGTGTCAGTCGCTTCTTACCTACTGCCTTTCATCCTGGGGAGGTATCTGCAAAACCACCATAAAGGCAGTTGAGGTCGCCCAGAGAGCTGTACTGAAGGTTAGCACGTTTAAACCGATGCGCTTTCCTACTTATACACTGTTCCAGATGTGCGAGGTTCTGACAGTAAGACAGTTATATATACAAAAAATCATCTTGCAAGAACATAAAAAACAACCCTTCAACCCAGTGTTACTACAGAGACGTCGCAAACATCATGTATGTGACAATTTAACTACATTTAAAACAACCTTTGGTAAAAGATTTGCAAGTTTTCTGGGGCCTCGCCTTTATAATAAGCTTAACAAATCAGTAAATATATACACCTTGACTAGTAAACAATGCAAACTAAAAGTATCCCAATACCTGCAGAAATTAAGCTACGAGGAGACGGAACAACTAATATACTTACCACACTAAGAATAAGGCTAAGAGCACAGAAATCAAAGATACACTCACTACTCAGCTCACCTACACACATATACACTCATCCATACTCACACCCACACACTCATCTCATAATTATTTTCACACACACCTACATACATATACACCCCACTTACACCCACACATTCTCATATACATACACCACACATAATACGAACACACAACCACACGAACACACACACACACGAATACACACACACGAACACACACACACACCCCAACACACCAAATCCATTTAGTTAATTGCACTTATATTATGTACTTACCTATTTGAAAATTACTTATCTAGTTTACTTTTATACTATTTTTCTGTATTTCTGTAGTACTGATTTATTTATATACGTCTCATTTGCTTGGCACCTATTCTTGTTTTATAATACTCGAGGGGAACGGTGCTGATAGTCGAAATACAGGCTATGCCTAGTTCGGCTACAGACGCTAATCTCTTTACTTTAATTGAAATTGTTGCCACATTGCCATTGTAAAGTAGTACTAAGTTTTTGGAAATAAAATTATTATTATTCATTTATTTATTTAGTTTTCTTATTTTATTACATTTTTAAATATTTCTTAAAATATAAAAATAAGTAAAAAAAAACATTTAAAAATATAAAAAAAAAAAAAAATAGTTTTCCGCCGGTGTCGGGACCAGGGTCCAAGCTACCGGTGGCTAGGGCTCCAGAGACAGGAACCTCCTCACAATGCGAGCCGTATCGAGGAGTACTGCCTTCTGAATCAGGCCCTTGATCCAACCGCCTAACGAGAGCCTCGATAGATGTTGATCGAGGCTTTCGGCTATAAGACCATTGGCCGACACGACAATCGGCACAATGATAGCCGAGCTCACATTCCACATGTCAACAACCTCGTGTGCTAAGTCGAGATATTTAATTTGTTTCTCTTTCTCAGCTTTCACGAGGTTACCGTCATGTGGAATGGTAACATCGACAATCATTGTGCGGCGCGCTAATCGATCTATCACCACTATATCAGGCTTATTGGCAACAATAGTCCTGTCAGTAATGATAGATCGATCCCAGTACAACGTGACATGGTCATTTTCAAGAACTGGGTCGGGCATATACTTGTAATACGGTACCTCAGAATCCACAAGCTTATATTTCAAAGCAAGTTGCTGGTGAATAATCCTGGCCACTTGGTTATGTCTGTGCAAGTATTCGCCGTTAGCCAGACGAGAACAACCAGAGACAATATGTCTGATAGACTCACCCGGACGGTGGCATGCCCGACACACGTCAACCGTCCCGTCCTTCATAATATGTCTCCGATAGTTATTCGTCAAGATAACTTCGTCCATAATTGCACAGACGAAACCTTCAGTTTCCCCGAAAAGGTCACCAAAACGTAGCCAGGATACGGACGCTGAGAAATCTACACCGGGCTCATGAAGAGCCCGATAGAAGCGCCCGTGAAGCTCCTTGCTTTGCCATACCTTCTTGCGGTCATCAGTAGAAAGTACTACAGGTTTGCGCCAGTTCTCTTTAGCCATGGAGAGCGGGGTGAGCCCCTTGTCCACTGCGACCACATCACGGTGCATACCCACTTCGGCGTTTAAAAAATATTCCCTGAGACTGCATACCTCACGGTTGTGGAGGGTCTTCGCATTTAAAAAGCCTCGACCCCCGCACTTCCGCGGGATATACAGTCTCATCACCGATGATCGTGGGTGATGCATCCGGTTTGCAGTCAGTAGTGTACGGACCCTTCTATCCAGGGCGTCGAGTTCGGTCTGAGTCCATTTGAGTATGCCAAAAGAGTACATCAAAACCGGCATGACCCAACCGTTGAAGGCGCGCACCTTATTTCCGCCCGAAAGAAGACTAATTAATACCTTCTTCAGGCGACAAAAGAAGCGTTCCTTCAACGATTGCTTCATGTCAGTATCGTTGATGCCTAACGCTTCCGACATACCCAAATACTTATAGTTTTCGGATAAGGAGAGGGATCTGAGGCCGATGGAATCCGAGAGTTGAATTTCCTCGGATTCCATAATCTCCCCTCGCTTTACATGCATGACTGCACATTTGTCCACACCAAACTCCATCCTGATGGCGCTACTGAAAGTTTCAGTTACCTTCAGTAGCTCCATCAGACGTAATTTGTTGGGGGCAAAGAGTTTCAAATCATCCATGTAAAGGAGGTGAGATATGACCTGACCACCTCTCCTCAACCGATAGCCTAGACCTGAATCCTCTAGTAGTGTACTTAGAGGATTCAGGGCCAAGCAGAACCAAAGTGGACTCAAACTGTCGCCCTGAAATATTCCCCGTTTAATCCATACAGGCTCATCATTCCCCTGAATCTGTCGACATCCTGGATAACGAAGGACCGTCTTCCATTGCCCCATACACGACCCAAGGAAGGTGCGTAGAGTTGCATCTATCTTGTACAACTCCAGCACCCTCATGAGCCATGTATGTGGCACCGAGTCGTAGGCCTTCTTGTAATCTATCCAACATGTGGACAGATCCTTGCGGGATTGACGAACCTGTTGGCTAATGGCCATGTCTATAAGGAGTAGCTCCTTAGTACCGCGGGACCCATTCCTACATCCATTTTGAGAGGCAGACATAATCGAGTTACTCTCAATGTGCGTATTAATTTTCGCTCTCAAAATGGATGTAAGAAGTTTATAAACCGTCGACAAACACGTGATCGGTCTATAATTCTTGGGTTCCGCGGGACTACCTGATTTATGGAGCAGGTGGGTGACGCCTGTTGTTAAAAACTGCGGTAGCGACCCAGACTCTAAGGATGACTGGAACTGCGATGCCAAGTAAGTGTGTGAACTAATTAGCCATTTCAGCCAAAAGTTGTGCAGTCCGTCCGGTCCCGGTGATTTCCAATTCGGTAACGGACGGACCGCTCTGGCAACGTCTGATGGCGTAATTAGGACTGTATCCATTTCTGGTATAGTCTCACACACTCGCTCGACATCCCGCATCCAGCCAGCCTCAGTGTGACAGACGGGTACCGACCAGATGCTGTGCCAGAATGCACTTGTGGCGGCATCATCCGGGCGGCATACATCTATCACATTTAGTTCAGGTCGCTCCCAAGCTCTATACACCCACCTTTCATCACTCTGGAACATGCGATTCTGCGTGTATCGATCAATCCGCCGTTTATACCGCCGAATTCGGCTCGCCCATGCACAAACTTTTTGCTTCAGGAAGTCGATGCGCTCTGTGACACAGGATATGTATTCTCGAGGGCTGATTCCAGTCCCCGAGAATGCCTGTCTCACAAAGCGCATCACTCGTGGTCGTGTATTGCCCTCCCTGAAGCTGTATAGTTTGCCGATGAGTACCCTGGTCCCATCGATACGACGCTCGATCCTGTGCTGCCAGGTTGGTACGGCTGGTTTTGGTCGAGTAGCTCTGTCACAACTTGGAAACTTGACGTTAGCTAAACGACATGCCGCCACAGCCGCACAATACAGGATCGAGTGTGTATCAACGAGATCCTTGCTACTCTCGAAAAAATTTTTGAGCTGCAAGTCCAAGGCACACACCAGCGCCCTATTTTTTTTGTGCATGGGTAACCGCGGTAATCGGGGTCTAAGTTCGGCTGGAGTGAATCTATACTCGAGAAACGCATCCTCCAGGGCGCTCCTTAGTCGAACGTTGCACTGGCTACTTACTGTGTCAACCCTATCATCTTCTTCTTCAACATGATTGGACCGCGGCGGGATAGCATCAATAGTTGATGCTTGTGCCGCAGTTTGTGCCGAAGTCGAAACGATATGGTTGCTCAGTACCTCTGAGCGCAGCCTATCAAGTGCGATGTCGTCCAACCTGTGATTGCGTTGGATGACCCGCACCTGATCCGACAGTCGTTGGGCCGAAACGTTGACGGTTGGTTCTAGTTCCTGGAACAGAGACAGCATCCTAACGCGGTACGCAGTGAGGTTAGTTCCCCCCTCTGTAGACCCGTAATATGCGCGCATGACGTTCTCGTTCATAGACTGAGTCCATCTCATGCGCTGCACACAACCACCGGTAGCGGGGACCCGGCTCGGGGCCGGATGGCCCCTAAGTCCCAAGCTCTTCGGTGGTCGGCCTCTCCCCTGCCGACGTACGGGTGTTGGCGACGTCGGCGGGGAAAAATACTCGTCGCTCGAGCTCGACGCAACTGCTACGGCCGGTGTTGTCACAGCGCTCACAATGGGGCTGGGTACCGGCGGCGGCGAGGCGGAGCTGAGCGAAGAGTCCGGAGGTGGAAGGCGTGCACGTCGAGCTGCTAATCTCGTCAACATTTTCTGTTTGGTTTTTTCGGAGGTGACATGACAGATGTCACCTCCGATTCGGCAGTTTTTGATCAAAGTTTATTCTTATACTATGGTTCATTTTAGGTATATTTTTATAAAATTGTATTATTATTATTATTATTATTATTATTATATTATTATTATTATAGTATCATGTTGCCTAGTAACTGGGTTGTGGAGGTCAGGTAGGTAGCCGCTCCATGTAAAATACTGATATTCAGCTGCATCCGGTTAGACTGGAAACTGACCCCAACATTGATTGAAGTTCTTCTTTTAACTTTCCGGCACAGATTCATACATCTTATTCGACTCTCTGCAAGGGGTGCGTCTCAGAACGTATAAACTTATTTGGTCTAATTTCATTTTATTATCGTTCATAAGATATAATCAACGTGAGATATACCAACTGTTGATATAATTTCTTTACATATAACATTTATTTATTCTAAAACTTAATCAGTATAACGTTGTTTGATATAACGTTTATGTAATCGAAAATCATTTGGTCGAACGTTTAATATGTATATTGTTTATTTAATCGAAAATCATTAGGTCTAACGTTTAATATAGATATATAAAAAACGTCATTATGGTTAACACCCCGACTCAGAGTACCCCGACTCGGATAGGTTAGGTTAGAAGGCTAAGGCGGGAGCGAAGCGGAGCGGAGCTCCCGCCTTAGCCTTCGTGGTTATTTTTTTTTAAACCACCCAGAAATAGGAGCCCCGCGAAGCGGGGCTCCGTCGACCTATCTTAGCTCAGGTGGTAATCAGTTACTAGTTATGTTTAATATCTACTTAGGTTACTATTACCTATAACTACGATAGAACTTACAAAGAATAAAACAAAGTTTTTTAAGTTTTAAAGTAGGCGTTTTCATCATATTACACCAAATAAGTTTTGAGTGGTATGTCAAACGATTTTATATTTATTTATTTATTTTACTATTTATGTACACACATATATAAACAGATACGAAATAATCAGAACAGAAAAATGGGTACAAATGATGCTTATTTCATAAGAAATCTCTTCCAGCATACCTGCGATAGGACAATAAATAGAGAGATGTAGACAGCGTGTGAAAGAGTAAAGGAGACAAAAAATAATACATACAATCTAATCTAAAAACAATTCACTTAATAAAACTAAACAAATATTATAAGAATTAATTTAATTTATGTTACGTCAAACGATGTTATATTTAATGTATGTTATTCTTATAAAAATTTGTTATTTTATAATTATATCAATCGTTCATTATATTAAGTAATCACTATATTAGATAAAATTATAGGTTCCGTTGTTATATGTTGTTAATATTAGAGATTTTGTTGTTATATCATCTATTACTTACCCCTCTGCAAGTGTTTCGAAGTCCTTTTTCCGAATTCTTTATGACATTTTCGTCCTGAATTCGTTTTTGTAGTAGGTCAGGAGCACACGGTAAGCAGCGGTGATACGCGCGCGACTATGAATAAGGCATTAGATTTGAACCCGCGATGGTGCACTGGGGACGACTTGCTGAGCTATCGTTTATGTGTATCATGGTAGGTATGCGATTTTGTTATGTTGTTTTTGGCGTTTGAAACACAGATATATTGTATCTTTGATTTGGATTAATGTAGGTACTGTATAAATAAATTTCCTCGAACCATGAATGCTTAAATCATTTTGTAAAGGAATTTGTAAGTATTCGAATCACCTTTTGTCTGGAAACAATCTGGAAGTGACACAATGCCCAAATATTAAAAGAAATGCTACATTAAGCCACCTCGAAAGTACAGGTTTTTTTTTTCACAGATTTGTCGTCCTTGGTTGTTTACATCTAGTTTTGTTCAATATAATTATGTATTTCAAATGAGTTCCTTTCATTAATAAAACATCTGAATAATTGCTATTAGCAATACATAACAGTTGGTATTTTATAACTAAAAGCTGATTGTGTACCGCGATACAATCAGCGAAATATTTAAACACATTACTTAGTTGTCGTGACGTCAATAGCCACTTAGTAAGTACTAATTATTTTGTTTTATTTACATTACCGAATAATTTATAGTACGAACGACTAACAATTTGGATAAAAAATAGATTAAATTGTTTCAACAGTACCTACCTAACACGCTTGTTAGCGCAGTTTTAGTAAATCATAATAATTTGTAACATTTTAATTAAGTTTGCTTTATTCACTGGTTTAAATTAAAATTTTGATTTGGCTGTGAAAGCAAAATCTTGTGATGTATTGTCTCGCTTTGTTAAATACGTGGCTGTCTAGTTAATAGTGCGACATACTGCAAGCAGCAAGGGTGATAACTTGGGTTGGTTTAGTTAATAGTGCGACATACTGCAAGCAGCAAGGGTGATAACTTGGGTTGGTTTAGTTAATAGTACGACATACTGCAAGCAGCAAGGGTGATAACTTGGGTTGGTTTAGTTAATAGTGCGACATACTGCAAGCAGCAAGGGTGATAACTTGGGTTGGTTTAGTTAATAGTGCGACATACTGCAAGCAGCAAGGGTGATAACTTGGGTTGGTTTAGTTAATAGTGCGACATACTGCAAGCAGCAAGGGTGATAACTTGGGTTGGTTTAGTTAATAGTGCGACATACTGCCAACAGCAAGGGTTATATCTTGGGTTAGTTTAGGTAGTAAACAACACCAAAGCACAACATGTTCCTCGAGAACTTAAGGTTTTCAAGTTACCTATACAAAGTTATCTAAAATATAAACATACCACCATGCATTAGCTGATCATCAGCTTGTTATGAAGAAATCCGTTTCTAGTACTTATATTATTATTTTTCGCCTACATCAGGTTGTTTGCTTAATTAGTTGGAAAGTCATTTTCATGAAAAAGACGATCGACTTCAAGTTAATTAATTATACCATAAATTTTCTATCTTGTTTCACTAAATGGTTTTCTTATCGCAAACTTTTTAACCTCTTGTGGAGAAAAAATAATGTATGAGATCGCTTTCTACAACTTACTTAAATACAAACTTGTTTAATGGTAAATCTGGATTAGAGGACCCAAACGCAAAACACGCAAGTTTTATAATACCTAAAAGTATGTGATCGAATACAGTAAACAAAATCAGAAAAATATATGATATTCTTCAGGATATATGCTAGTTACCTACATAGTGTGTTGAAAACATAATACAACTAATTTGATACGATAGAAAAAAATCATAAAGATACCTAATTTTTACAATAAAAACCATACTAATATACATACAATTATTCTAATTTTTTGTCTAATTATTCTAACAAGCTACAAACTACATTTTTAGTCCAAACAATAGATTTTTTGTAAATAGATAATTGATTCATATTTTGCAATCAATTACCAGCGTTGTGTCATCGCGCTTCTCTTTCTTTTCTATGCAGTCCGACAGTGACCGCGCTTTAGGTCATGTAGTCCCCTTAATGCATATGCAAACAAATTACCGTTGTTTTTTGCCCTGTATTTTATTTACATTGCAGTCGGTTAGAAATAGTCAGACCAAAACGATAGAAAATTAAAATGAGATACTCGTATATTCTAGATGTTCATTTCTTTTTAAAAGAAAACTATGAAGATTTTCTTTAAAATTCTCAGTAATTTTCTTTTCACAAGAGATGACTTTCACTAACCTTTTTACAGCTACACAACTTGGGTTTGTTATGTTCCTTAGAAACGAAATCACAACATTTATGAATACATAATCCACACTTCCTCTATCTACCACAGACTACACTTCAATTATCTACACAGAGCACGCTCCTCCATGCTAGACGCGACACTTTTTTACATGCGAGCGTGTGTTTTATTACCGGAACGGATCTCAAGTACGCCTGTAAGCTATCGACCCTCGTCTGAAGGACACTTCTAGGTGTTCTTTAGCCGTGGCGCTTTTTTGTGGCAGAATTTTGTGATTAACGACGGGATGATGGGGATGAAGTTGAGCGAAGAAGAACGTGTGTTATTTGAGGCTGTTCTAAGATTATGTGATCTGGAAATTGTTGACACATTTTTATGTTAGAGGTTTTACGAATGGAGTAAAGTTTTAATGAATGTATTCATAATTCATTAACGGCCTATAATTATCCCACGCGGGCCCAGTGCGTGTTGGTAGATGTCGTAATATATGTCTTCGAATTTTTGGTTCTAGGATATGCCGGTTTCCTCACGATGTTTTCCTTCACCGTTTTGAGAGCAGTGGTGATGAAATAATTAATTACACAAAGTAAAACGCCTGTCTGGGTTCGAACCGACTCGTAAGTCGGGGCCGCCACCACTGGGGGCCTGAAAAGGCCACATTGGCAGAATCATAAAAGAATTACATTATGAATCATAATATGGCGAAGAAAGTCCGTGTTTTTCTTTTTTTCGCTGCACTACGTAGGTATAGTCTAAGAGTTTAGGATTAGATTTGGATTGGATTGTTTGGTATTTTAGCACAGACAAAAAAAATAACTGAAAAATCCTTCACCAATGGGATTTGTTACGATTAACTTAACAGTTAAGTGTCCATTATGATTCATAATGTAATCCTTTTACGATTCTGCCAAAGTCGCCTTTTTAGGCCCCCTGCTCTCAAAGCGGACTCAAACGTTTAAGCCAAAACACATCCCAAATCGTCAATATACGCTCTCCTGTTCTGAATGTATTGACGGAACTAAAACAGAAATAAAACTAAACTTCCGGAGAGGGAGAGAACTAGAACTTTCAGGTACATGAACTAAACAACTTAAAGTATGTGTGGATACATTGAACTGCGGTCTTTTATACAATTCTGCATTACACCATTACCATTACACTATTATGGTGTAAGAAGCAACACCAAACGACCTTCAAGAACTATCAAAGGTCTGCAAGTACCGTAGCATGTTTCAGTGCTTTTAGCCTATCCCCATGAGGCGATAGTATGATATTACGCATGTATGTTCTACAGGAGAGTTTTAACTCTCCCCAAATTTCACCATAGATATTGTCAAGGGACTTTTAATTTTGCAATTTGTTGCACTGACACCCTTGTGGCCTGGGACAGACAGACGGACAGATGGATAATGTGACGTATGTAGATTTTATTTTAAGATAACGCGGTATAGAGTTGTCTATTGTGCAGGGGTGTGAAATAGAGGTGCCGGGGATTCACAACGTTTGAGTGATCACTGATCACTACAAAGAATTGAATTGGGGAGTTAGGAAATAGTTTTAAAAAGTCGTAGGTACGTGTGGTTTTAAACTTGATCAGTTTACATAAGTATCCAGTGTCTCTTTGAGGAATGGTAACATATTGTTCCTTTAATTAATTTGTCGCATTGAAAATAAAATAAGTACCTATACGGATTTTGGTTTAATCTTGTTTGATTCTCAATGCGGTCTTGAGAGTGTGATTAATTAACCATCATAATCTAAGCCATCACAAGTCGTTTACTATCTACTACACTGGCATTTTCCCGTTCCTTTTACCAAGATTGTATTAACCAAAAACGAGCCAAAACCCATTAAGTACACATATAGGTAAACAAGCTTATGTAAATAAGCCCCGAGCCAATGCACGTTGCACAAAACACAAAGTAATCCTCGCTGAATTTATCTTTTTATCTACAATTAGGATTTTGTCACCTCCCCTAGAGCCGGGGGACCATCAAAGGCCGTTCTCATTATGCGAGGTTATTGAGTTATCAAACGCCACGGAGGGAGATTAGTTCATACTTCCATACACAAATCCTATCACACAAGCTGACGCCTCTGAGCAAGCCTCATGACGGTCTACCGCAAAACATTTGTACTAGGAAGACCTTTTCAAACTTTGTCACACAACGTAAATTCAACTTAAAAGTTTTGTCAATAAAGTTCTCTTTCACATTTTCTGGAAACTCATGTGACAATTTTCCGACTAAGCAAACCTCAGCTTTATAATTCTTTTACTAAAGTTGTTTTTGCATTATATAGTATCATGCCTGAGTGTGTAGTTTCCCCACACATTGATAGTTAACAAGGAAGTTGCCAGCCTGTTATTTGTCAATGCAAAGGGATAATTTGGTCCCTTAGTTTAAAGCGACCGATAATGAGATGCGTATTCGATTATTTTTCCCGTTTCACTTTATTACTCGATAGTTTATTGGGTTTTAAAATTGCTTTTTGGTGGTTGACTTTGTGGTTCTTTACCTCTGTGATGTATATTCGGGATGGAAAGTATTTCAATAGTTAAGACGAGAACAACGTTTACAAAAATGTGATAGCAGTCTGTTGCGTGGTCTCGTAGTAGAAGAAAGTTTCTTCTTGCGATGATCATGGTGATTTTGGAAATACTTAAATATAATTATTCCCATATCTTACAAAACCATTTTTGTATGCAGCCAAGATCATGACATGTTTTAAGACTTTACAAGCTGTTCTATAGATAATAACTCAACCGATATATATGAACACCTAAAACAAACTTCTATTAATTACCCCCAAAAATCAATTAACAATCACAAAAGTATAAACGTAAATCATAAACCGTCAGAAACACAATCAACACTAGCGCTACGACCCTCCCTTTAGGAGGCCTCCATTGGACGCGGGGGCCTCACAGACCCCGTGCAAATTTCAAATTGAGATCCGTTCATATCCTACGCCATACCTAATACCTACGCCAACAGTACCTACACAGAGGGCGAATGATTCGTTAGGAGTCAGTGAAGCGTTCATTCGTGAACAGGGTCGGGGTATATGCGTACCTGTTATGTGCTGTGATAGTAAATATTTGCATACATATCAATGTGGAGTGCTTAGGGCTTGACGTTATAAAGATGAATTGTATTGACGTTCTGTTTTTGATGAGTTGGCTCGTTGAGGTCTTTTGCATGATGGCGTTTTATTTGATTAAGTTTTTTGATGAACTTGACTGTTCTCTCTTTGGGGTAATTGCGTAACAGTAGCAATTACTTTTATTCTAACAGTTCAACAACATTCATTGCGTTGCTTACATTATTAAGCAGACAAATTTTTCTAACATATGAAGCAATGGATTAGCAGTATCCTTCCAAATCATTCAGATTGGGATTAATAGTGTGTTACGTAATTGTGAGCATTACGGACTAGGTAAACTTGCTCTTAGCTTAATAAAATCATATTTAAATGATATATTTCAGCAAGTTCAAATTAATGGTGTGAATTCATCGGGTTTAAAAGTCAAAATGGGAGTACCGCAGGGCTCAATATTGGGGCCATTCCTATTTTTAGTATATATTAATGATTTACCACATTTACTGAAAAACCGACCACAAATGGTGTTATTTGCTGATGACACATCATTGATTTTTATAGTAAGCAGACGTGCACAGGACCTTGACGACGTAAATAACGCTATGCTTGTGGTTCATAATTGGTTTACTGTAAATAATTTGGTATTAAATGAGAAAAAACTAAATGCATTAGATTCGCTTTACCGAATGTTAGAGGTAGTGAATGTGATGTTGTATTGAATAAGGAGATATTTGAATTCGTTGAAAATACGGTTTTCCTGGGGATCACGCTTGACTCAAAGCTACAGTGGGGTCCGCACTTAACATCACTTGCAGGGCGCTGTAGCAGCTTGCAGGGCTAAGTTCAGCCGCTTACGCTGTTTGGAAAATTCGCCAATTAACAGACGTGGATACCGCGAGACTGGTCTATTTTAGTTACTTCCATAGCACCATGTCTTACGGTATTTTGCTGTGGGGACGGGCTGCAGATATTGAGTCTATCTTCATTCTGCAAAAGCGGGCTGTCAGAGCCATTTACAAGCTCAGCAGACGCGAATCTCTACGGAAACTGTTTAAAAAAATTAACATCATGACGGTTCCTTGTCAATATATATATGAAAACATTATGTACGTTCGAAAAAATCTACATCTTTTTAGTAAGATAAGTGACAGGCATAATTTTAACACTAGAAATAGGGACAAATTAGATCAACCGCCTTTCAGATTGTCTAAAGTAAAAACTTAAAAGAAGTTTTTACTTTGGGTTACTGTATAAAATGTTATAATAAAATACTACTCGATATTCTTCAACTAAATGAGAAGAAATTTAAAACATGCATTAAACGCACACTATGTAGACAAGCATATTATAAGTTGGATGATTATATCGTTGATAAAAATGCTTGGCTTAATGCTGGTCCTGCTCCACAGGCACTTGAGTTCACTAGTTAAAATTTCAATAATTGGAAGAGGTGCTTCCCTTTTTCTTTGTTTTTTTTTTTTGTGTTTCTGACATTACGAACATATTTTTTTTTGTTTTATTCAATCAAGTCTTAATTGTTGAATACATCGTTATTAAATAATATCTCTTCCTATTTGATAGTAAAATTCTATTCATCTCTTAAATAAATTACAAACTATAGTGTTGTATAATTTAGAAGCATTTTTAAAATTTTGTAAATGTAAGAACCATGTTTCCGTTTTATTATGATTTTCTTGATGTTGACTTGAAAGAGTATGGCAGTTGAGAACATGTCATGCTCACTTAAATGTCTCATCGATGGTGGCGCGTGTGTTGGATCATTCGGTTCCCTACAAAATGGTTGAGCTAGATGGTGCTGATCCACGCGTCATGTTCGTGAACGGGCGCCGTCGGTTGAGACTGGTCATCTCTTAACTGCCAAGGCTTATTTTTTATCTTATATTTTGAAATGTTTCTTCATTTGTGTTTTTTTTTACATTGTTCTCACATATAGAAGCAACAATAATAATGTACCCACGATTTTTAATATCTTGATTTAAAAGAGTGTCCATGGAGTTTCTTGCCCGTTCTTCTCCATAGAGATCTACGTTTTGGAATGGGCAACTAGCTTCAACTTTCTGACTAACTGACGGACTATTTTAATTTTGACAATTCAAAAGTGCCTGTACAAGGTTTAATTGAAATAAATGCTTTGAGTTTGAGTTTAATTAATAGTGTGTTACGTAATTAATAGTGTGTTACGTAATTAGGGTACTTACGGTGTTTGAACTGTAAATAGACCTCACATTTGATATGTGAACAGGCATGTGCGAAGCATAGAAGATACCTCTGTAATGTTACTTACAAGTATTGTGAAACCATGGGGTAGCAAAATACAATATTTCGTCGTATTTCGCGTGATAAGTAACACCCACCCTACTGAAATCCGATCCGCGAATTCTCTTGGTAATTAACTACCAATTTCATTTCTTGATGCATTTTTAAAAGCGTCCGACGGGTTTTTAATGGTTATTTTATGGTGACGGATCGCTTATTAAGTTTTTATGGCGGCCAAGCAGTGACAGATGGGATGTAGTTTGACACCAGATTTGAGGGTTACTTGGCAGTCGGTGAAGTAACGCCGAATGGTGGCTACTGCGCAATTGAGAATTAATGTTGTGATTTCAAATGTTGGATTGAAATACAAATAAAGTTGGTTCTTGCGATGAAGCCGGATATCTTAGGTGAAGTATCATATTCTTCTGAGTTTAAATGAGTAGCCAGATATTTATAACGTCAAACGTGTCCGATATTATTACATTCTAAGAGCGGACAGATCTTTTTGAAGCCTAAGCAGCGTTCTATATTTTGGCACCACATGTCTCGTCATTCCTTCGATGTCACATATTTGTGCTGCCACCTGTATATGCCTTCTACAAATGATCACATGTATTTTCCGTCATCTTGACGACTGATATTAATGGATGAATCATGAAATCAGATATTATTCCCTTATTATACATATTTATGCTCATGACTGTACGTATGGCTTATAAGAATATTATGCTCCTTAGAAACATCTTGATTATTTCTATAAGAGATCACATTAACTTGTTGTTTATAAAGTAGCATATTAAAATCCTACGTGACAGGTCACTTCGTATCATTATTGACTATTAAGGAAACAATCAGCATCCGATACGTCTCCATCACAATAATAAACGACGGTATTAATCCAGCTATTCACATATAACACTATCCTCTCCCCAAGGATAGTGAGAAAATTAAAACAGATGATCTAGCGGAACAGTCGACGCTGCGCCATAATTAAAAAGATAAGGAATATTTTCCTTTCGGAGCGTTATGGAGGAAAAACCCCTTCTGTGCGGCGTCCGGGTGGGCCGGTTGGGGACCGGTTAACTGGTTAGAGCCCCCCGGAGACCACACACCGAATCGGTTGCGCACAACGCTGATTAAGTAAACTAAGATAACATAGCCAATATAGTGAAACGTCAAAAGTCAACAAGGGCGCTGGATGTAGTAAGTAAGCTAAGTTGATTTGCTCGTATTCTCAAGGGTTGTCGGAGTATTGTTGTCTCAGACGGTTACTGTTTGAGATGATTGGATTGGCTCTCGAGATGAGAGCTTCATTGTTTGACTCATTGTTTGTGTTGGACGGGTTATCTGTTCGTTTTAACATTGGCTCTTAGATGTTCTGTCTCTTTTGGCTATTGACTGTCTAGATAGCTAAGTTACCTAAACACTCCCTGTCGTTGAGCGTATTGGCTCCTGAATTTCAAATGCCAAACGAAAAGGTTAGAAGTAAGTTATTTATTTGTATGTTATAACATATCTCGGGACCATGGAGTCCCGGTCCTTTGGAAGACGTACGAGCGGCCAAAGCCAACTCGCATAGGCCCGTTAGACGTTTTCAATGAAATGAGGCACCAACCGACGATTATCCCTGTTCGCACTATGCAAGTGCACCCAAGGACAGTCCCCGGTTAGTGTAGGACTATTGCAAAACATGGAAACAAAAATATTAGATTATGGGTTTTGGTGGCTAAAGTGAACTGGTTATCTAGGAGTATAGAAAAACTATAGCCCCTGCCTGACCGATGTTCTATATAAATTACACAGATAAAATGGAAGGGGGTGACTTGCACACTCAATAATGGGCCCCCGAAAACGGTCGCTAGCACATAGTGTCGTAGCGCTAAGGGGGCAACATGTCCTGAGATGCTTATGAGGAGTGGAGAAGTATTCCACGGCTATCACGACAATCCCGGAAGTACGGTCAAGATCCCTACCAGCATCTCGCTGTCATGAAATAAATTATTATAACTTTAAAATTTAGCGTCGAGAACCGATTCTCATTAGTATCTTATTAATTCTTAATTCTTTGAATGATTTTTTGCAATCTTCTATAACATCCTGCACAAATTGTTTATTCTTACAAACAAATTAAAAAACTTTATTAAACCTGAAAGCCAAATTCCAACTACACCCTTCGTACACTCTTAACAAGTGCACTCCTTAATCCAAAAATTAGTAGCTATACACGTCTTCGGAATATCGATGTGTAGGGTAGGTGCACCACGTGGCGGCAGACGCAGCAGTACCTGGCTCACTTAGTATGCAGCTCGGGTCTCGCCGCGTATTGATTGCCTACCCGCCCGGCACCAGTCGTAGGGCGGCCTTTTTCAAAACAATACGAACAAGTAATGATTTTTCCCGTACTCAGTTTTGTTTTTGATGCTCAAGACGTGCTGTAGACCGTTAGATAAGTGGGGCTTTCATAGAATCATTTTTGAACGATTGCAATGGGATTTGATTATTTTGTTCGAATGGCTTTATAAGAAAAGTAAGAACAAAGAAAATTCTTAGCGATTTTGTCAATATGCAGGAAATGATATTGTCCTGCAAATTATCTGCCTAGAAAGTTTAATCACATATTTTATTGAAAACGGATATTTCTTGTGTAGCTTGCGGTCAAGACAATTATTCTCGAATGAGTTTGGCTGCGGTCTTCCACAAATCTGCTGAAAAAACATCGACTATTCAGTGAGAAACTAACTATGTAATTACGAATTAACTAAACTTGGTAATCTCATTCAAAGCTTATTTAAATGCTTACTCAGGGATCTTTGATTTTATTGATCACTATATAAATAAACTCATACACATTTACTTACAACTTCAAACTAAACAAATAGCTCGTAAACTTGTAAGACTCATGCGCATTATTTTAAAATAAACTGACAGCATTTTGTGAGTCCTTTAAATACAAGCTCAAGTATGTAGCGGGAATAGAATAAGTTATTCAAAGTTGCGCCATCTAAAGCGTCGCGCGTCGTTGTACATTTTCTCAAAGACATTCCTTGATCTGATATTGTGAAGTGAAGGGGTCGCTTTGACCCGAGGCGGAATTTCAAGGGTTATGCGACACTGCATAGTGTAGTGCTAATGTACTACGTGACTGGGGCCTCTGCCAAAGTACCAACTATTTTGAGATTATATATCCTGATATAAATTGGCCCCAATTGCTGATCCAATTGAATTTTGAAATGTTATTAGGTTGAGAACGAATTGCTGATAAAGGAAATATGAACTTAGTCTTAATTCATTTAACAGAATATAGTCTGAAGCTATTCAAGTATTTCAAGATATTCAACTATCGCAAACATCGACCAGCCATAACAAAAATGTCATCACATGTTCGTCTGTAACTTTAAAACAAAAATCAGTAACAACATCAGGCAATCCAAATAACAACTTAAAATGTAAAATTCATCGATCCAGGCTGATCTGTCCAGACGGTATTCACACACGACAGTCGTATAAAGCCGTGAACTGACAATAACGTAATAATACTGTGTGACGATTATCTCGGGGCAGTAAACGTGTCGTAAAATGGCACAAGATTTGCGCCCACGCCGCGCCGGGTTTGTGCAAGCCATGGCTGTAATGTATGTATTGGTAAAGTTTCTCATATTTGTTGTTACTAGGGCACATGGATAGTTTTTATTTATTCTCTTCACTAAACGCTGGGAAACTTGAAAATGGTTCACAGAAAGACTTTTTCTGCTTAGAAGTATAAAAGAGAAGTCAGCAGTTCATTAGGCTCGGTATGTACGAATTAAGCACCTACCACACGCGTTCGAAATTAGTCAGGGCTCAATTTTAGGGGCTTTATTAGTTTTAATCATGGATATTGATCTTCCCCAAGTTCTCCGTCATGCAAAATGTCTATTGTATGCTGATGAATTAAAATTGTACCTCGAAATAAACTCCGTGCGTGACTGTTTAGTACTGCAGCAAGACATAGACGCGATATACAAGTGGAGCTTAGACAATAAGATGGAATTAAATCGCTCCAAATGCTTTGTAATGACATTCGGTCGAATGCGGCACCCAGTTAATTATAAATATAATTTAAATAACAATACCATCATGAAAACATCAGGCATGAAAGATCTGGGAGTCACATTCGACCGAAAGCTCACTTTCCACGACCACTCGCCACGGTAGCTAACGAATCCTACCAAAGATTGGGTTTTGTTTTGCGTAGGTACTTAATTGCCGCGATTTTCGCTCCGCACATGTTATCAAAATTATATTTAATGCACTCGTACGTAGCAAATTGTAATCCAGCATCTGAGTGTGGAATTCTCACGAAAGTACCGACGCGACGTGCTTTTACTGGAAAAGGTACAAAAAGCGTTCCTTAGGTTTTTCTGTAAGCGTAAACACAGCTATTATCCTTACCTCTATTCGACTAAATTTCTACTGGAATGCCTCGGATATAACTCGTAGAGGTAAGGCGAGCAAAAGAGCAGTTCGCCATAGCCTGTAAGACACTCTGTGGCACTATTGACGCGCCTGATCTACATGCTGTTCTGGCTCGCTTCTTTGTGACAACTACTGCCGCGGCAGAAAGCACAGGCCGTTTGCTGTGCCTCCATGTCGCACAGATGCGCGTGCTAAGTCCCCAGTACAACGTACTCTGGCCGCACTTAATGATCTCTAGGACTCTTATCCAACAAACGATCTGTTTGTGGACTCGTCCACTCGACGAAGATTTTGTTGGATGTCAGAAGTACTGTGAAAGGGATGTATGAAAGTGTTGTTAACTTTCACTTGATGATTTTATATTTAATCTTATATGTGTTTCTTTTGTGTCTTTTTGTGTGTATTTAATTGCTGTGATTGGTTTTAAACCGTTTTAATTAAATAAATAAATCAAAGTTGATTTATTTATTTTGAGGCAAGTGCCTTGTCCGATAGTTTTAAAGTTCTAAACTAATTCACATTCAACAATTTCTTCAAATCTCCTCCGAGAAATTAGCTTTCAGAAAATTTTAATGAAAACGACTAAATTCTTTGATACGTTTTTTCAGACTCAATGTCTACGTTATTTTAGGTCACACTGTGCTACGAGCAAAAAAATAAATCGATAGCACATTACCACAATAGGGTGAAAGCCCAGATTAGCGGACCTTATCCCCAATTTTATCTAAATACTGGCTATAATCCCGACGCGTACAATGGTGACAAAAATAATAAATACGGCCCTGGTACCGCCCACCGGCGCGGCGGCGTAGCCGCCGTAATAGTACCGGTGGTGTTTCAATATTTTCGTATTGGGGCCATTAATGAATAGGGGCCGAAAAAGCGGAACAAACTAACCCGCTATTGATATGACTAGGGTTATTGTTACGACGTCGTCCTTGTGTACTGTTTTATGATTTCTGCCATTGTGCTTGTGATGAATTGGCGATACCTATTTTGGGACTTATTCATGGTTCATAGTTCCTGTCTCTTGTAAAGTTAGTGGTTCTGAACCTGTTATGCTTACTACCGTTCATTCAGTTACCGTTCTAGACACGATCGGTGTTATTGAAAGAAGCCTAAATCTTTTTTTTTTTAAATAATAATAATTTATTTCAGAAAATAAACACATTTAAGGTTCACAAAAACAATTTTCCAGCTAAAAATGAATATTACTTTATTTGCAAAGGTGGGTATCGATTGTAAGCTAAGATACCATCGGCATCGTGAGAACTTATGACAAGCTTGGATTCCCAGACTCCCAGCAACTTGGTGGACAGTAGGCGTAAGAAATTATGCGAAAATTTAATTTTACTGAGTGATTGTTGTGAATCGAAGTTATCCAATCAATCTGAAATCTTTACAAAGTGTTCTCACAATAACCACGGATGTAAATGACGGGTTATTCTCAGACAGCTTTCATCATTGCCAATTTGTTTTTTATTATTATTGTTATTTTCGGGAACCACGCACCGAAGCCACAACGGACATTTAATAAAACATTCTAACAAAACGTATCGTCAAAATCAAAACGAAAACAAAAAGCGAGTCTCACACCTCCCCTCGCGCCTAATCTCCTAACAAAGCGTTGTTGGAACATTTTGGCGCGAAAATAATGAAGTGCACGTGTCGGAGCAGACCCTCGGGTCCCGAAGACCAGTGCACAATGGACGCGTGTCGATCGCTATCAATGGACCAGCTCCTATGGGTGACGGTCCAAACAAAACGCGCTTCGTAAAACATTACCGGATGAGTTATGGTGGCTGCAGCACGATTACGTTCTCATTGGCATTATGGGACTGTGTTGTTAATTGTCGTAGGCGTGGTTGTGAATTTATGCAATAAACTTGGCTGATTCATTTATTGGTGCATTTTGGTTTTGCATGTTCTCATAGTCCTGAGCGCGCCTTAGATAATCCATAGAGGCTGAACTTAATAGGTAAGAGAGCTTTTGTAACATGGTAACACTGCTTGCAAGGTGATTGAGTGGTGGTAGACCAATGTGATTATGCAAGTGAACCAGTATATATATTTTCGTTAGTTTCACAAAAAAAGTAAACCAGCACTGTTTTACAGTTTCGGATAAAAATCATGATATTTTGGGGTTAGAAATGACTAATCTCGCCACTCTGCTGAAAATGGTCCCTTTCGAAAAAATATTCCCATAAACATAAATCAAGCTTGACTTAAAAAGTCTAAATTATGATTTAAAGAATGCCTCAGCAGACAAATGCCGGGGACAGAACAAGTTGAAACAAAAAGGTAACACATATGAAAGAGGACGGAAAAGCTTGAACGCATAAATAATGTCCTTGAACTATCCATATCACTGCAAAATATACGAGACGCCAGTAATTATAATTGCAAAAGTTGACGCGATGACAATGAACGCTATTAAAGAACATAAAAATTATCGCTTATCTCTTTAAAATAAGGTGTAAAGTTAAACGGAGACATAACACAGTCAGCACAAATCACAACTGACAATATAATACGTCCTACGCTTCTATAAAACAATGAGGGACGATCAAAAGTAAAAACGAAAGCAAAAAAAGTGAGACAGTGCACCCAAACATAAACGATCATGACTTGCATTCGAATCGCGAGCAATAAAATAATAATTATACACATGTGACTTATTAGCTGTACGTATTACAAATCATGTGAAAATAAAACATAGAGTTTATGAACCCAATACCACTGGAAAATTAATCTTCAACTCTACATCTTTAAGTACAGAATTGAGTGATGAAATCTGAATGTACGATGTTTTACGATCACGCACGAGAAAATACGAACAAAACAACAAAAGATTTAACAATAGAAGTACGTCGTATCATTTGTTAAACGTCCCTTTTGATGACGAACACTATTATTTTATGAATGATGCTGGGGTGGATGTGGGGAAGTTAATACTCTGTTTTGTTTGATGAATATTACTTTCAGATTGTAGCTAAAACTGTAGGCTCTGGTGGACTATTTTTGCAATGTAATGGACAGGCTCAATAAACGGTGTATATTCTAGCAAGTAGTGCTTGTTCTGCTAATAGAAGCTGAGGAAGAATCTAGAATAGTCTAACATTAGGAATTTTGTAGAAATCTATTGTTTAAACAGTTGTTAAGCAGGAAAGTCTTGTCAAACTCATGTTAATAAGCACTTCAATTTTCATGTTTTGTCGATGCCTTATGAACAAATCTAGTAAGATGATAGCAAAATGCAAACCGGAAAGATATGAAAAATCATAAAACAATTGGCTGAATTGCTGAAATAAATTATTAAATAAAGTGAGGCAACATCGTCACACGTCGACCCCATTCATAAAGATTTTTTATTCTAAGTAGCAACACATACGGCCTATATGATACTTTTTAGATTTCCAAAAGTATGCTATATCTGAAGTGAATATGGTTGATTTTGTAATGGTAATGGATTTCGAATTAAGTTAGGGTGTCGAAAAGCAATGTCATTTGACTAAGGACACCTTAATGCTGAGTATTTAGTCAGAAGCGGAATGGTTTTATTGTGCGAGAGTAATGTATCGAAAAGTTTTAATTTTGGTTTATGGTTCGAGAGGAATGCACCCTCCTTAGTGTGGCAACCCTTTGCGTTGGCTGGTTGCATTTTTAGTAGAAGCGTGGGTTAATTTGTCACTTTAAAAAAATGTTTAGAATGAACGAAAAGGGACTGAATAAATTGATACTTAGTTCTTTATTCATTGTTGAAGGCTACTTGTCCTGATTTGTGTTTTTTGGGAATAGTAAACGTCATCTGTTCTGTGACTAAAGTGTGCATGATTTTGATTTAAGTACTTATTCCCCTTTTTTAGGGTTCCGTACCAAAATGGTAAAATGGAACCCTTATTGTGAGACTCTGTCTGTCTGGCCGTCTGTCACAGCTGGATATCTCAAGAACTACTAATGCTATCAACTTGAAATTTAGAATAGTTTTAGATGACGTTTGCCCAACTATTTTGAAAATAAGAAAGAAATAAAAATATGTATTTTTTCTTGCAATAGGGACTGAAAGGGGGTCACAAAAATTCGAAGTGGGGCTACTAAGGCATGTGGGGTACCATATAAAAGAGCGCAGTTTGCACATTCTCAAACATTTTTTCTTTTTTTTAGGCCGCATAGTTTTCGACTTTTGAAAAATGTAAAATAAAATACCGCTCCCCCCTTATCTCCGAAGTGTGCAAAGAGAAAAATCTGAAATAATTCTATGTGATAGAAGTTTAAGTAAAGATTACAGGAAAAATAAAACGATGTCTCTAAATAGCACAGTTTTTCAGAAATCGTCAACAAAATAATTTAATAATTTTTTAATAATATTTTTTTTATGGATTTATATTAAATAGCACAGTTTTTCAGAAATCGTCAACAAAAGTTACATTAGTTTCAATATCGGTTAAGAGATGGCGCTAACCTAAAACTGCAATATTCTACACCCCAATTTAAAAACATATTATTATGATGGTACGGAACCCTAGGTGCGCGAGTCCGACTCGCTCTTGACCGGTTTTTTTAAGCTATAGTTTAAAAGTGTCTACCTAACTAAGTGGTGTTTAGCTAGTTACTATTCCTTTGCTAAATAACAAACAAGCCATTTAGCAGGCTAATTCCTCACCCGTCACCCATACAAATCAACCAGCATCTCCTCAACAAGATTAGCAGCACCGGACCTAAAAAGCAATAAAGTCGACACCCTAGCCTGTGAGATTAACAGTTCTAATACCATAAAGAACGGCACCATTGCCGAGCAGCGCCGCGGGGCGTCTTTGTGCGTTTGTACCATTTTATTGGCGTCACAGGATCCCCGAGGTCTTCCATTGTTGCGAGTGGCGCGGCCGATGATTGCCCTCTCCACCCTAGCCGGCCGCGTGTAGAATTGATATGCCATATTTGTTAATTCTCACACTGGGGCACGTCATTTGTCCTAATAACTGTTTAACGCCTTCGTTATGTATGTATTTGGTACTGGTATGAGTTTGTGTGCGAAAAATGGTAGGTTAGGGAAAAACGTTTCATTGATATTTTAGGCGTTTTAATAATTTCAGATATGTACTTCAATTGTTCAAAATGAACACGAGTCACAATTTTTTGTTTTAATTTAAAGACAAAACATCAAACATTTTGATTGATGACTGCAGTCTGTTACACTAACTTTAAAAAAAAGCTGTTTAATATTGTTAATAATAAGGTATTAACAACTTAGAAAAACATATTTTACTCTTTTTGGATTGTAGTTTGTTAAGTACCTACTATTTGTTGTACTCTTGGACGCTTTTAACACGTACGTCTTTCTTAATTTTTTACATCGTTCTCACATTATATAATTTTATAATCAAAAGTAATGATGTAACTAATATTTTTGTAAAATATCATTTAAAAAGAGTGTCCATGGAGTTTCTTGCCCGTTCTTCTCCATAGGTACCTACGCTTTGGAATGGGCAACTAGCTTCATATTTTCTGACTGACCGACTTCTTGACAATTCAAAAGTGCCTGTAAATGGTTTAATTGAAATAAATGCTTTGAGTTTAAATGCTTTGAGTTTGAGTTTGAGTTTAATTTAAGTAATTAAAAGTTATACATACGGGTACTTATACCTGAATCTCTAAAAAAATTGAAGTATCCATCATAACTATTTAAACGGCATTCAGGTTCATTTTTCTGGAACTAAATAAAAGTGCCCTACGGCTACTGACACCACTCTGCTAACCCCGTTGAGTTAAGTACAAAATCACGATTGAAATATTTTCAAGTGGTTTTAAAACACTTGAATGTTTAATGCTACTTGCAAAATCCCTTTTGTTACAATATTTTTGGCAATTTCACATTTTATTTGTATAAACTGTAGGTAGACTTTAATAAAATTATCTAGATAATGCAGTATCAAAAAGTTTCAAATAATAGTAGATTATTTGTCAAGGGAGCAAACAACTATTTTGAAGGCGAGAGTGTTTCAATTCAAAGTATGTCACTCGAGTTTAAAATAGTGTTTTTCCCGAGGTGGACGGACGTCGGACACTCTATTTTATATCACCCTCTATGAAAAAATAAGTAAGTGCAACTTATGAATAAGAATAGTACGTTTATTTATTTACATACAATCACGTGAGGAAGACATACTCATTTTTTATAAAACTAAGTAACATCCTAATTTGAGTAAACAATTACGAATGAAGGCAGAATGCTTTTCGCGCGTTTTTTTTATCAATTTTTTTTTTAATTTGGCTCGCGCGCCTTTTTCTATATAGATACATAATACAGCCTTGTTCATACAATGTTCGTGATTGATCTCTTTGGTGATTGGAACTTTTACTAACAATAAATATCCACATTCCAAATACAAATCACTTTTAATCCCTAGGGATTAAAGAGCTATTCTAGTCCTTGTTTATGATCTAGCTCTTTTTGAATAGATGTGATAAAAAAAACGAGCGACTTCCAAAAAACTTTACAAAGTGAAAAATAACTTTAATTTCGGAAGTCGGTGTCGTTGGTACTGCATTTTCGTTTTCTGACACCGATTTCCGAAATTAGTTATTTTTCACTTTGTAGTGTTTTTTTTGCAAGGCGGTTGTTTTTTTCTAAAAAAGTTTTTATTTTTTAATCGTTTATCTCGTCGAAATGTAGGGAACAGCTGATTATTTCCCATAATAAAAGTGTTCATAATGATGAGTACAACGACCTCTTGGTTGTTAATGTTTTACCAATAACCCTGTATATTATATAGATATAATACACAGAATAATATAATATCAGAATTGAGAATCTCTTCCTTTTTCCTTTTTGGAAATCGGTTAAAAATTATAACACAAATGCTGATAGTACGATTTTTACCTCAACATAAAATGACAGGCAATTTACCCGTAGATAAAACGTATGCAGCTATTTCGCACTTACCGTCACTAAGCAGAGTGGCGCAGTGGAAGCGTGCTGGGCCCATAACCCAGAGGTCCGTGGATCGAAACCACGCTCTGCTAAAAACCTCTTTTTGCATTTTTCACTATTTTTCTATAACTTTCTGTATAATTTTAACTATAGTATTCATGCTTGTTTTGTTACTATTACGGCGCCGTGCAGCGGTATCACAAAGTTTTGTTTAAAAACAAAGGGACAAACACAAACAGCGGTGGACTGCGGGCGCGTTTGTTTTATCATGGGATATTGATAATTTATAGCACGTGTTCTTCCTCCGTTCGTACCGCCAATGTTTTTTTAATTGTTCGCCGGCGGCTCTGCCGTTCTGTGGCCCTTTTATATTTTTAAAACAAGGTAAATAACATAGTTTTTCGAGTGGTTAGTGGACTGTGAGCACAATGTTTTTGTACAGAAATGTGGAAACCTGTTTTTGTGTACAGCGACATCTGTTGGCGTGAATAAATACATGAGAATTTTCCTTAACCTTGGTCTAGAAGTTATTCTTAGCTTTGTTTTAAAGATGATTGATTGTGATCTTGTAACAGGTTAATGATAGCGTTTCATGAGGTGTTGCTTGACTAATGTTTCTGTTCTCAACTATTGTAGCAGTTCGAAACACATTCAATAAAGAAAGGCGCTCTAGTATTTTTCTATGGTTACCCATTACAAAGAAAAGCGATCCATGAGGTAGTACCTACCTATTGGGGCTGCCATGCATTAGACATAGGCCCACCTACAACTGCAATATGTAATATGTAGGTACCCAGAACATAACGTCAGGGCGCGAGACGAGACGATGAGTGACGTCGCGCCCCTCGCAACTTCGTTACACTACCCTACGCGCGCATTATTATGTAGATTCCAATTTAAAACCACTTGTTATCTAGTTAGCGATGAAAAATACCTAACTGTAGCCCCTAAATTAGCCGCCGGCAGCCTACTACACCGTGAGTAATCAATAGCAATTGACAAACGAAGCATTCGACTGTCAAATACTAGTTTTGACAGTAACAAAAGGCTTTGCAAAGATATTAGTGCAGTTACGAAAATTGTGCTGGCAAAGTCGTTGTTCGTTATTCTTGGGGTGGCAACGGTAAAGTTAAGGTGGTCCATGTATAGCCGTAGGTGCGTAATAGGGGTCTTGTTATGGTAATCGCGCCCCGAGGCTGAGGAGCAGTGAGGGTACTGCAGGATTCAATATTGGAGTGGTCATCGATTGGAGACCTAACGAACACCGGATTGGGAAACGTTCTTGAGTTCTTGCATTATGGTTTCGAGTGTCACGTTCGAATTTCACAATAGGCAATTTGATGCTCTGTTATATTCCTCAAATACAAATTGTAGCAATATCCGCCATTTGCTAATCAATGCTAAAGGATGATTTCCACCAAACGGCTCGTATCGCATCGGATCGGAACGGATTTTAGAATCTTTAAACGATATTAAATCGTGTACATAGTATTTAAAGTCTATATTACCAAGCCGCGCACAGCAGCTTGAACGCGGGTGTCTTCCGTGACACGCGATCGTAGCCGAAAGTATGCTGCGACTCGCGTACGGCTCCGTTCGTCTGTCGTCGTATCTGATAGAATCGATTCGGCTGTAGTCAAAAATTTTCTTCTGCTTCTAATGCAATAGCCAACAATACCAAGTCAACTTCAGCCATTTTCAAAAAATAAAAGACGTCAACACGGTAGGAATGAAACTATTTGACTAGGCGCAGAAACTGATACGTTCGCAAGCGACGCGGCGACGTACGGAGCCGATCCTATGCGTCGACATCCTGCCGGACGCGATCGGCTGTCGCCGCTACCGTTCGTATCACGTATCGGGTACTTATTGCAATATCTAAAATTAAAAGAACTAACGTAAAATAACCTAGGTACGTTCAAAATCCCAAAAATCTAAATACCTAATGTTTTTAAATACCTAAGCAACTAACACCTACCTACGAATTACCTAAGTTTAAGTGACTGATTGGACTAAATATCAAAAGTTTAAAATATCAACAGTTATTACACCTACTATTGGTTTTTGAACAAAAACCTGAGGGCCAATTCTACTAATTTAAAACGTTCAAAATCTAGTCGCAGTCTCATCTCGGCGACAATCAAATGTCAAAAACTTGTCAAAATGTAGGGAAATTAGACGTATTTTTTGACAGATTGAGACTGAGATCAGACTGTGAACGTTGTTAAAATTAGTAGAATTGCCCCTCTGATTTTGTCTGTTTTTGTGCTCTTGAACCAGAAAAAGACAGTCGACGTCAGGGGCACCCCGAGGTTCGGTTTGGTTAGGTTCCTTTAAATCCTGCAGACAGAAATAGGAACCCCGCGCTGAGGTTGCGTCGCCGTCGTTAGAAATAAAACGAGCGCGCAGTATTAATAAGCTGTAAGCGAGTCGTCCATTAGGTATTTCATACATAGTTGAAATATCCAATATCTTAAAAAAACCATTATATTAATCGTTCGTTAGTGCATTTAGTTTTAGTTTAATCAAAATCAAGTAAGTAAACCTACTGGTTTACTTACTTGATTTTGTTTAAACTCAGTCAGTCGACCAATTTGTGGTATGAACATATGTGAATCAACGGTAGTTATATCGAAAATAGCTAGAATAACTGTAGTTATTATAATACGTAATCACTTAGATCGGTATTAATCAATTAACGGTGAGGTAAACCAATTTAAGGAACTTTGTACATAGGAATTTCAAGTTTTAGCTTTATGAACTTCAGTAACATATCCATTTGACATTTTAAGCTTTCGGTACTTTGAATATAAGCGAAACAAGCATTAGGTATTTAGATTTTAGGGATTTCCAACGTAGGTTATTTTACGTTAGTTCTTTTCATTTTAGATATTGCAATACGTACCCGTTCGTATATCCATTCCGAACCGATGCGATACGAGCCGTTTGGTGGAAATCATCCTTTACAATGTATACTTAATTCATGTCCCTAACTAGATTGTGTATGCTCCTTCAACTATTTTCTTGACTTTCTTCTAGGTTCGCCACTCTTTACCCACACCATGATGGGCTAGCAAGAAAGCATATCCGATAGTTGGCAACTTGTGTAAACTTTATTTCAGCAGTGTTGAAGAGCAGATTAAAATAAATTCGTCATTAGGCTTGGGAACCCTCCTATGGGAGGGGGAAGGGAATACCTTGTGGTAAAGAAAGGGTTGGTTATACTTAATTATAAGAGTGGAAGTAGCTATGCACGAGCAGATCAAGGTATCTTCACGCTT
This sequence comes from Luperina nickerlii, assembly GCA_963855955.1. Classification (NCBI taxonomy): domain Eukaryota; kingdom Metazoa; phylum Arthropoda; class Insecta; order Lepidoptera; family Noctuidae; genus Luperina; species Luperina nickerlii. The sequence continues at coordinate 23,974,840 of OY979669.1, forward strand.
TTTCTGTGATACTTATTTCAGACTATCTGATTCCGATCACCGAAATCGTCCAACAGGCCACGGAAGTCTTGCAAAGCCGACAAACCACTAATTAAATAGCATCACAATAATAAGACTCCGATTAAAGAATTAGCAAGCAACTTGAGATGGACAAAATACTTGGGTACCTACTGTAAACTGATTTTCTGTTGCTCTGGGAAAGTGCGCAACATGCAACACGGTTCATCACCCTTTATTGAATTGTTTGGCTCGCTCTAACATAGCGCAGTTCAATCATGTCTCCACTCAGCGCATTGCCGTTTAATTAACAGACAGTTCGCAATTTATTGCTTTTCATATAGTTCTGACGCTCATTTAAAACCACTCAGTGAAGGAATGTGGGGTCGATTATTCTTAATTTTGGGGTTAGATAATCATTCAAATGTGGCGATGAAGTGAAGACTTGAAGTTGTTTTACTTTCCATCTAATAAAAGTTCTGGTTGTAAAGTCAGAGAAATTAATTGTTAAGCAAATTGACAATCAACTTGAATATTTGTCATATTTGTATTTGTACTTATAATGATTTAATATAAATCACAATGTCACTCATTCAATGACAGTTGTATGCAATAGCAATAACATAGCAATTTGACATAGTGTGTCAATTTGATAAATAATTAATTTCCCGGACTGTATTTCAAATACTAAGTAAGTGCAACTAACCCGTATCTGAAGTGTGGTCTGTCTGCAAAATCTGTGAGCCGTTCGAAGTCCGTTACTAAACATTCAACTCGATGGTGACTGCTACTGTGTAGGTGGTTTATCATTGAACCAGTTCTTGTAAGACTGGTCTTAATTCCTGTTCGGCCTCGAAAGATATTCAATGTACCTATCCAATAAAAAAACTGATGCTGCTGCTACTAACAATTCGCTTCTTATATCACCCTTGGGACAAGATGGGGTGGTCCCTAGCTTGCTTATTCTGGGCCATACTGGGCTTCAACTGTGTTTTAATTAATTATTTTATATGAGCACCTATAAAAGAAACATTATTGGTATGCTGTTTCCACCCACTAGTAAAAGTATCAATACATCGGTTTTCGTAAAACGCTATTAATAGAAATAGGTCTACTTTTAAAGATATTTAAAATATCAGAAGATAAGTGCGATATTAGATATAATAAAGATATCGGAACGCGAACTGGGACGACGTCGTATCACGTCCTCCATGACGCATACCGAATGCCATTCCCGCAGCGTGATGAGGTCATTGTCTATGAGTTATCGCCTCCCGCTAAACACACATACCTCCGCTTTATTAAAATACCACATAAAATCTAAATACTACCATTTTATGATGTCTCACATCATAGGAGAAAGTGAGATTAGGTGAGATTAGAGCTCATTTGATTTGAATAATTTGGTAAGAATATTTTCATAATTGGCTACGTTTAACTAATTGAATGCTTCTGAAAACCAGTAGTCGTTTTATTTCATGTACCTACGGTCTATAATTATATGCAACTGCGAGGCAAAGTTCAATATAGTATCGCAGCTATAATTATAATGATTACCTTACGTTACGGAAAATGTAACATGCACGCGATCACTCCGTCCCCCTCCAACGTTATCTTCTATCTCTTTCACATTTTGACAGATCGAAATATCAAGTGACACGTCACTCGTTACCGCTTATCGTTTGCCGTCATAACAACCGAGCAGAAGCGAACCAATCGCAGTCCTGCATGTACGCGCGCTTTTTGACAGATCAAAATGTCACAGATTATAAAACAAACACGTTTGCGCGCATTTTTGACAGTTCAAGTAACAAATTATCATAACAACAACAGCACGTGTAGAGAAGGAGGTTTTACACAGCGATATGTATTTTTAAACCTTTTATTTGCGTGTTACGTTATAGAAGCAGCGAGTTCGCTGAAAGACGTGGCCGCACTGGCTGAATGTCGGCTTACTCTCGCTCGTTCAACTAAATTTTCAATTCAAACAGGGTCTTTATAAGGGTAGTGACGCTGTACAAAATTTACATATCGACGTAATAAACCAAGCGGGTGTCTGATTTGAATTCGGAACGTGCTTTAAATGGCACTTTTTGTTGTGTACTTGTGTTGTAAAGTTTTCTAATTGTGATATTGTTTATACAAAAAATATGAATGTACAAGGGCTTTTATACCTGTGCATAGTATTAGGTATTTAATTACAACAGATCATTACCATTCAATTAATGATCTGTTGTAATTAACAACAGATCATTCCATTAAACATTGTTGCAATAATGAATTCAACATTAACTACAACTACTATAAAGCAACTATTCAAAGTACTAGTAATTGAGAAGGTTTTTCTATTTGCATGCACGGCAAAAATCCATCACTTGTAATTATTTAACATCCATTTTTTAAGCGGCTTGTGCGAGATTGATTAACTCGACGCGTTGAACGGTCACTCAATATTTATTTAAGCAAGCAAGTAGCCTCATTACACAAACATGTATGCTGGGGATTAACATTTCGCTGCTTATTACGCGCTTGCGGCTGCGGTCTCACGGCGATGGTGTAGCGATCACACGACAACGGTGTAGCGATCACACGACGACGGTGTAGCGATCACACGACGACGGTGTAGCGATCACACGACGACGGTGTAGCGATCACACGACGACGGTGTAGCGGTCACACGACGACGACGACGGCGGTGTAGCGGCTGCGAGTCTTGTGAACGTCACATAGGCCATCTTTCTTGTCTATTGATTCATGCTGGACTATTTTAATAATATTCATCTTTATTTATTCAGACTACAATGGTCTATAGTGTTAGTAACAAAAATAGCTCAGCCTATGTTACTACTTAATAACTAAAACAGAACGGGTCCGGTTTGTAATCGCCCACACTAGCGGGCTATCTGCCCGGGCGGCTATTGATTGCAGGATAGTCTCGGGACTGCCACGCAGCCTGCAGAGTAGCGAGGCAGATTCCTTACGCCACAGGTGCATCAAATCCGTCAGTGCGTGCGTCTTTAAACATTGCTGAGGCAGTACAGAAGCGCGGCAATCGCAACCCTGAATTCGTTATTATATTGGATGCGCAGAGTGTTATAAGCCTTTTGGGTATATGTGAACCATAGGGCTCCAGAATAAAATGCTGTGCAGTATGCCTTAAAAAGGGTATATTTTAATTGCGTCTGTACATCGAGAAAATCTGCGGGCGGCATATTCGCCCTACCTAACTGTCAACGATCCGCGCTCTCGGGATCTCTAGATCCATATCATCTTTCAGGTGATCAGTAACCAGATAGCCCAGGTATTTAAATGTATATACTTTAGGAGTACAAATATTGTATAACTATCAATTCCAACTTTTCTCGATAAGTTACAACTTGTGTTTGCTTCTGCAACGGCGACTCATTAAAGTTATTTCTTCTTGGTCTGTTTAGCTTTCTCCGAACCTCTATTTTGGTTTCTATGATTTATTATAATCTTATGAAGTGTAAAATTATTTGACTAAACATGGAAAATCAGGATTTTTTACTGCTGTAAGTGCTCTGAATAGAGAACTACGTTTGACGTCTGTTCGGACCACATTTTAATTTGCAGCATTTGTATGAAATCAAGGATTAGTATTTATTTTACGACAGTTTTTTTTATTTACTTTCCGCTATCAGCATGACCTCGGGTCTACCCACTTACAGTTGGCATGCGCGTACGCCGCTCGATCTTAATCACCGTTTCACACGTGTGACTATGAAAAATGATCTGCCGTTTAGTGAAAATTTTGCATATTTGATAATTACTAGAGCCGTAACGTTATTTTAGTTAATTTGCTACTACTGCATATAAAATCTAGAGTAAACAAAATTATACCTATCTACGAATTCTATTTAAATTAGAATAAATAATCGATTTATGATTAAGATCTATCACTACTTAATGTGGAGCTTTAAATATTATCTGTGGTTTTATATTTTTTGTATGTCGTGCTCAACTAACTAGTTGAAACTGTTTTTATGCCTCAGACTGTTTACTAGTTGTTGTTGTATTGTAAAAATTTAATAGATTCTGCAGAAAAACGTTTGTTTTAGTTATTTGTCACCAGCTACCATGCAATTATTTCAGTTCTTTGGAAACTCCAACATCGTACCTACTCGGACATAATTACCACTAACATTCGACCACTAACTTAGCTGTTCTACTCTTTAATATGTCAACTAGACTACATTACGCACACAAAATTAGCATATCTGATTGTCTAATGAAGTAATGATTAATAATTTACATATCACCGTGCGTCAGCCGCTGTAACTTGTGATTAGCACTCATTACTGACAATACCATAGTATTATTTTAATTATTTATTCAATATTCTAACGATCCATCAGTTTTTGTATTGAAAGTGATAGCGTGTTTGTTTTGCTAACTAATTGTTTGTTTTGTTGTTCTAGTGCCTTGGCTTTGAATGGCCGGTTTCAAGTTCAGTGATTTGAATTAGACTAGGTAATAAAAGGTAAAGTACTAACTAAAGAGAATTTTTAGTTCTTGAGGCTAATTTTAAGAGAGCCCTTTTATATAAATAATGATGAGTGCACTGGCCTCATTCTATAAAAAAGAAGTAACTAACTCTATAAGTCTGACAATTGATGTAAATCAGTTGCCCGACAAACAAAACCGAAAAACACGTGCATGACATCTGGTTGAGCTTAGGATGTTAGTGCTTCCATTGATCTTCTTTCTGATTATTGATAATGAACAGCTGCTTCTACTAAAAATAGACCTGAAGATATTACATAACATACATCATTAGCCTATAATGTTCCCACTGCTGGGACATAGGCCTCCTCTCGGTGAGAGGGAGTGGGTGTAATCCACCACGCGGGCCCAGTGCGGGTTGGTCTTCGAATTTTTGGTTCTAGAACATGCCTGAAGATATTAACTGACCAATACTGTTTGATAATTATTATATTCAGCTGCATCCAGTTAGATTGGAAGCTGACCCCAACATAGTTGGGAAAAGGCAGGCAGATGATGATGAATACTGCTTGATAATGATAAAGTACAGCAAGTTACATCAGTATCTACCGATGATACCGAAAACAGTACGTTACGAGCAGTTTGTTTTAGCCGTTGCATGTGTTCGCAGTTTCACTTATTTGCATATTAACCTACATCTTCTTGTTCTTGCGTTGTACAATGGAATTCCTATGTCGTTGTAAAGTATATGGATATTGTTTACAGTTAACATTAAACTATACTGCAACATTAGTCTAACGAACTTTTTCCTTTTATGGTGTAAGACTGTATGTTTTGAATGTTAAGATTGCAATTTAGAATAGCTATGGTGGCGATAAGGTCAAGTAGTGCTACATGTAAGTTTGCAAATACTACAATAGTTTTAATATTCACGTGAAATGTCCCTTGGGCAGTTTTCTGACAAATCTAAGAGACGACTTCTCTCGATGAAATCTAGGCAACTAATGATTAAATGTCTTCGATATTCAAAACATTCTAAATTTAAAATTGAGACGCGAATTACGGGAGACAAGCGGCGATGATCGGAGGCCTGCGTTCGTGGCCACTATCGATTTTTCCGTCCGCCCCCAACTTTGTTGACAAAGGCTGGTTCTTAAGCCAAATGAGATGCACCCCAAAGAATATTATGGGCAGACATCGCTCCACTATCGCTGGATATATTGTTGTGAGCGTAGATATCTCGGCGGGCTCATATCGTCTCTTTATTGATCTTTTAACCGTTCCGTGTACGGCTGTACCGCTGGTTTATTAAAATGGTGTTTGCTCATTGAACGGTAGCTAATATTAGTTGATTGCCGCTGTGGCCATTGGAACGGAAAACATTCTTGTTGAAACAGTTGCTTATTTTCTTGGTGCTCACCAGTACCTACAATAACAGGTAAATACTCGTACTTATTTTGTTGCCATGAAAATGTGAGTGTGCCTATTAGACCTGAAAATACTTGGTCGTATTGGGTAGCGATAATATTATTATGTTAACATTTTAGGCGCCTCCGACACTGGAATGGAAATGAGGTTATCAAATGACCGTGAAAATACAAGTTTGGAAAGAAGCAATGTTACTTTTGAAGAAACGTTTAAGAGCCATTGTGAGTTTTAACAGATTTAGTATATTATATCGCATTGGAGAGACCATTGTAACTTTTGTTAATTAGTAGACTTGGCCCTGTTTTGCTATCAAGCCTGTATGAACCATGGCTAACAGAATGTGTTATGTATCTGGCGAAGGAACTGATCAACAAGTTCTTAAAGGTAGCCTCGTTCTATAGTTGCTAATGGCCCAAGTTCTTCCTTTTGAAATCACCGACAAGGGATGCAACCCGACCGACAGCGGCCAGGGCGATTGCTTCCACTTCGCAGCAGCTGCCGTTCGTGAGCTCGCATGTGGCTTATGTAGCCAATCTTCTTTAAGAAAATCCTCGCACAATGTGGACACGTGAGCACACCATCTATGGAATTATAGTTAATTGCCGCAGGTGGTCGAGTTTTCAATTGGTCACGCTTGGCATCAAGCTCAAGGCGCCGCCGCCGCAATTCAAAGTCATGAACTTTGGTTTTAACCAAAGTCCTCCACCATACATTTTATAGTTATAGTCTATAGGTCCTACTACTACCTTTACTTCAATTATTTAGAAATCATTAACTAGAACAGATCAATTACCCGATCAATATGCATACAACTCGATCAACTCCCACAACTAAATCTCAGTTTAACATTATTTATTTACGTGTTGACGAATACATTGGCACAATGCGCGTCCCGCCCCGCGTATGCAAAACACAGGCCATGCAGATTCACACACTGCAATAACAAAGGGTACTAATGCTCTTAATGCCGACGCCATTAATATTTCAAAATAAACTAGATAAAAAAGAGGAAAGCCGTTGAGCAATCACTTTGGATGAGAACTTGCTGCGGATTACGGCTGCTGTACAAATGTTGGCGTGTTTTTTTCTTACATTGAAGGGTAAGTAGCTGCTTGTAAATGTCTTGTAGTCAAATAAAGCAACGGATGCTGAAGTAAATAAGCGATTTATCAAATGTTTTTTGTACGTTTTACGTGTCTTCTTGAGACTTTAATGGAAGATCAGTGAGAGTAGCTAAGGAAAGTTGGATATGTGAATTGAATGTGCACTTGTTAAGGGTAAATTTTGCATGTAGCTCTCCTAAGGTTGAATCGAATCATAGTGTCTGTTATATTTCAGTAATAATTTATCAACGCAATTGTTAATTTTATAGTGGCAAGCAAACGCTTGTAATAGGCGATGACCCTTTATCATTTAGTGAACCACGTCTCATCCGTAAGACGACCTTCAATCCTTTACTTTCTCACCACCTCCATGGAACATAAACCCCAAAAATGGTCGCAGCAAAACGAAACCAAAAAATTAATGAAATCGCACACACAAGTCGTTGGCCGGCCGATTAAAATCTATTAGTGTGCGAGGGGAGGTCACATTATTATTCACATCACGCACGAATCATATACGCAAATGTGTAATCTTTTTATCGACGCGGCGGGCAGACGCGGGCGTGAGCGGACAATGACTATCGATACTCGATACTGAGCTACGCGCATCACTAGTCTGAACTTTGCTTCGCTAAATTTTGTGGTAAATTCGTAGGTCAGGATGTCTTAATTCCAGATACATTCATATTTCCGTTTTCAATAAGTATAAGATTGCCTTCATCTACCTACTACGGCAGTCTACACATGCTGGTGGGTGCCTTTTTGTTTGGTCGTGTATCTGTAATCAAATTTTTACGGTTTACGGTTTAAGACATTTATTTCTCAAAAAGAATACAATTCACTTATCATGAGAAATACAAGTTAATCATACATATTATTTCAATCATTTTGTCCAAGTTTAATATATTTTCCTGTTAAGGTAGGATCGACCTTCGGGTGAAGTTTAAATGCTTAGGTACTTAGTTACATCTTCACAGCAGAACCTACCGTACTACGAGTAAGTACAGTTTTATTGAATTTTCTATTCTAGTCTGCTATACGATTGCCATCTTGTCAAAGGAAGCAATCATGCTAGAGATATCCGTTACCATCCTTATTCGGTCACAAGTACATTCCTACCTAATTCCGACTGGATCCGCCATCACGTTGTCACCTCGGAGCCACGATCAAGATTACCGAACTGGGCGGTGGGCGATACAAATCCTTGGCCCGGATCCGTCTGTACTTGTACCTGTTCCTATAACTACGTACCTGTAATACTTGCACATACCCACTGTTATGATATAGACAGGAATTTACTTAAAGACGTTTACTGCCGGGAATGTTGGCGGTGGACTGTTCAGAGCACACGACTTGGTTGGTACGTGGATTATTTTCTCAATATGTTTTACAGTGGCCTCCAAAAGTTAGTTGACATTTTCCCTCTTCAGCTTTAATGCTACAAAACGATAAAAAAAAAACAGGCAATCGTAAGGGATTACCTGATTATTCATTAGTCATAGGTAGATGAATTAGTCAATAAAAACGTTATAGAGTCATTTGAAACTACAATTTTAAATCATAATGTGGCACCCCACACATACCCAATACTGTTGAATGCTACTAGACTATTTATGACTTGCCAATTCAGTACCTGAGATGGACATGGGCAACAGTAAACCCGTACTGCAACTGGTGTTCTCATTTTAAGAAGGTTCTCATAGAGTGGCAGTTTCGAGAAAAAATCAGAACATTAAATAAAAACTCGAAGATTTATAAACAGAAGTCTTACTGAACATCGACTTTCAAGTGATTCGTCGGAATCGAATCGTGAGCTATAAACGTCTTGAAACTTGTTCGCGGGTTTCAAACAGAATAACTTAGAACTGAAAACTCGATTAGTTTCAGCGACTCGACGCGTGTTTATGTACTGCGCTACATATCGGTTATACCTACATACATACCTACATGTATTATGTACTACCTGATGACGAAACTCTATATTTGGTCTATCGATGAGGCATACAATTGTATGATTATTCGTTTCTCTAATTTCAATGTTTCGTAGTACTATCACTGCGAACTTTAGTTCTGTTCATGATACGAGGCACCTATTACACATATTTAGTACATTACATTTTAATCAAGTAAAAAGATTCAAGTATACTGGATATCTATTACAAATTATCATCATATTTTTTTATTTTCAAAAAGAAAAGTCTAATAAAGAAAAAATTCAACACTAGGAAGTGCTGAAGTATAGGCGACTTGTAGACTCTATTCTAGTTTTAATCGTGAATAAGTGTCGATAATAATTGAATGAATTACTTTTGATTTTACTCAATAAACTTTTTGGAAAAGGTGTACCTACAAGCTCAGAACATAAAAAGAATAACATAAAGTTCTACTTGACACTAATACATTTATGTTATAGGTACACTGATTGAAACTGGTGTGTAGCACTGTATCCTGAATATCATCTGCAACATATGGACGTCACGTTACCAATCGATATGATGAATTGACAGCTCGATGGAGGCATGTAGTAGCTTCACGTAGTAGGTACGTGGAAAATGATGGAAACGTACGTACGTACGTTACGTATTTTCTGTTTTTTCAGCGATAGTTTCTTTGATATCAGTTTTCTTTAGACATAACTTTCTGAGAACTGTCTTTTTCAGTGATTCAATTCGTGACAAAGGTAAATTAACCACATTATATTATAACATACTAGGTCGCATATCAAAACTTTACTTGAAGTAAAAAAATAAAATTTCATTTTCATTTGTTACAACCATCCATTCTAAAGTTGACAACTCTTTTACAAACTGAAAGCCTTACATCAAAAGGCGTATTATCTTGATATACAAACGGAAGGCCATATGGGGGGTGGTCAGTCGCCGGGCGGACCGGACCGGCCGTCCGAGTGCGTCCGCCGGAACCGGCCGGCTGCCGGAATGCCGGCCCCTTCCTTCCCTTGTTAGCCGTCTTTAATTTATGTACTACGTTAGGAAGCCAGTCGATTGTCCTGCTTTCATTCCTGAATTAACGTTTTTGTAGGTTTGTGTATAGAGGAAAATTACGTGGGAAATTCTGTTTATTAGAAAATAAAGAATTGGAAAAGTATGGTAGGTATTCATGAAAAATGACCTAAGCGAAACCTATGCATTCATTTCAATGACAAAATATCAAATGTAAATTTCTTGAACAATCAAGGTTTAAGAAAAAAAAATGACTTTTGATATATTACTATTATTAACTGCGTAGGTAACTAGGTAGGTAGATACAACGCTTAAATTGTTCAATTATTATCGATTGAGTAATCTTTACAGATAATTGTATTTGGGAGTTTTGAACAGTTCCGTGTGTTCTGATTCTGAATACCTATAAATATTTAATTTGAAGGGTTACACGGTCGTGGTTGTTCGTACACGTGTAACGGAGCTATTTCACCTACACAAAATAATAATATTATTTTACGGTAAATGTTGGTATCTGTTCATTTGCAAAATCATGTAAGTAGGTAAGTACGTATTAAATAACTTTTCCATCTTTTTTTAAATGCATGTTTTTTTTCGCTCCTGTCTGTAACCATCCACATTAATCTGAGTTTTAAAAAGGTCCGGATAACTGCGATAATGATACCTTATCAGTGAACTGTTTGTTACTAATTTCGTTTTCTTGACTAAGCTGACTCGCAGGTAGATGTAGGTATAATATGCAAAGCATCCAATTATATTCTTCCTCATTGATATCTCTGTCTCTTGTGTTCGCCGGAAAATCTCTAAGAATTTATACATTTTTTTCTGTTGGTCTTAGGTTACAGGTAACCTAAACAGTTGACCATATCCTGGTCTTTCAACGCGTACGTCGTTTTTACATGGTTCTCACATATAATTATAAATTCAACATTATTTATGTATATTTTTGTAAAAATATAATTTAAAAGAGTGTCCATGGAGTTTCTTGCCCGTTCTTCTCCATAGTTACCTACGCTTTGGAATGGGCAACTAGCTTCATAGTTTCTTACTGATCGACATCTTGACAATTCAAAAGTGCCTGTAAATGGTTTACTTAATTGAAATAAATGCTTTGAGTTTGAGTTTGAGTCTTCAAAAAATAAGTTTAAAACTTATCCCATTGAAAAAATAAATGTAACTTTAGACAAAATGTTCGTGTTTAGTTTTTTTATTGCAATTGACCTTAGTATAAAATCACTTATTATTAAATATAATAACACAAGGTTTTTTTGTTGTTCCGTATTCTCGTTTCGCGCCATGAATTTTTATGTGCGCTGAAACATTTTTATTAATATGCGCCTAATTATATGAATCTTGGAGTTATCGGATGTCAAGATAAGGTTTCTGAGATTGCTAAAAACACTTCACATTGTGTAAGGTGTACCTAAACTAATTAAAACGTTACTAAGCCGACAAACTGTTGTGCATAGGTGTCCTCGAAAGGTTTTGTTCAGATGTACCTGTGCTCGGAAAATAATTTTCGTGTATCACAATATCTATTCATTACAAAATTATTCTTTAAAATAACTCATTAACGTTAAACGTGTTTTATTAATTAATTTTGTTTAAAAAAGCCCCACTGCCTTTTGATAGGTAATTATTTTGCGTAACTAGGTAATTAAAAGTAAAGTTAATTACTTACGATAAACTAAGTTGTTAAATTCGGTTAATTAATACCATACTTAGGTAGTAAACTAAATCTGGTAAAGATTCAATGGAAATTGCAAAGTATAATATTTAATTGCTTAGAAACTAAAACTGTACAATCACTTTTTTATATAAAAAACCATTATCTATATTTATAAAACATGTACCCGTTACTCTTAACTCGTAGGTACCCATAGGTATGTAAGATTCCAAAAATAGAATTTATTAGCCATTAACTAAGGCTATTAACAAGCAGTTTAACAGTTTTATGCTTTTCTGATAACTTCTAAACTTGTTGGTTTCTGATTTAAAATGCGTGATAGAGTTGCTTATTCATTTATTAGTTAACTAGCTGTGTCCCGTGGTTTCACCCGCGTTAATTAAGGAAAAAACTTACTAAAATATATACCATTACTTTAAGACTATTACTTAAGATTATTACTTATACCCGATAAATGGACTATCTAACACGAAAAGAATCTTTCAATTCGAACCAGTAATTTCTGAGATTACCGCGTTCAACCAAACAAACAAACTCTTCAGCTTTATAATATTAGTATAGAAACTAATAAAAGGCAGACCGTCCCTAACAACAACTGAATTAAGCATAATACATATTAGCATACAGAGATAATATTCTATATATATAGATAGATATATTCTGCAGAAATATTAACTTTCATGGAACTGCCTTTGTAACATTTTCAGGTAAAAGTTCTCTGGTGGACGAAGTGTGGAGTTCATAAGCAAAATGTTTCCTTTGCGTCTTATTTTGTTGTATTTTAAACCTAGCTATTAATGTAGACTATAAGGAAACGTAAACACTGTTTTTGACAAATAAACATTATCATTATCTTATCTCACAGATATACATATTTCCCTATTACTCATTTTTAGGGTCACGTACCCAAAGGGTGCCAACGGAATTCTAATACTAAGGCTCCGCTCTAGCGTGTACTACTATGGCCGCTATAACAACAAAATAATAAAAATTAAATTAAATTAAAAATAGAAGGGAACTCCGACTCGCACTTGGTCGCTTTTTACAATTAGCGTTTTCGTTCGTATGTGTTTTTTTTAGTTTGTAGGTATCTTCAGAAAGAGACGCCATACCCTCGTATCAAAGTCCATGTATCATCACAGGGCAGCCTCGGCCCCTCGCAGGGGGCGTATGTCGCCGGTCAAGTGCTCCACAATATAGATTGATAACACGCCCCGGACTTACAAGCTTCCTCTTATCTCCTCCTCTGACGTCACAAGTCACTGGACTCTTTTTATTTGCCGTTTGATGCTCGTTTGTCCAGTTTTTCTTGCAGGGGTGAAGTAATATCCTTGAACCAAATGTGTAAAGTTGTTCGCAAAGTAACGCCTGATTCCATAACTTAACTTATGTAGATTCCCTACTCTTTTTGAAAGCTTACTATGTCTAAATGTGGATCGAAGTAACTGATAACTTACAGCAGTACGCAGTACTTTGGGCTGTAACTTTTAGATCTACCGAGTTATTGAATATTTTTACTTCAGCATTCTGTCTGACCTTTAACAGGCTTTTAAGAGAAACGAAAACTAACACCAAGATTGGTGTCAAACACCCTGTATTACACACCATTTGAACTTTGTCTTCTTATAGTATTAGTTCATCTGATTGCCTCATAAAGATGTTCTCCCCTCGGCTGAACACACACTTAACAGTGTTGGTCAAACACAGTGTCAATGCAATTTAGATTGATAAAGATGGACTATAGATACCGCCCGCCCTCGTGTAATCTTGAGACGGTGCTGTTTTATTTGATAGAAGTTACAAGAAAAATGTTGTTGGCTTGCATAAGAAACATTATTTTATAAATGTTACGAAAAGAGAATTACCTGGGCCCATTATTTCATCCATAGCCTTCAAATCGGAACATAGTAATACAGTTTGGTACCTAAAATATTAGCTTTTACCCATAGCTTCGCCCGTGTGGATGTCGGAAAATATCCCATTTATACATTGTTTTCGTACAAGTAACTCTATTGGTTTGCACGGCATACGCCAGTCAAGCTCCCAGTCGGCATGATTTTTTCCGACTCCTTAGACAATCATTATCGTATTTCTGCCAATTTACACAACATCTTAACGCATTATACACCTAAACCTTTCTCATGAATCACTTCGTCCATTGGTGTAAACCATAAGTTTTTGAGTTTATCGCGTTCAGACAGACAGACAGACGCGCCGGCGGGGGCACTTTATTTTACACTATGTAGTGATATAGCGGTAGTACATTTTCTGGCAAGCTCTTTCACAAGCATCTGCCAATTATTACCTCATTACAAACCATCTATGATTCCCTTATAGAACTAAACGTACTCGTAGCATTTAGTTTTCATCAAGTTCTATTGCATTATGAGATCGTTCTCGACACTGTGATAACAATGATCCTCTCTTCGTACAAACGCCCATCGTCTCACACCATAGGCCAGCAAACAAAAAATACAGTAACATTCTTAGGTCAATGGCAAATAAAAACTGTCCCCAAAATCCCGTGTCCCCATTAACCAATAGGGCGGGGATCAGCAGAGCTAGTGTATTTAGCAGTGGACTCGGTATCTGCCGCCACACCGGCCCCTGACGCCTGGAGCCCTTTACTGCCGTTTAAGTGCCTCCACTTACGTCCCTTAGATTTTCCCAACGGGTGAGTTTCATTTGGAACGAAGATTTGGCGTTTTCTGGAAAAGTTAAAATTTTTTCCCTAACATTCGCAAGTTATTTTACCGTGATTTAGAACAGATTGCTTTATGAACAACGTGTGACCAAAATGATAGAGCATTTTACTTACCTCTATCAGGGTCAAGCAGCTCAATTGCTTATGCAACCGCAACTACATATTAAATTTGTATTACCTAACATTTGCACACCCATATACTGGTACGACCTCGCTACACATATTTTTGTAAGTACCTACACCTTTTTTCTGCAAATAAAGACTGACTATACCCAATAAAATTTGCAGTTTCCATTTCAGGGGTGAAACCAATTTCTACGATATTTTATCTCTGTTACATCTGCATAATAACTTTGTTAATCATCTGTTCACTTCTGTATTAAATACAGAAGGAGAACATGGATACTTTTTTTCACCCGCATCTCTTTAAAGGTACCTCCCAACTACTTTACCACATCTAGTAATTCCTAATTCCCTGACGAGTTTCCCAATGAGGGATTCCAGTGTCCACTAGAAAACTTACGCGTAAGACTCTTGAAGACTCACACGACGCAATAGACGTTTTATGAACCATCGGCGTATCAGGGACGAGCCCATCACACACTTGACGAGGCTGTTATTTGGAGCCGGCAATTAGTTGCTGAGTCGGCTGGAGATCGCAAGGAGGAAAGTGCGTTGGATTCTTGAATTGGCGAGTGTTAGTTAGATAAACTGAGATTTTAGTTTATAGTTTATTTCAGATTTTTAGATAAGAATCCTATAATAATATTATAAGATTGATTCATGTGAAATATTATTATGCGATAGGTTCCTACAGGTAAAAATTTGGAACAACATACCATAAATGAATAAATATTACAAAAGGGTATAATCATTTTGTCAACCACCAGACTTATTTGTTTTTTTTTATGACACTTTAATCATTTCAGCTACTCATCATCTGCATCACCTGCCTCATCTGCCTCATCTGCCTACTACTACTTTTTCTAACTCATTTCACCTACTCATCCACCAAAATTAAAACTTCTCTTTCAAAAGTAATTAGCATAAACAATACCTTCGATATCAATCATCGCTTTCCACAAAGAGTTCACACAACAATGTCAATATTAACGCACTGGGTGCGTGTGCGCATTGTTACGCACTGCGCTCACAAATTAGTCCGAGTAATTACGTTACACGGCGTAAATTCAATTTCATGATTGAGGAAGTAACTTTTGGGGTCTAATTGTCACCTCATTGGTAGGAAATGTCATGCTTGTGGACACCAGAGGGTCAGGCAGAAGTGGTCAATTGGTGTTTAATTTTTCAAAGTGCATCTTTTTACTAGTTGTATTTATTACAGATTAATTAAAGTACCAATCAATCTATTCTGTCAAAGCTCAACGTGAAAACTTAGGTGAAGTTAGCTTGAAGTGAGCTGTCAATAGTGTCAATTCCTAGCATCAGGTGGAGTGACAGCTCACTTTGCCTAAGTGAGATTTGTACAGAATATATCGGCTGGTCTCTGTGGATACTGTGGGCCTTTACCTGTTTGGTACAGTCCAACTTAAGCTAAGACGAAAACAGAGAAAGATGATGATTAAACCTACAGTTTTCTATTACAATGAATGGAAATTATGCCCACAATTTTTCATTCAAAAGATCTCTCATAAAGAAGCTATTATAACAGCTTATGCGGTACTTAACAGTCAGTAAATGATAACCCGATATATGCAAATTTTCTGTTACCTCATAACTATTCTTTGAAAGAGAAAGTGTGGAAAGCCGGACCAAGTGAGTAATTCAGCTGTACTTACGGCGAAAGTAATTCTGTGTCGTTCCGTCTCATATTTTGTTAAAATTATAATAAATTAATATAGAAAATAATATAAAAAATAGTGACAATAGGAAAGGTGTAAGATAAATCACGGTATAGATTTATTTTGTTTGGCTAAGAAAAGGTTGGCCCTCTTCTGAACCAATTCTCGAATATCGGACTTTTTCCATGTAGGTAATCGAAAATAATGTAACAACATAGTATTTTATAATTGGCAGGTTAATATGTGTGTGTATGAGTATGTGTATATGTGTGTACTACCTACTCTATTTTTAGGAGGGTCTACGTATTTTCTATCACAGATAACAACCATGTCCGTAAGGTCAAACATAAAACCAAACCAAAACAACATTTGACGGCGTCTACGATAATTTAGGCATTGCACAGCACGTCCATATTAAGATGCAATAAATCGCAGCACGGGCTCAGCGTTGCGCATGCATCGATACTAGTCGCGGCATGCGGCACGACTCGCGCCGCGACCACATTAAACGCGCGGACAATCGCGCGCCACTCACAGAGGTGCCGATAACTTATAAAACCATACACGAGAGACCAACTAAAAAGACCTACTTTTGTTTTCCCTTTACGCGGCACATTTTGTCATTATTCGTGGCACGTGGTCGCGAATATATAATGTTTTATTATTAGAGGTTACGACTTCACGCCTTTAGCGGCGCACTCCGACTGATAATACTTTCATTTGTTCCGAGAAGCAGTTATCTGCGTCGGCACCGCGTGCTGGGCCGTGTGTGTGCAGTTTCGTTTGTCCGCAACTTTACGGACGATAAACGTTGCGTTGAAATAGTCGCGTAAACACGTCGCGGTGTCGCAACTCACTTTACTGCCAACATCACATACGTGTCTACTAATTGCTCTGTTATAATACATGTAATACTCATTCTAATTTTATTCTCGCCCATAATTTCCTTAAATTCGTCTTGTGTTTATGTCCTGCATATCTCATCCTCAAATATTCGATTTCATTTCAAATATGTCTTGACTCAATATCAACGTATTATATATTATATTCTGGTACTTATTATCACGAATTACGAAGACAAACCAAGAACACTTAGCGGAACCTTTCTTCTAATCGCTAATATTATTTACGCGTAGGGCTCTCGATTCTCTTACGAATTTCCCCTCCTATGTTAATGTGGTGAGACGTTCGATCTGTTTCAAATATCAATGAAATAAATAAATGTAATAACTTTAATTTGACTCCGCACTGAACATTGAAATTAACCGCAACATCAATTCCCACAATGGTCCTAACGATGGTAGAATTGTTCAAAAAATTAAAGTTTGAACCGTTTAATTTGGGCATTACACGCGGTTTTGGATGGAGAAGATTAGCATCAATCATTCGGCGTCATTCGGCGTCACTCGTTTGTTGGGCGCAAGCGGAGCGCGGAGCAAATCATAGTGCTGGCGCGTCACACTGACACCCACATCCCGGTGGTGACGGACCCCTAATACTGTGATCATGTAGATGGGACAGTAGGCAGAATTCTGTGCACGGCTTGAGACTGCTGGGCCCTTGACTTTCCACACATTGTAACAGTGACGTGATGGACGTTCATTCTTGACGATCACGTAAACATCTCCAGGTGGGATGGGATTCAGTTCAGCAAAGCCCTGAACAGAACACAGGAAGCTTAGGCAATATCGGAAAATAAAAAAAAATTAAAAGCAAATATACAAATTAAAGTCACTATTGTGCTTTGATATTATGTAGGTAGCGATTTTCTTAGTTAGAAAATTCCTTATTGACTTTGTATTCTGGACACATCACTTTTTACAGGGATCACTTGTCATTTCTGCGCAAATTGATCAGTGGCTGCCCAAGCGCAAGTCAGCATGTTGTGCGAGACGTCGACAATGCACAGGAAGTGTCGACCAAACCAAATCACACGCGGACATGCCACTAATTTTATATTTATACGCTCCCTCTCCTATTGTTCCAACCACATGAGGACTTGTTGTATTGTTTGGTTGTCTGACGGAAAATATTACCAAATCGTGCCTGTGGCTCCATGGAAATTAAGAGATTGCTACGCCCCAGAAACAAGTCAATAATAGGTACCAAAGGACGCATTAGAATTTCAAATCAAGCGTTTCGAGTTTCACACTTTCGTAAAACACAACTTGGAGCCATAACCCATGTTAAGAGCCCATCGCTTGCAGTGAAATCAGCCTGTAAATAAAGCAATGAAATTCAAATATCAACACCTCTCAATAACATTTATCTAGTCGTAAACAAATTCGATTATACAACATCATCAGAACACTATGCGCGTCACAGTGCAATATGTCCTGCCCACGTTGGAAAAGCAATTTCAGCACAAAACGAATTGCGTACAAAGGGCCCAGCGATAGAAGTGGAGTGTTCTCCGAAGACAGCAGGCGCGCCTTATCGCGGCTGTAAATCAATATATGATTACAAATTTAATGCTACTGTTGGACTATAAATCAGAGATTTTAAATTACGAGGTACAAGCGACGTATCACGACGCGTGAGGCCCCCTAGTGGTGCGCCGTTGTGTCGACACTCGATAAATCCGGATCGTGGAGCTCGCGTGTTAGGGATGGACTTATAAATAGAATCAAGCCTGTTATAATTGTTTGATATTGATAAATCATTGGCCGCAAACTGGAGTGTTAAATTGAAAATGACTAAAATGTTTAAGATTATTTTTTATGGGAATATTTTTATTGATTTATTTTAATGTTCGTAATATTCGTCGTCTGCAATTTATTTTAAAATTCGTCATCGTGTAATTTTGAAATACTTGCAAACATAGTAGATGGACAAACGCATACATTTCTTGCAGTTAACCTGGCATCGTTAATTTACAAGCTATCGCACATCCCAGAAAATTGTTTTCTTTTTAATAGTTTTTAGTTCAAAATAATTATAATAAATAATAAAAATTATATGTTTTTACTAAGTAAATATTTCAGTAATTCATTTTATAGTAAACCAATTCTATCGATAAGTGTAAGTACGTCAGTGGCTACTCCCTATCTGTCAGCAGTATTTGCGCGTCACGATGATGTAGTGCACAATATGCACTGTTCGCGACTGTACCGTTTATGTGTCTACCATGTTCTACGATACCATATATTTCCGTTTTATTGCTACGAGCGATCGGGAAACAGACGCGATTTCTGACCCATAACACTTTTATACGGACGAGAGTAGGCACATGCAGATTTTATGTAAAGATTGCGTCAGATTCAATTTGGCTTGTTAGATTCTAGTAGGTTATTTTATTTTTCCGAATCCATTTTCGCCTTAGGTTTGTATGGCTAAAAAGTACATTAATACCTATCCGTAAGTTTCAGCCCTTACACTAAGTTACACACATAAATGATTGAGTTTTAAGTAGATACCTACCATGATTTGTTGTCAATAAATAACTGAACAACAAGCTCAACTTAAATTCACTTTTTAAGAAAATTCTCAGTTACAACTATGCACTGGAACTGCAGCATATAAATAACTTGTAATATAAATATCTGCCAACAATGGACAGCCTCAATGATTTACTGCACATTGCGCAGTACGCACTTCTGTCCGCGACTGTACCACTCATGTGGCTAGCGAAGTACGTGACGATTTAGCTTTATTTCCATTACCGATCTAGTCTATAGCGGCTAGGCTTGCACCTGGACTGCTGACGAGTTCTAAGAGCTTGGTTCGATTCTCGGAAAAAACCCAAAAGTGTTGGTCAGATTAATAAGATTGAACTTAACTTTTATGGCCAGCACAACCAGTTCCATGTACAGTCGGGGTACCGTTACAGTGTCCACCCAATCAAGGCTATGCAGGGAGGACACTTCACCTGTCACCCGAGCTTCATCATCATCCACAGCCCGACTTCACCCACTGCTGAGCGTAGGCTTCTCTTTTCAAGTGCCATTCCCCCCGCCCCTGTGCCAGCCTCATCCAGGTTCTGCCCGCGTTGGTAACAATGTCACCCGCCCATCTCGCCGCCGGACGATTGACATTTTGTCTTCCAGTCTTTGGACGCCACTTGGTCACTGCCTTTCTCCACCTGTCATCACTGCGTCCTGCCAAGTGTCCTGCCCAACACCATTTTACAACTAATCTTTTTAATGAATGGAAAGCGATGGATGAGTTCCATGTATGGATGAGGTCTACGTATAGATGAGGTCCACGTGTGGATGAAGTCCACGTGTGGGTGAGGTCCACGTGTGGATGAGGTCCACGTGTGGATGAGGTCGACGTGTGGATGAGGTCCACGTGTGGATGAAATTCACGTGTGGATGAGGTCCACGTGTGGATGAGGTCCACGTGTGGATGAGGTCCACGTGTGGATGAAATTCACGTGTGGATGAGGTCTACGTGTGGATGAGGTCTACGTGTGGATGAGGTTCACATGTGGATGAGGTCCACGTGTGAATGTAGACCTTATGCACAGTTTTGAACTACTCTTCAAACCTATGAGTGATTGAAAACTATTTAGGGTATTTAGATACAAATATGAATAATGTAGCAATATAGTATTTATATCATGTATTCCTTCATGTTCCTACCTTCATACCATTGTTCATGCTCATGTTTATACGTTCAACACCTAACTATTCCACGCTAGACTAACTACACAATACCCCCTGACATATTAATAAAGCTTATTACACATATTAAATAAAGAGCAGCTAAGTGAGCCGTAAAATGGTTGTTTTAACGTATTAACAAAGTAGGGTAGGCAGTAATTACGGGCAGTTCATCACGGTTGACAGGCCAACACTGTGGTTAAAGTAATACACTTAGCTGACCTCGAGCGTCATGCTTTCATGTAACCAGCTTAATTTTATATATCCTGTACTCGGTTTTTAATTCAGGAAATATTGATTATAAGCTATAAATTAAAATGAGCAAAGAACAACTAGGTAAGTGTAATTAAATAGTGTTAAATGTATATTCTGTCTGTACACGTTGAAAGGGACGTCGACGCACCAACTATTACCGTGAATTCAGTAGGTACATGATTCTTAACCTCCTAGCGATTAAATTTTTCGACGGTTATAAAAAAGCGTCTGTTCGTTTTGAACGCGTTCGCATTGCACTTTTGAATGCATTTTTATTCGTCATGGGTTCAAACCCAAACAGGTACTTTACTTTGTGTAAATTATTTCATCACCATTGCGCTCAAAACGGCGAAGGAAAACATCGCGAGGAAACCGGCATGTCCTAGAACCAAAAATTCGAAGACATGTGACATCCACCACCCCGCACTGGGCCCGCGTCGTGGCTTATGGCCCACTCTCACAAAGAGAAGGCATGTGTCCCAGCAGTGGGAACAGTATAGACTGATTATGCAAAGTTCAGCACTGAGTGCACGGCAACAGTTGGCGCGCCGATTATTAAGCTTTGACAATGAAAGCTCTGAAAGATTTACTTGTCTTTTTACATTGAAACCAAACACCAACCAAAACTATTCATCGCCAAACATATCAATCAAAAAATCAAATTAACTTCTACATACACCCAGACATCGCAAAATGTCACCACATTTCCTCTTAACACGGCGCTCGCGCATCTGATCGCGATAACACCCGATTGTAGCCGACTGCTCAAGAAGATTGATAAGAA
This sequence comes from Luperina nickerlii, assembly GCA_963855955.1. NCBI lineage: Eukaryota > Metazoa > Arthropoda > Insecta > Lepidoptera > Noctuidae > Luperina > Luperina nickerlii. The sequence goes on from OY979669.1 coordinate 23,996,628, forward strand.
TGCCGCCGAATTAATTGGGTAAAGGGATTCCTCTCTGAATATTAATTTGCTTGCGTTATAAGAATATTTATTTTGATTGAACACTCTTATTTCGGGTATTGGTTGCTTGTTAAATGGCAATGTTGATAAACGAGACTTTTTCTTAAGATAAATTGGTAATGAAGCGCCTGTGGTATTTCTTCTAATTGACTTATTTGATTCTTAGTGGTAGCTTGTATTGAAACGACATGAAATATGCGAATAGAGGAAAGTGGAAAGAATGAACAATAAAGGAAAGGATAAGATAATATAGATTTTTTCATCATATGTCGTAGCGATTGGAAAAGAGAGTTTTCTCCATACTTAGTTATTTATTTCGTGATTATGAAAACGCAATTTCATGACACTTCATGTGGCATCCATAAGTCTGGACCAAGGGAGTAGCCGCATCCACTGAAGTGATCATTAATGGACCGCTGGACCTAATCCGTTGGTGTTGCTCAGAGACGAAGGGAAGCTAATGCAACCGATCTGCGCGTTCAATGTAGCACTTAAGTAGGGGCAAATTCGTCGTTAAATCATCGCTTGCCCGAGGCAGCGACAATTTGTCCGCGTCCTGCGTATTACAGCATCGGCTATTTATCCACAACCCACTTTCGGCGCGAATCAATCATTGCTTTAACACAAAATCATTGACATTTCCCCTGACGTACGAGCACAGAAGAGCAGAGCCGATGCGTTCATCGCAACGAGAAAGCAATATGAATTATATCAGATAATCGGTCGGAATTTCGCAGGAGTTTGAGAAAAGGTTAAGCTCAAATTAAATTTTGATTTATGAATGCCAATTTTCCCTTCAATACGGTTTCGGTAACGGTTGCAAGTACTGACGCTTGAAATCATCGGCAGACTTTATTGATAACTGCTCTCTCCACAATGCTTGGAACTTGGAACGATCACTGTGGGTTTATCCGGAAAATGATTAACTGTTTTTGAAAGGTTATGTTTAACGCAATAACTCGTGTTGGTGATTCTACCTATGCTTGCCATATATCACAGAATTTTTAACAAAATCAGCCTGCTAAGGAAAGATTTAAACGGTTCTTGTAAGAATCCAATGGGATACCATTTGCTGCCACACCATTCAAATGTTTGGACACAAACCATTGTGTAAAACAAAACAAGGGCTGTCAAATAGGAACAATAAGATTTAAAAGCGAGAAACACGTCGCTGGGGCGCAGGCACGGGCGCGGGCGGACCACACCACTAATGACTTAGCGAAACCAACCAGCTCCTTCCAAAATTAAACAAGGTAAAAAAGCGAACAAACGATCGATCACCGTTCCTCTCAAACAAAACACAGAAAAAACCAAGTGAAACGATGTATGGAACAAATTAAAAGCTCAGCGTGAGGCGTCCTGCCTGCCCGGTGCCCGGCTCACGGCTGCTCCACGGCCTGCGGTACACGGCTCAGGGCAAATATTAAAGCTGTCAGTTTTGTGTAATTTGAAGGCTCGTTTTCGACTTATAAGTTATGTTATTGAATATTTTGGGGGCATGTGCACGCGCGCCGTGTGAACCTCCTTCACCAATAATGAGCTTCGAGTCAACACGAGAAAGTCCCTTTATTTTTATTGGAAAATTGAAATAATATCGATACAATCAGTGTCTTTTACGATACCCGATGACCCCTATAAAAAGCTCTAAGTAGCTCTTCAAACACGCATTGATATTCAATCCGTATACTTAAGTATTTGTTCAACGTATCGTCTACAAACTGTGGTACGCAATAAAAATACCATCGGAACGAGCTGTCATATTCTAAAATGCCATGCATTACGATAAAAACTGTTAGGTTGCTAATAAAACGTTGGAAGTGATGGCCGATGCTCCGACAACTCCATTACTAGATACTCGTACGTCGCTAATGACAGCCGCGGCGACGACGTCCGCCGCTCATTTCGCCAAATTGGACTCAATTACTGAAGTGAATTTTAAGATAGTCGCAGATAAAGTGATATTGTGCCGTCAGGTGGGTGTGTGCCGGTGCACTCGACTCACATTCGAACACTTTTTCAATACAAAGGCAATAAAAAACTGCTAGTCACGCACTAAATGCCTCCCCGAGCCGACTCACGAGGCGTCGGCCAAAAGAAACAAACAGAATTGTTAGAAGCGCACACTCATGCACCCACAAAATTATTTTCGCTTCGTAACACGTGTCAAATTTCAATTTTACTAACGTCGAAATTAACAGTGGGCGTAAACAGATTATTGATATTGTAGACGATAAAAAAGTAATCGATGATCGCATAGAGCGCTCTCTTATTGTTAGGAAAAAAATAGCTATTGTTAGGTGTTTAGAGGAATGATTTTTTCTTGACTTCGATTAAATGGACGCTAGTTTTGTTGAAAAAAAAAAATTGACTTCATCAATCAGAGACGGTGTTATTGGGTACAATAGTGGTTCTCGCAATCGCCACGTGGAATCTGCCAGTTCCTGGAACATGGCACAATTTTTCACTTTTTTAAATGAGATCAATTTAGTGACTTTTCAAATTGTACGATTATGTTTTGGGGCGATTCTATCTGTTTAAAAAAATTGGTGCCTATTGAAGTTTTGACATATTATAGTTGATGTTGTGATGTGGTTATTCCCAGGATGTTCCAAATTCTCTGGGTGATATCAAGAGCCGATAAGTGCGTATATATTTTATTTTGAACCTTCTTGGCTAGGAGCAGCTTTCCCGAAAAGGTTGACAACGAAATTTTAATGCTCTAAACAACATTCTAAATTTCTATGAATTTTCCTAAAAAACATATTTTCTGGTTTCTCTGTTTTATTTAATTTAAAGATAAAATATTACAGTATTTCATAAAAATACAAAGCAATAAACAAAAACAATACATATTTAATAACAATCGTGAATGCAAGATGAACGTGCAACTGTTGCGGACGCGACGTGAGTGCGACTGCGACGCACGGACGACAATGTTCCGCAAAACGTTATTAATTTTAATTAAAGCCTTCGTTAACTTTGATTAATTGAGGCGACGTCCGAGTACAGGCGAAGTATGAGAACTTGTCTGAAGACACCTTTACAAATGTTTTCGCTCTTGCCTTGCTGGAAGATTCTACAATATAATCTATATTCTATAGGTACAGGTAGTCGTTACACTGTACAGCTGGCTTTCTTAATATATTTTTTCTGCTTCTGATAACTGCATTCCAAAATTTTCCATTGCCCTAATATTCGAACTTACGACCAACTTTTGCCTGAGTTTTGTGGAATCACTAAAGTGCGTCACAACGCACTTAATCAAATGCAACACTGAATTTTGCACAGCTTACTATCAAATGACTTTTTAGATTTTGACTACACGGGTGTTATTTTTCAAAACAAGTTTCAGAAAAAGAACAAAGCCTCTATTTACCCATTGGTAAATTTAAAGAAAGAAAGAGTTAAGTTAGAAAAGAAAGAGTTAGTAGAAAAGTTTTATTTAAAGAAAGGGCACGAAAAATCGATTAGGCATGCTGCTTAATCGATGAAAAAATCAGGGAAAAGACTGGTGGCCCTTATACGTCAACAGGTTCCTAAAAGAATCCAGTTTGTTATCTTTACGGTTTAAACTTACGGAAATAGTGACAAGGTACGGTTATCAAATGCTGTTAATAACAGTTATTACACTTACACACAGTTATTTGCATTCTTATCTAGTCAATAGACCAGACAAGTAGGTACCGTACCTTCATTTGATGTTGATTATGTATTTCTTTCAATCATCGGGTACAACTCCAAAATGATAAATACTTATAACGTTTATTCTAACCTTAATAATAAATTATTGAAAATTTCGTGACTACGTATAATTTATATATTTGCAAAACCTATAATTACAATTCCGTAATTATTTCTTATAGCGAACGCCCACAATATTTCCAAAATGTCGATGTCGGTCAAATCATATTAAATGTTTGCTCAACGACAATACTCTATTTAAACGCGAACTGCAACGTTTTTTCACCACAATTGTTCCCCTCTCGTAATAATGCTCTAATCATAGGTTTGACACCCCGATGCCCCTTACTCACAAACCGTATACCATCAATATAACTTGCTACACAACCATTGCTTCTTTGGTTCTAAAGCTTTATCAACCGTCTTTACATTACATGCAATGTATTTATCCATTAGCGATAGATTCCAGTCGGTATGAGGAATACCTCAGGGCGTAGACCAGAAAGGCCAGTGTTGAAAGCCGAGGCTGCTAATACGAGGATTGTAGGGTAGGCAGGGGTAATTACAGCAAATGTGGCGCGTTTGTGTTGACAATACGAGTCGGTTATCTCAAGCGTGTTGCTGTTGTTAGACGGAGAAAATAAGCTTCATTAGGAATAGAAGCTATGGATTTTATTTAGATTTTTTTTACGAATGTTCACTGTGGTATGTAGTTTGAAAATACTCTTCCGATATCATCGTAGTTATGCGCTATTTAGCCCTCTTGGTCAACACCACCCCGACAATCCATTTAACTTTCAAGAGCGTTGCAATACCTGCAGAACATGATTGAGTTAACATAATCTTGCTTGTGTTCTCTCTGTCATCTTCACCTATATTGACTGGTACAATCTGTTTTGGTTCATAGTCCTCAATGCTCAAGTAAACAACAGTCTATTAGAAGACCCCGCCTCTGGCACTTGCTCTCTCCATCAACATCCTTCATCATAAACTCTACCTCCAGACACCACTTCCTCTCTTCAATTATAATTCATACAAATTAATCTCCATCGCATTGCACCATCATCCTACCTGCGTATGTCATAACAATTGACAATTTTTTCTCCGGCCCACTGACAGGATGCGCGCGCGCACGAGACAAAGGCATTAGCATACCTCACGGGGCGCGGGGTGTGGCTGTATTAATCATGTCCCGCTCGTGCCTTGCGTCTGCGCGTGAATATGGATTTGTTTTAGGTATTGGTTTATCAGGGAATCTTTTGTGCCTAAAGGATTTGGTCCTCTATGAAGATTTGTAGTTTCATAAAATATTTTGCATTCTCATATTCATATTCATATTCTCATATTTTGCATATGTTACATATATTATCTTGAGCATGCATCTCGAAATGGGAACTAGAGCGACGAAAAACTTAGATGGCATTCCCTAAAATCTCTTGTGTTGTATTGCGATATCAACTCCTTCGAGTTGATGTTTTATAATGATCGACCCGTGTTTTTTGACATTGACTTTCATATGTGTTAGGAAGTGAAATATAGTCATGTATGCGGTCACCATCACCATAACGTTTGTTTTCCACCAATTAGATCATCAACAACTCCTTCATGGCAAGTTGACAACTAAAGTACCAAAATAATAAGCCTATCCTTTATTCACTATCCTTTTAGTCTTTGGTGAAACAATACGTACGCCGAGTCATTCAAAATATTATAAGACTTAAATCAAATGTGGTCTGTACACACATTATTTCCATTAACCGTTTAAAAGTAGGCACTTAAAGTCTTAATAAATTATTGTTACTTACTATTTGTTTAATGATTATACTTTTCCATACATATTCTATAGGGAACATTGATTATTAGATAGCTCTGAATGGATAGCAGTTACTGATTCAATGATGTTTAAAAGGCTAACACATGACGTCGGTTCATTATAGTAGGTACTTATAAGTTATGAATGAACGTCCATACATCGAATCTCTCATTCAAACATCAAATCAGTATCAAAGCATGAATGGTAAGGTTCGTGAATGGGGCACATGAAAGACTATTGATGTACGTATTATAAGCTACATTGCACTTACGCTTACTTATTTGGAACTCGAATGAGGAAAAAACACACGAATATCAACCTAACCTACAAATCAATACGGAATTATTTTTACTATTCCATGTGCATCATATATATTGGTTAACGCTTCATTTGCAAACTCTTATACAGTTACGGCATACCAATATGAATCTTAGTCGTAAAGATATAAAGATCGATTAAGATGTAAAGTATCCGTGATCTGTAGATGTCAAATGTGTCAAGTCATCAAAATATGTACTGGGTGATGAAGATGATGTCTGATATGGTCTTACAACGGTTACAATAGGCGTTCGGAATCGATTTGAGATCTCCTGATTAAAGAAAGTGTTATAGGATTGTATCGATTGAAATATTGGAATTATTACAAGCTCTTAAGCTGTTGAGGTGCAGGGATTTGATTGAATCGGATCTAAGTCTAGTTAAGTGATAAATAGATTTTGATTCAGTAAGTTTTGTACTTAGTCATTCACCAAAGTTTCTTTATCGCTTCTTTTTCCAGCGCTACCACCATATTTTAAAAACTTCCTAAGATCTACTTAAAAGAATAAAAGAACGTCACCTTTATAATAACAGAGTAGATTGCCGCAAAAATTTCGATCCTTTATAAGATCGGGCTGTCATTAAAAATAATTCCCGTGAGCCCTTTCATACCTTCACAAACTCATTGTTTATCGATCTTGCGGGCGTTTATTAGTAAAATTTAAGGGCTATTATGTTATCGGCGCTTTCGTCGTCGACAGATCTTTGTTCCCGTAAGTACACAGGAACAATATGGCCGCGTCTTGTGCGGCCTGTACTTTTTGCCTTTGTCTCACGTTCGCGCCGTCCAGCCGGACACGATGCACGAATCCATGGATGTATGTGACTCATAGGTTAATGTTTTAATTTCTGTGCTTGCTTTGTGTGCTCTTAAAGCTGGTGAAATGCTTTCTTATACTTGGGTAAGTACTGGCTGCAGTTCTTTATATTTTACATCTTTATCATTTACTCCTGTAATTTGTTCATTGTTATCAGTAGTTTCAGAAATGATTTGATTGACATATCAAACTCTTTTTTATTTTCAAAGTTGAGTATGCTTCAAAATAATTTCGCAGTAGATGCTTTTATATTTGGTATGTGAATATTTTCAAATAACTCCGCATCAAAAATCAATAAAACATCATCCAAAATATTGTTCCATTCTTAGCTGAAAGTGTTGGAAAACGTTTTGTGCGTTTGCAGGCGTGTCTGCGTTGTCGCGTCTCCGAACAAAGACGTTTAATTGTCGGTTATCCACCGATAAATCCATGCAACCACTCATTACTTGACTATCGAAACGATGTTAATTGAAACTTTTTGCTTTTTTACAGCTCGGCTCGCAACGTGCGAGTGTCTTACGTGTCCTCACAGGTATGGTGCATTGTTACATTTTGGCCGAAGGAGATTGTTATGCGATAGATCGTTATACATCGAAATGCAATTTTTGATTTATTTCTTATTCAGGAATGAATTTCTTACTGCATGGAGAAATAGTTGAGGAAGTGCGTAGCACTGGAATGAAGAATATCCTGTTGTAGTGTTTCTTGATGATTTTGGCAATGCGATAAGTACCTATTGGATATTTTTTGCATTTCAAATCTTTGGATATATCCAACGTTCAAACATATACAATTAATATTGTAGATCAAACATACACCTTCATAGAATCCAATTAAACCCACACTGCCTTACATCACTCAACAGCACACACCACAAAAACTACAGAAATAGCAGCATATATCATTCTCACCTCCTCGCCAATCGGACATTGATTTATATAGATGCTTTATTTGATTCGATTGTATCATCAGATTGTCATAAATCGGGACCCCGCGGTTCCCCTCCGATACCGATATATTTTCCGATACGGCTCAAGTTTTTCCTGATGTCATTATGTTTGTGTTGGTGATAACTGAATCTGTGGCAGTATTAAGGAAGTGTTCAGTTGTTGCTGTTTGATGTGTTGATAGTGTTTGGTGGATTTGGGCCAGATTTGAAGTGTTGGATTTAACGCAGACTATAAACTTTATCATCGTCTGTAAAGAAAGTTGGTTGTTTTATGGGTCTATAATTGTATATTACCTATATCTTGTATATTGCAGGTAAAAACTGATATGACCATAATTTTGATGTAGAAGTCAGTCGACATACTCGTACCTACATAATTAAATTATCGGTAATATCTTGTTGTTTAATCCTACATCCTGTAAACACTTTATCAGACAAACGGTGTAAATGTTTGCGTTTGTCACTACATTAATCATGTACATCTAACATTTGCAACCTGTCACTCTGAGAATTTCTTCAAACAATACATTGTAAAATATCATTCAACAAATGCAAACAACGATTTCTCTAAGTTAGTTCCACGGTCGGTTCCGCAATTCATCCCCATCTCGTCACAACGTTCCCTGACCGCGGCCACATTTTTTCTTGTCCAAATAAATTAATACAGGCGTCTTGGGACCTCTCTACCCGGACTTGTCAAATTAATTTCTTCTCGCAAGACAATTTGTCTGCCGCTTGAGGGCAGCGGAAAAAACTTCGGTATCGATTGCTTGGCGATTAGTCAAGGGGCAGACCCTAGTCGAATTGGTTCTGGAACAACTTGGATCACAATCGTTTTAACAAGATTTATATGGCGTTTTGGATCATTGTTCATTGAAAGTTTTTGTTATTTTTTACTATCCAAAATGGAAGCTTTTCCTACAGAAACAAAATTATGACCATAGGCTAGATCATCTATGTTAAACGAATTTTACACACAGACATTCTCAATGCAACCCATTCCACTGAGTTTCACCCTCCCAAATCTTTTATCACAAATTTTCTCAGTTCCGTAAAATTAGCATGAAAACTCAGACATCTATTTGGGAGGGCTGTCAACCTGAGTCCTATCCTAGGAAGATCAGGAACTGAAATGTTCAAAGAGAGGTCGCAAAAACTTTTTATAGCTAATAAAATAAATAGGCGGTCGTCACGCACGGCCGCATCCAAGCCGCCATTGCCGCCCAAAATTAAAGTGCGCTTTTTTGAAAGCACAATCTCCTCGGTCACAGTCGATAAAACCGCTTCGTGCCGATTGCGGTCTTCCCGAGGTACGTGGAACTGACGCGTAGGGTTAGGACGAATGCTGCTGCTGTTTAAAATGGCGGTTTTACTGTTAATCGGTGAATTTTAGCCGGGGTTTATATATATTTATTTTTATTCTTTTGAATGATGAGACCAATCAAAGTTATTCAAGAAACATGACAAACACATAGATGAATAAATGGTCCAAGGCATAACCTTCTCCTTTTTTGGAAGTCGGTTAAAAAGTGTTCGGTTCGTTGTCCCCAACTTCAGCAAAATCATTTACCACAAATTCTATCGGTTACCCAAACGGTCGAACCGCAGCGTTCTCTCTCCCGATCCGACCGCATCCTTACTCCAGTTGGTATTGGGGATCGGTAGCGGCTCCGGGGACTGCGGCGCTTCACAATTAGCCCCGCTAATAGCTAAAGAGTTGTCTCCCAGGACCCAAGCACACAACACGAATAAGAATTTACTTACTGCAATCCTAACGTGTGCTGGAAATTGCTTTCGGAGATTAGAAAATATTTTGCAAAAGGAAAAATGTTGTAATGTTTGAGATAAAACTGAATTGTCTGTAGGTAGTATAGTAGTAATATTGTAGTAGGTATGCAAATGTTTTGATTTCCCCTCAGTATAAATACACTGTTAGGCAAGTGACATATGTCATTGTGCCTATAAACCGGTTGAAGGAAAACAATAATGAATCATTACTTGTTTGAGATGGCTTTACATCAAGTTCTTTAACTTTTGTAATGAAAACATAAAAGGTTAAAGAAAAACCAGTCACTGAGGTTACATTACACTTTCCACAAACCCACAACACAGCAATCTAGCATGTTATTGAGAATAGTAAAAGAACGAGTGCTGTATAAATCAAAAAGCGTGTCTGACGTGAAATGTGACGCGACGCGACGTCAGTTGGCGCTGACAGCCGATATGAACGAACCACGATATTGTGGCTGAAATGACACTTTACAAACTGGTGGTTTTCTGTAGGAGAGTGTCATTTGCTTGAAGTTGTGGTCTTGGTTTCAATTCGGTGTAAGATTTTATTTGTTTTGGATTCTGTAACGCATTTTATAAAATGAATGAACTATTGTAATAGAATTCTATAGAGATGAAAGATACCGTAAAACCTTAGAATTGAGTCAAAAGTAAAAGTTAAAACTCAAACAAAAATGAAAACCATTTAAACAAAAATTGGATCAGTCAAATAAACAAAACAGACCAAAAATTGTTTCAACCAGAGTTAGCAGCAGAATTTGAACACACATGAAAAACCGCGAAAGTCTCGTTACACACGTAACCGACCCCAGAGCAGGGCTGCACTGTGGGGGAAACTTCGCGATCCAAACACGACGATTTGGACCACGGCATGACAATTAACTGTGCTTGCTTGAATTATGGTGCTACTGAAGTTGTTGAACTGTTGTAAAATTATAAATTTTGATGCTTTTGAATTGGTTTGGTGTAGAAACTCGGAATGATAGTCTACATTCCGGGTTTCCTATTAATAAATTAATTTGAAATTTAAAAATTAAAACACATTACTGTTTTTAATTCTTCTGTAGCTTCTCATTTTAGTTATTTAATTTTTGGTTAAAAACGTAAAATTATTATGTTCAATATAACATTTTATTCACCAATCCTATAATAGTCCCATGACCATATTTTATCCACACGAAGGCCAAAATAATCTAAGACGCTATGCTATTCCTATCAAATACATTGCATTCCAAAAATAATTGCATTTCTCCACGCCGCTGCCGTACATTAGTTCCATAAGTCTCCCATATTATCCATTCCGTCGCGTACCACGTAGTTCTTCCATCCATCACTCGGATCATCTCGGTGTACGCGTTGTTCTCGCTGCACTCGGACCCATCCTCCCTATTGTCCCCTCCTTTATTTATAATTTGATTTCAACAAGCTGTCGCCGCATAGAGGTGCCTATTGTGTGTTCTTTCATTTTAATCAAATTTGATTTTGGTTTTGAATTGGATGTTTGGAAGTTTAGCTGTATTTTGGTATGAAACTATTTATTTCTGTTTCTTCTCCCTCTTATATTAGCAAATATTTGACGTACTAATTGTGGTTTCAGAAAGTGTTTGAAGGAATAAACTTTAATTTACCTTCATTCATCCTATGAAACTAAGCAAAACTGCAGAGTTAAGGTTATTAGTGGGTATTAATAAATCTATGATTTTACTTCTTATTACTTTACTTATCTCAGATATCTAAGTATCTAGCCTGAGAAGTTCTAGGTATTTTGCAATAACCAGACTTTTTGCAACATAATTCTTTCAATGATTAATATTTATTTGTAACACACGACTACGAAGTCTTCCGTGATTGATGCAGCATGATAGTGTACGTAGTCAATATTTTATAAAGACTTCAATAAATAATACTCCTTCTAAATCTTTTGTTTTAAATAATAGGTAGGTACTCCAAAACAAAAAATCAAATCCTCGAAGGATGCGCTCCACCCGGCGATCGTCTCCTCAATCAGCCAGGGGTGCAAAACGAGTAAATTAATTAGCCACGGGCCCGAATCAAGGAAACAATAACCGCAAACAGAGGGCTGCGGTCGCAACATTTGTGTCAATACCTTCAACCCTTATATTGTCAACGGGATGAAATTAGACAGCCCTGTACTAGGGATATTGCGTTAGATATTGTAACGGTTATGTAACTTTGAAGAGGAGAGCGTATATTGAGGAATTGGGATGAGTTTTGACTTGGAACTTTGAGGTCAATGAAGATTTATTGTTTTTGTCAACTTTGAGAATTGTAGAGGCAGAACTGCTGTAGTTATATATTATATGCAGTAAGAGATATTCCTATCCAGTTTTAAAGAATTGATTCCAGTTATTGCGATTTTTAAAGAAATTATAAGTATTCCTTGATGCATGCTTGATGAGCCCTTGTACTAAAAAGCTCAACTGCCTTATTTCTTATCGATTCTACAAAATTCTAGAGGCCAATCTTGTTTCCAAATGTGCTTAATAAAGGTCCTCGACCGTACCCTACGCGTATTATAAATTTTTCAAACATGTTCACATTATGGCCAGGATTACGGGTAATTCGGCGTGTCGACTTTAACGCGATCTTATATTGGGCCCATATGGCGTAGTTTCTCCCCTGCATCCCGCACGCACCATAGCCCGATATTATTGGCGGATTAATTATTAATCCCTTACTGTATCGAAAATAAATCAACGGTGAATGGTCACATCGGGTAGATTTTGGAAAACAATATAGTGCTTGCTACTGAACTGCAATAAAGCTTTTTTTAGCGAAAAGCTTAAAGTTGAATTTTGGAAATAAAATATCCAAGGATAAAAGTTTCTGCACTAAACATACAATTTGTGTGTGTAAGGAGTTGGCAGCATTAGCATCCATCTAAATCTCTTTAAAGGCGCCAGGCTGCGCTATTTCTTCTTAACCTCGGACCTAACTCAGTCGGCATATTCAAGCGATAGTTTGGAGATCCGTTTTTGTTATTTGTGGAAGGAGTAAGTAGTAAATAAATCTGTGTAAGATCACTTGTTTATTATTTTCATTGACTCCAAGTTGTTTTATATCAGCAGAACTAACTCCATTGATCTCCGTACTCAGACCTTCCCTAATACTAACGTTACAGTGAGAGTGACACGACACACAAATTCAAGAGCGCAAACTTTGCTCTTCTACTACTTTACAACAGTCACTCTACCAAACTTTATTGCTTTGTGATAAGGTTTTAATTTCAAGTTTATAACTTTAGGATAAAGTTGTTGAAACTCAGCAGTTTTTGAATTTGTCACTTGACTGATGTTTCGCTGACTAAGTTTTAGTTAACTAAAAGGGTAGGTATATACCTATGTGCATTTAAACACTAGAAACTGAAAGATTTACCTTTCGAACAGTTCTGATCTGACCTTCTGTTCTGATCTGATCTGTCTTTTTATGGTTTCGTACCCAAAGGGTGCCAACGGGATACTATATATTACCAAGCCTCCGCCGGCCGTTCGTCCGTCCGTCTGTCTATCAGCGGGCTACATCTCCTGAACCGTAATAGGAGCAGTAGCAGCAGTTTCAATTTTCACAGTGTGTATTTTAATAAAAATTAAAAAAGTTATAAATTAAAGGGGGTCTTCGATATAAGAAACGTGTTTTTTTGCCTTGAATTACGGAACCCTTGCAAGTCTGACTCGCACTTGGCCGCTTTTTCTGTTCAATAGCCGTACAAAAAAGGTAGGATAAACATTGTCTGATGGCCTTACTCCTTGCATCATCCAGACTATGTCATTATAACTCTTGTTCTGGTATTCTTAAGGGCACAGAAATCAGATGGCATTCTGGAACGTGACAATTATTGGTTTCTAATGTAAATAATGAAAACCAGTTGCTTCATATCTGCGCAATAAATATTAATAATAAACAGAGTAGAGCTGCCCCACAATAAATAATGAATTATAACTTATTCAACGATATAACTGCACGTGTTTCTATCACTACAATTACATTTATAAATAACATCTTATAAGGTAACGCGATAAAAGCAGAAACGTTATTTTATCTTGCAGATAAAGATACTGGTCGGCAGTTTGATGTAATAGTGCGACTCGTTCTATTAAGAAATGTGGAACTAACTAATAGATGGAAAACCCATACGATATTTAATATCTTGGTTTATTTATGTACACACATTAAACATATAGATACGACATATAACTTTTGAGTACAAAGGTCCTGCTTATATCTTAAGAAATTCATTCCAGCAGACCTGCGAAAGGAGAAATGAAAAAAGAAATATTGATAGGTAATAGTTTGTGAGAACATACTTAGTTCGAAGGAGAAGAAGGGGGCTTTGGTTAGAAGTTTATTTTTATAATCTTTTGACTTTTATTTCGTTCCCTCGCACTAGGGTTGGGTTAATATAAAGCAGCATAGGAAAAAATATTTAAAATTAACTAAACATTAGTCCAAACACTCATCTTTTAATATTCAAATGCGCTGTAAATATTGACCCGTCTCACACAAAACCACTGACTTCGCTAAAGTTACAATGCACCAATTTGTTTACACTACAAACTAGTTATCCGTCTCTATTGTTGATTTAAAAAGTATATTTTACCCTCCGATGTAAAGGGTGAAATTAAACTGGCGCACGTTTTTTTTAGTTCCACAGAGTAAAATTTTCCATTGCTCTTTTTTGTGCATTTATGCAGTATGCTAAGGTTTTGTTGGGTTATGTTGTTAGACTGTGGTGTCGTATGGGGTTGTTCGGAGACAAGCGTGACAAAATTGTGCATGGGGTATGTGGTGATGCAACCCTTCAGCTTCGCACCGCGGTCTGCGGCCGCTGAGGGATGTTGTCTAGTAGGGGTAACAAGTTTTGATACTTTTGGGTATGAAGTAAGTTTTTATGGTAGTACCTAAGTACGTATTAAGTATACTGACTTACTACTCTTTTTAGAGCTGACATTTTCTTTGAACTTTTGAGACGTTACAAACAACTTTCTTGTCTTTCCAATCACTACATGGAGTTTCTAACTGATTTTAGCCCACATTCACACCAAAAGTAACGCGCGCTTGCAACCCGTCGTCACAATCAGCACTCACTCGCCTATTTTGAACTTGACGCTCATAGCTGAATATTTGGTTTGAACGTGGCCTTACGGTGAATATTATTGTTCCTTCTATTATTATAAGCCGACATAGCCCGAAGAATTGCCATACTTAAGTGGCAGTGGGCAGGGCACATTGCTCGCCGAACAGATGACGGATGGGGCCGAAAGGCTCTGGAGTGGCGACCGCGTATCGAAAGACTTAGCGTTGGAAGGCCTCCCACAAGGTGGACCGACGACCTTGTGAAGGCCGCAGGAACCCGTTGGATGCGAGATGCACAGAACCTGTCGAAGTGGAGGTGCTTGGGGGCCTATGTCCAGCAGTGGACGTCTTTCGGCTGAAATGATGATGATGATTATTATAAGAACCTTACTACTTATAACACTGTTTTATTTAAAACATTATCTATGTTTTAATATTTTTAGAAAGGCACCCAGCAATCCTGAATTATCATTTTGTGTTAACGACAATTTAAGAAAACTCACAAACATTTATCTAAGTATCAATCGTCTAGGTCGCGCTACACGCAACCCCACGTGGAAGCGTGAAATTCGTACAATAAATGCCTTTGTATTGCCATCGCGGCACCCTGTTGACTTTTGGACACGCCGATACCGCCGTCACAATCAATAGGTATACTTGTTCAAGGGAACACTATACGTATCTACTACTAGACCAGCAGATACAATTCCAGGAATTCTAACTAATCTACAAAATAAGGAGATAAGCTTTACACAAACGTATAACTCTTTAGTGAGAAATTACCTCACTTCTGAGTTTTTCTTATCTTTCTTTTTTCAATTCTTCTTCTGTATGTACTGCACTTTTTGAAATAAATATTATTAATACTTTAATTCTGTTCGTCAATGACGAATATTTCGATTTAAAACTTTTGGTTCTTGATAGTTGATATCAAATCAATTTATGATCATAACTTCGAAAATAACGAACTCACATTCCAACCGCGACTAGATGAAGTGTGATAACTACATATATATATATGTAACCATCAATAAATAGCAATTTATTATATGAATGACAAGTTGAGTATGACAAGTACAGCCAGAGAGCCGTTCATACAATTTGTCAAAGAATGGCAGCTATGATTCGAATATACAGACAAACGATTTAAGTTTGATAGTTAATTTGATAAACTAAGTTTCTACTCTACTAACAGGAAGACTAACTATTGTAATCACAAGACCCCACAGCAAACATCACAATATTTATACATATACACGTAATTACAACAAGCTTGTTGTAATTACGTGTATATGTATAAATATTGTTTTGTATTCATGTTTAACTAGCTAGTTACACATGAATACAAAACGCATTAAGCACAAACTTACTGCGCGTGATTGTCATTTATTTAGCACATAAATCTACCTTCAGCAACTAAGTTACATAGTTTGTTTAATGAGGAGTCTGCAAACTAGTTCCCAGCACATAGTGCTTATTGCACTTATTTGTCGATATGTAAATAAGCGGTATTACTTATGGCCCGTGATTGATTTAGCTGCTGAATATTATTGCTATAATAACTATGAATTATATTGTTATTGTGTTAAGTATGAATAATTAGTTGTATGTTTATGGTAAATTGTTGATCGCTGCTCATATTTTCGTTTAGCTGTTCAATGTTTGCACTCTAGCTGTTTGAATTATTTAATTTCTAGATCAGCGTCGTCGGGTTCAAGTGTTTTATTATTATTCTAAGATGAGTTTTCTTAATATTCTTCTATCAATTGTTTTTTATTCATCATCATCTTCCGCTAACTTGGTCGGGGGCGGCTTCCAGGCTAACAAAAGTTTTAGACCATAGATAAAAATTCGTTACCTAGTTATCAACACCTGTTTGCATAATTTATCATGATTGTGTGAACGTGTCGAATGATTCAAAAACAGACGTAGGCATAGCGCAGGCGGAGCGAGGGCGGACTATGTTCCGCGGCAGACGAGCGGAGGGCGGACTGTGTTCCGCGGCAGACGAGCGGCTTCTAGACATTTAGGTGAATTGCTCAAGCAAAAAATAATACACGGCAAACCTGAGAATGGTAGTGCAATGTGCTGATTTTTAATTTTATATATTATTTCTCAACAAAGTAAGTACTTTTCTACCTTGGCAAAAAATCATTGATTTCTACCCTCTAATATACCAAAAAAGTGTTATTTTATTATCACGGTGGCCTGTCCTGAACCCGATTCCGCTCATTAAATACCTTCCTCTGCAATCCATTTAAATCCATATTACGAATGTATATTCGTAATATGGATTTAAATCGATTTTGTTATCATTAGATCATAATATATTCGATCAAATAAAACTATTTTTGTTTGTTTATCTTCTTTTTCATGGATTTGACAGGCAGTCAACTTTTGTCTGGAAAAAAGTTATCATTTCAGAGGACAGTAAGTTTTAGTAGAATAGCCATGTCAACATTGCGTTGTTACGCCCCTCTCACCTTTCCTCACTTCGGATCAGTCCGGCTCAAGTTCTCGGCGCGAACGCATCGGTCCCAACGTCTTGCGGTTTCCCGCCAAAAAAGTAAGTTTATAATTTCAGTGATATGGGGACAAAAATAGTTTCATTTCGGTGGCTGTTATAACTCGTGTTAGATTCGTAAAACCATAATGTTTTAGAGATCCTTGTGTCAAATAAAAACTCATAGTTTTGTAATGTACTTTTACGTAGAGTGTAGATTAGATTATTCGGGTGTATTTGTTGTGTAATATTTGTGTTTAAGATGTATATTACATTAATAAACATTACATTAATATCATTCTTCGAGGTTATTGTAACGTCAAAGAATGATATATGTAATACTAACTGTAATATCTGTACCTATATTAATGATGATATTAAAATAACTGTGTACTGTCCTGTCTCAGTGTTTATGTAAAATTTGTGGAAATCAAACCTAACAAAGTACGGAACCCTGGCTGCCCGGCACGGTTGTTCTTAGCTGTATCATTTTGGTGCATTTATTTCATTCCGGTGCACAGTCTATCATTTCGGTGGTAATTTTTATCATTTCAGTAGACAGTTTTCGTTTCAGTGGACACTTAAACCTTAAATATTTATGTAAGTTTTGATGAAATTTGATGTCCACTCACGCACAGTGTTATAAAATAGGCTAAAGTTTTATTTGTCACTAAAAATATGTAGATAGCATTGAAATAAAAAAAAATCCCACCAAAATGACAAATAAAAATCTCTTGTTGAAATTCACCCATTTAAAGTTCAGTGCAGTAGCTTAGTGCTTCTTCTTTCAATCTTTACATTGGATAAAATTAAATAATGGTGCAATAGCAGACGATAAGGTTCGAAGCGGGCGGTCGATGCCCCCTTGCATACGGTGGGTTTTGTTGTTTTATCGTTGATGTTTAATAGAGGTTAAATCAGTGTCCCTGCGATGTAATGTAACAAACAATATTGACAAAAATAAAAACATCACATAATATCACGCCTGTAATCCCCGAAGGGCTAGGCAGCGGTGTACCTACCTATACTACCCACATTTTGCCAATTATGTTTAAGTCCCGTGAGGCGACCCTATTGCCACCAACTGGGCATAAATCCAGACTCTGGGCTGCTACGCTATTGAGAAATTCCTGATGGAAACCCAAAAACCCTTTGCCCGACCTGGGAATAGAACCCAAGAGCTCACGCTCAGCAGCAGCGCTAGCGATCGCTGGACTGATTACAATAAGTATAAGACTCGCTCCAGCCGCTAGTCTACCTAAGTACCATTAACTACAAACTGGCACGGGTGGCACAGCCGCGCGCCGGTCCTCTGTCTTATAATTATAATAATTTCGCTTCAGAATGCGACATAGTTCCAAACAGCGAATATCGATAATTACGCCCACTTAACTTACCCACTTGATGTGACAACTCGATTGATTTTATCAAACGCGCCTTTATATAGAAACCTGCCGGCACTCCGGCAGGTGCAGGGTTCGGTGCCCGATTCAGTATTATCGTTAGGTAATTGAACGAGGGATAATACGCCTGTTATTACGGCGAGTTAATTAAATTTTTCGATTGCGAAATGTATTGGTTTCTATTTTTATATTTTGTATGTTTGTTGCTTTTATGTTGCGCGAATACTCGTTTGGAAATTGTTTGTGAAAAATATTGTAGAAGGGTTATGTTTTAGTTTCATATTTTATTGATGTTAAACATACATTTCGAGCGGCAATGAATTACTGATGAAATCTAGGGACACAGTTTGTTTCTTGTTATTCAAGATTTCATCAATATTTTATTGCCTATTCAAATGTATTTCCTTTTTTTTAAAAATTACATAAGAAAACAAAAGAAAGAAGAAATGTATAGATATATAGAAGAACTTTATTTGACCACACCCAAAATGCGTGTTGCATTTCTTGTGTACAATCACTTGCAATATGACAGTAGCAATGTTCTGTAAGGTTCTCGCTGTGGGCATAACGTTTTGATAATTACCGACCGGCCATCACACTTTCGCACAACACCGTAAGGAATTAACAAACAACTCGTAAAATTAACCGTTCGTTTCTTAATTTGATCCGTTGAGCTCCCAGTGACAAACGGCTGGTGTTGCGAGCCTCAATAATTTGCCTCGCTCTCTCAGACTCGTGGAATTCAGTCGTGATTAATCAACGCTGGCAACACTTCATCGCGCGATTATAAGCTTTTAAATATAGGCGGGGGTGCGCCCGGCCCTATATAAATTAGCTAGCGATGAAAACGCGCTGGTGTAGTGAAGAGAGAGGGTTACATTGGCGTTTTGTCGATTGTCTTCTGTTGCGCTCTCTCTGTAACAAAAGCCCTGTTTGGTATAGCCTTTTTACTCGTAGATCTAGCAATACGTTTTATCATGTTTATTAGCATAAACACGAATTAGTGTTGTTTTAATTTTTTTTTCCGTCGAAGTGCAATCAAGACGGAATGTACGAACTTGACTCAAAGCAGAGTACTTAATTAAAATCAACTGACAAAATATTTTAAGCTTACCTGCTTTAGTCAATCATCGTAATGCATCCTACAAAATGATCGACAAACGCATCCCCATCACTATTCAACCCTTTCCCCAGTCAGCGGGCTGCAGCCCGGGGCGCAACAAAACAGTTAACTAAATTAAAGTGAGTGTGAAGACCGCTGCAGGGTTAACTATTCCATTTCGTTTATTGCGCACAACTCTGTTAACCCTTCAACCCGTTAATAAAGATATAGAGGCCTATTAACTGCGACTTAAGTTTACTTTTATAATCATCCTTATAGTTTTTTAATATCCGAAATATTATAATGAGTTCGGATATTTATGCGGATATTAGAAGCTGTCAACAACACTTACCTTATCACGATTTATGTACCTAATTAATGATTAAAGGTAGTGTGATAATTAATTGAAAATGTTACTGAAAGAACATTAAAGTTTATGTTTGAATGAAATATGGCAACTGTATATACAACGACTTTACCCGGTGCATCTGCATAATACCAGTTTTTATTTGCTCTAACTCAATTGGCTAGGTAGGTACTACCTAACTGATGGGTGACCGGAAAGTTACTATAGGACAGGATGTTACACATTTGTATATGTAATTACCCAGATGATTGTGTGCAAAATATAAAAAGGAACGTTTTAAAAACGAAAAGGTATTAAGCAGCTGATGTCGCAACTTCTGCGGGTACTAAATAGCCTATTGCTTATTTCCTAAGTAATAAATCTATACAAGTCTAAAAAACGTAATATTGCTAGTTGTATTATTCATGTAGGTTCTTATTTTAGTACCTAGAGGCATGGACAACTGGACAGGCTAAATCCAGACGCATAATCAAGTAAATCTGCAAACATCAGAATAGGTTCGATCTCAACCCTTTCAAATTCGTATGTTTTATGTATTAGTATCAAACTATCTAAAATGACACGCGGCTGGTGATACTGAAAGCTTCATCGGAATTGTTAATGTCAACACGCCGGTTCTGTGCGGATATTTTGTTTTTCGGTGCCCATCACTACGGGCCGCAGTATTCATACCTCGGACTGCCATGATATCCGTATTGTCGGGTATCGTGAGTAAGTGACACGCAACGACATCCGATAATTGATTTTGTTTTGATCGGTCATTTATTTACATAAATACATAAAACATTGTCATTTGCGGAATGGAACGTGTCATGTTGGCATGCCAGTACCCGGTCTAGCCGGCTCAAGTTTGTAATTTTAGAAATTGACAGAATTGTTTTAACCAATAGTCTGATGGAGCTTCATTGAACAGTTAATAGATTCAAAAATATTCGTCTGCTGCCGTTACAGAAATACTATGTCCAAATCTAGAAATTAAGAAAGTAGATAATAATTGAACTAAAAATGTTCATAACACGACTTTTACGACACTCTTTTTTACGAGGTTTTCGTCGTAATCACCAATAACCTTAATCAGTAGCTAATACGATCTGTTCCTGCGTGGGTAGAGAGGACTCTAAAATGGTACTTGTACAAGAAGCACCTACACTAGCACGTATTACTGCGGCGGCATCCTAACGGTCACACTCGTTCACCTAAACTAGCACGTATTACTGCGGCGGCATCCTAGCGGTCACACTCGTTCACCTACACTAGCACGTACTACTGCGGCGGCATCCTAGCGGTCACACTCGTTCACCTACACTAGCACGTACTACTGCGGCGGCATCCTAGCGGTTACACTCGTTCACCTGCACTAGCACGTACCTGAAGCGGCATCCTAGCGGTCACACTCGTTCACCTACACTAGCACATACCTGAAGCGGCATCCTAGTGGTCTCACTCGTTCACCTACACTAGCACGTACTACTGCGGCGGCATCCTAGCGGTCACACTCGTTCACCTACACTAGCACGTACCTGAAGCGGCATCCTAGCGTTCACACTCGTTGACCATCGCAGGGTTAAGTGACTGTCGACACTAACTCCGTTTATTAATTGCTTTCCATTAACCCAGTGAAAAGACGGTACTTGTACAAGAAGCACCCGTTCACTCACACTAGCACGTACCTGCGGCGGCATCCTAGCGGTCCCACTCGTTGACCTTCGCAGGGTTAAGTGACTGTCGACACTAACTCCGTTTATTATTTGCTTTCTATTAGCCCTGTGATAAGACGGGGTATAAAATTTTATTACAACCGCAATGAAATAAGGTAATGTTGCGGTATGAGGCGGCGCTTCTGTCATCGACGCCATCTTGGGTATATCTTGGGTATTTTGCAGAATGAGCGGGAAATATGTATAAATTAGGATGATATTACTTTCCAATTGAAAGCGTTGTGGAAATTGTTACAAAGTATTATATATGTAGTATCTATAGCATTAGATCTAGAGATAGTTTGGAAGTAGATAATATGCCACTCTTACAATAAAATCATCCATATCTAAACGAATAGGTAGGTAATTTTTTTTACAAAAAGTACCCTTTTTTTCCTTAATTTGAAATTTAAATCTTGTTGTAAAATTGGACTGCTTAGTGTTTTCTTGAACACACGGCATCGTTCCCCGATTATTGCTCTAGTTTTGCCTTAATCTGTACTAATATTATAAAGAGGTAAAGTTTGTATGTAGGGGGTAATCTCTGGAACTACCAGTCGGATTTGATAAAATCTTTTTGTATTTCATAGCCCAATTCTTGAGGAAGGCTATATTATAGGCTATTTAACAACACGCTATGACCCTTAGGAACCGATCAAAAAGAAAAAAGTCAGAAAGAACGCTAAGCAAAAACGAAGTAATAGCGTGGGCAGGCGATGAGATGCGACGGGGTGGGTCATGGTAACAAGGAAGTTCATGCGGACGAAGTCGCGGGCAGAAGCTAGTATTCAATAAAGTAATCTAATAGTTTGGTATTTGGTATCTAGGCGGCAGGCACAGATAGCAAGTACCTGCATGGAACAGGAGTCTTGCCTGAAGGTCGTCACGATCTCGCTAAGATCGCCTTGCTACAGTAGCGTTATAACGATAAAGGACAACTAGGAATGTCATCATAATCATTTTGATCGCATTCTAAATACCTCCGAGTCAACACAAATGAGCAATTTAATTTAATTTAATTGATTTAAGTACCTACCTAATACTTGTTAAGGTAACCGACTTCACTTTACACACAAATAGCCGTTTGGACTCTTAACGATAGTTACACTTTTTCCGCTCAGTCATAAGTAGATCTTCTGTTAATAATGTGTGACCATATAATTATGTGACCCTGTATGAACAGGGGATTTGCTGGTGTATATAAATAGATACTATGTATTGCATTATGGTAGGAAGATATGTGGCGGATAGCCTGAAACCTTCTCGACTAATAATAAGGTATTTTTAAACCTTCACTAGGAAGGTTTAAAAATACGTTATTATTAAGAAAAATCAACTCCACCAAAAATTCTTTCATAATTAATGATGAGCAATATCATTAGTCTATGGAATTAACTATAGGTATCTACCAAGGTACACATTTACATACCCTTCCGGGGAACACTGGCGTGACGTTCTGTTACTTTATTGGAAAGAAAGTAAGAACTCCCAGTTCAAGAGACCTAATCTCTGCAACATATTTGACACCAGAAGCAAACAATAACCCTACATACCCCACGACAGGAAATAGGTACCTTGACACACCATGGTTTACTGTTAAGGCACATCCAAGGAGTATCGATTCAACCCACTTTCAAATGACACGACAGACAGTGGCTGCCCCTCCCACGACAAGACACGCCATCACAAAGACATGTTCTTGGTGTCACAGTAGCTGAACTACTTAGTAGGAAACATCGATAGTTTTTACTAGACGCTTGACCTAGCCTAGCTTGACCTAAAAACTCGTTGAAAATTTCCAGTTAGGTTAGGACCAGGAAACTTCTTCCAAAATAAACAGATCAAATGAAGCGGCGATAAAAAGCAGAGAAATGACTACCTGGAGGTCAGCAATTGTCAATAATCCTGTTTGAGTAACAATCCAGGAAAGACATTTTCGAAGACCTCAAGGCAAAAACTATAGATTAGCTCATGGTATAAGCAAAACGCGCGCTGGGGATCTGTCTTGCGTAGGATCGCAGCATTATGCTGAGCGATGGCCGTTTTGCGTTGATGTGATGCATATTTCCTTCTTGTCCTTTTTTATGTTTGTATTCTTTCTCTGCATCATGTTTACCGTAAATAAACGTGTTTTCTTTCAAAAGAGAATGAGATCTAGGGGTCTTACAAAAGTTTTCTTGCTAATGCCTTAAATAACCGTTTTTAGACTGAGCTGCAAACAGTCAATGCTCCTACAAAACGTTTTTCAACTGTTCACAAACCTGTATAACCGAATATCGGCGTCACCTTCCTGCGTCCCACGCAAGGAGCGCACGCGTCGCCTCAGTTTTTTCCCGGTAGTTAAAGGTTAATAGAAAGTTGGTAAAACAATGGTGGGCCACAATGGGCATTGTGTTGCACGTTGAGTCACGATGGCTGGCCCACGTCGGCCACGTCGCGTTGGTGTCTGTTGCTTGTCACTTGTATGTGCTTTTCATTTTTTGGGTGTCAATATGTTTAGAGGAAATGGAAATAAACCGAAAACTGTGCTCTTAACCTTCAACACAACCTTTTTTTATTTTATTTATTAGGGACAAAAACAGTTAAATGCCAGGATTAACTAGAGGTTCTTAAATTAGCACAATACTTAAAAATACATTTACTCACAATCTATTCAATATTGATGTTACCACACATGTAACCTACAACAATGTCCGCGAATTCACAAAAAAAAAAGTTAAAAGAAAACAGACAAATAGTGTGCATCGTAAAAGATTAGTAAGAAGTATTAAGTAGTTTAGTAGTAGTAAGTATTTTTTTGTTATGTATTTTCTGGTGTACAATAAAGTATATATAAATAATAATAAGAAGAAAGAAAAAAAATATACTTATGAATTTAATAACTCTATTGCTCTTGCCTTGAAACAATCTTTCGAAAGACCTTTCAAAGTCATCCGACTAGTTTGTGAGAAAAACCCACCAGTGATTTTCACAAGCAAAGGTTCTGCTTAGCTTTTTACAAAGTAAAAGGTGCAAGTGGTTTTAGAACTTCATAGAATATCAGACGCAAACACAAACGAATGAGCTTTATTACAAAACCGGAAGCTCATTAAATTTGGTCAATAATAAATAAAACTAAATTCTTAAACACCATACCAACAGCAATCAAATTAATATGAGCAATCGATCAGCCGTCAATACACCTCGTGTACGGGTACCGGCTAGTTTGTTGTACAACGTACTGTAACGAGTACTCCAGTAGCGACGGCAGCTGTCGATCTATCATTTGTTTACACTATAAAAACCAGCAATTATTCACTGGTGATGAACTATCGATGATTGGATCGCTTTTAGAGGTGCTTTACACTGACATAACGTAGGGGGCGATAACAAATTATAAGCAAGAACTTAAATGAAAGATAAAGGGCAATCAGTAGCATGCTAAAATTAAATAGCAAATTATAGAATTATGAGACTTATATGATTCCACGAAATCAAAATTATGATTTTAATATTTTGATGTTATAATTAAATCTAAAGTTACAAATACGTTGATGGTTTCGTTTTCCTCGGAGTCCGAAAATCTTAATGAACAATCGATTTGGGAACAAACAAGCTCGAAAATCGACTGAGTGTAGACTCTCCTTAACGACCGATGAGAATTGCTAGCCAGTTATTTAAAATGAATAACAGATAGATTGCTCATTGTTCGCGAGCCACCGGTGGCATCAGCTCGGCGGTCAGCTGATCATGCTGCTCATTTGTAACCTTCATGTTATTATCTGATAAGTAGTTGTAGAAAAAGGTTAATAAGCTTTAAGTTCCCAGCGAAAATAAAATGAGGTAATTTAGGTGTAGACCTACAATTTGCTGCCGGTATTAAGTGTAAACTATGGAGTAAACAGAATGCAATTTACAGGTAAACATTGCTAACGCGGCTGCTTCTAAGAATTATCTATCTGCAAAATAGTCAAGTGTCAAATTAACGAATTTTTTATTTCTCCTTTATTTCTTTATTAGTGAGAGCTTCGCACAGTATTTAGGACTCGACAAAACATCCACATTACTTACATAAACCTTCCGGAATAAATACTCATTGATTCATTCAAATGGCGAAAACAACATAAAAAAATGTTGTGTTGTTTAGAAGAACCCAGTGGTCACACAGACAGCACGAAAAGCGACTTTAATGTATAAAATGTATAGATGCTTCATATTGGAAAACTTTACTTTCCCGGATCCATCGAACTGTAATTATCCTTGCAAAAGCTCTAGCAATTAAACAGTTTGTGAACGAGTAGGTAGAAGTGATCTTTCGGATCATAAAATAAGAAGTTGCAATAATTTAACTGTTAGTCTAACGTATTTTTGTAATCTTCCTACGATATCTCGAGTTGTTGCCAATGTTTATGGTTGAGCTCCAATCTAAACAATATGTCCGCTGAATAACTAACAACGCTGTATTTTACGTTGATTTATTATTGTAACAATTTTTTTAATGTCGCTTTATTATCTTTCATTCTCTTCTAATAATTGAGGTTAACAATTTTCGGAGGTAAATTGTATGATGGAAATAATTTGGTTAAGATTTTCTAAACCAATATATTCAGCTTTGCAATTCAGCTATAAGTTAAAGTAATCAACCCTGAAAATACCTACATTAGTAAAACATAACCAGTAGCAAAAACTAATTTATTAAAACTACTACAGCTCAGTTAACTACACACCATTAAACTGCTTATCACCGTATCAAAATAAATAAATCATAAACAAATAGCAAGTATATTCTCATTACACCAAAGCGCATGCGTTGTCAGTCAATCATAGATGTTTTTGTCGGACATGTATGACCCCGACTAGCCACTCGAAATACACAAGAACAGGATGTAAACTCCATACAATACATATGTGATAGGATTTTTAGCCACTATATTATGGACATTGTTATTTGGATACTGTGCGGTGCTTGCTAAGCGTAACCAGTCTATAATGTTCCCACTGCTGGGACACAGGCCTCCTCTCTGTGAAGGAATGGGACGTAATCCTCTACGCGGACCCAGTGCGGGTTGGTAGATGTCACATATCTTTGGATTTTTGGTTCTAGGTGGGGGCAAGCCGGTTTCCTCACGATGATTTCCTACACACTTTTGAGAGCAGAGGTGATGAAATAATTTACACAACGTAAAGTGCTCTACGACTCGTACGTCGTGACCGTTTCCACTGGGCCACCACTGCTCTATGTGGGCCTTCTGTAATTACCATGTTGCATAGTGGCAGCTGTCAGAATTCAGTGGCTATTGTCGACAAAAAGTATCGATAAATAGCCCGCGTCGATCGATAGGTGCGAATCAATAAATACAACCTTATTGTGGACAAGCGGATATTTGATCTGAGTCCAATTGAATGGGCTGAATCGATTCTAATGGAAAAGTAGCCAGATTGCAATTGTTTGTAAGATTATTATTAATGTTTGTTTGTCAGCATGGGGTCTAGTTAGTTTTTTTGTTAAGATTGTTTTGTTTAATATGAATGATCCAATATCATATTTCGCTGATAAGTCTGTAATTGTCTTACTGCAGCACAAAGACCTCTTCGTATTCCCATGTAGCTACAAAAACTTGCCAGTAAGAGTGATTATCTCTCCTATTTTTGAGATTATGTAACTCCTGAGGGAATAAAATAGTGTTCATCGCTTTCAAAGCGTTTTGTATTTCTATAGCACACTTTAAAGTAGCTTATGTCAGTCCTATACATTTTTCCATCATCCGCTGATAGAATGTCACTTTCTCCAGGCCCTCAGTTTTGATAGAATGTCACTTTGTCCAGACCCTCGGGTTTGATAGAATGTCACTTTGTCCAGGCCCTCAGGTTTGTTCAGGATGGTAGTCAATAAATGGCAATAAAAAGTCAATCATTCGTAAGTGAACTAACCACCAATAAGTATAATAGTCTGAAAACACTTATAAAGTTGGATCGAGGCCTTTTCTCAAAGCCTGCTTAGACAAATATATCCTCATTGTCGTCCAGAACACATTACATGTCAATAGCGGTTACCCAGGGGTTATACATGAAGAACGGCCGGGGCTGGTGACCATGGCGTGGTAATTGTTTCCCTACAGCCGGGAGGCCGGTGCCAGGATAAATCACTGTAAATCAGATAACATGGGAATAAAAGTGTGTGATGGACTTTGCGGTCGCCGGGGGCGGCCACTAAAGAAGCTTTCTTGTGTCAGAGATTTTTATAAGAAATGATAGGATTTACTCAGTTTTTTATATTACAATCGTGATCAATAATTGTACCGTATTTTTTTTAATCGAACTCGTCATTACTTTACTACCTTTGACAACAATTCCCAGTAAATTAAAACTTCACTAAGATTTGAAATATCTAACTGTCACTTTACCACCTTGTCGTATTATGAAGTGCAAATAACATTCAACCTTAAGATGATAAAGCAATAAAATATATAACAAAATATATATTTTAATAATATTGTAATTTTCATAATAAATATAACCAAAAAACTTCATAGAACAGTCACAAAGTACGAGTTGTCCGATATCCGCGTATTTCGTGGCCACTCAAGTTTCAGGCATAAGAAAGATGTTAAGGCGGGCGGACACTGGTTGCAAGACAAAAGGTGGGCGGATGTCGATTACTGACCGGTGTGGGGAATGTAGGGGATGATAGTGAGATGGATCTCCTATTATGTCATCTGAAGTGAAAAGAAAACTGTGTTAACAAGAATTACTTTAGTTTGATGATAACTTACTCTATAAACATTGTCGTACATTGACTGCATGAATCGAACCAACCGTTAGGTATCATTATAAAATTAAGACAATACCTATGTTCACTTTTTGAAAATAAGATTAAACGAACTTACCTGTAAGTTAATTTTATTATAATTTTATGAAATGTATAATTTTTTTGCAATGGAATGGAAATATTTTAGGTACCTATCTTATGAAGCAATTCTGACCATAAAAACAAATATTAGTCTTACAAGACAATTATTACATAATTAATAGGTAGGTAAAAATCTACTCAAGAGACGAAAAGAAAACTGAAACTCATTTGAATAGTTTTTTGTCTTCATACCATAATACATAAATCACCAACCAAAAAAACAAAGACTAAGGTGTTTTTCCTGCCGTCAATCGTTTAAACTAGGACAGATTTAGCTGCCAAATTCAGATCCACTTTTTCAGAGGACTCTCGTTCTTATTTGTAAGTAAGTAATGCATATAATCACGTGGTGGTCACATATAGACCGCTAACGGCCGGACCGAACCGGAAAGCCGGCTCAAATCTCGTGGGCGGTTGAATTTGTGGCTGATTGGCGCTTTTTGCGAACACTTATTGAATACGAGCCCCTATGGGATTATATGGGGATTTTATATCTACCATCGGTGTTTACACGGGATTTCTTAGAGGTAGTTTCCTTGGTTTTAGGGACTTTGAAGAGTAAAATTATGTCCCATTCCGTTCTACAAGTGAACTAAAATGATTTCAAAAACTTTATAAAATATCATAATAAAAGAGTGTTCTCATTGACACTTCTCAAGCCAAATAATAATGATTAGATAATGTTCATTAGCCCATTTAGAGATGAGCAGAATGATGTACCTATGTAACTACTGTAGTCATTACACAGATGATGTAGGTAACTACTGGATATTAGAATATAAACAGGAAACATTTATTCAGATTTCAGTGGAGCAAACTCCATCACTCACTGCACCGACACATCGACAGTCCACAATTCCACACGCCACGTCCACTTCACACTCGCCCATCCGAAAAGATTTAACTTTCCTAAACGTCCGCGGTTTAAGAGGACGTTGCAAAAAACAAATGAATCAATTACCGCCCGGCTGCCAACAAAAACGCAGGGCATTTCGCCCGGCCACTAATGTAACCTCTAATTCCGCTCATTTGCAGGCATTTGTAGCGCATTTGCCATCGGTTTTGCGGCCAGCTCGTTTTTTACGGTACTCAATGCGCTTGCGGTTTGAACTGTGTCATTTGTAAGCGTTGTTTGTGGTCACAACCTTTTTGCGGCTATTGTGGTATGTTCGACAAGTTTAGTTTTTAGAGTTTTTGTTGAATGTTGGTTTGTACGCGTGTTGTGAAAGTGATAGGTTTCAGGGGGCAGCTTTTTTATTGTGAGAGTTATATTTTTTTAACAACTGATCATTTTTATTTGTTAAATTACTGAAGTATTCAATGACAAGCCATTAAAATGATTTCATGACGACTGACTATCAAGAATCACCAAGTTTTCATGACGACTGACTATCAAGAATCACCAAGTTTTCATGACGACTGAGTATCAAGAATCACCAAGTTTTCCTCGTAATCTTACATCTACAGCTCTACACCCCACGGCACTCATTACACACACAAACATTATCACAGCACACACCATAAACAATACACCGCAAACAAACTTAACTCCGAGTAACACAATAAATATGAGGCCGAGGACCAACTTTAAACAGTGCCATAAATACGGTCGCTCGTAAAGAGGAACTAGACCTGAAAGTTTGTGCGGCCAGCGCATAAATCATACAATGTAACCCTCCAAAACTGAGGATTCCGGGGAGTATATGAGACGCCCACTCCCCATATGTCATTTCGGTCAAGCAGCCGCTATTTGTCTTGCAAAAATTCGGAGAAACATGTGAAGAATGTCTTGTCCCCTTCGTCCAAGAGCGGAATGTAGGGTTACACACCTTACCGATGTTGTGCCAAGATTAAAAGTTGGGTTATTGACGAGAGGAAATAGACAGGCGAATCCTTTTGTGAGTTTTAGGCATTGGGAATGAATACATGTTCGGATATTTGTTGCTTTCATTCCTTTAGTGAGTTACGCAGTTCGGTAGTTGATATTTTTGCACCTTTTGATCCAACGCTTCTCCCTGAAACCAGTTACGTGTCTATTTGGGTCACCTCTAAACCTCAACAACTCTAACATCCAATTCACTGAGTATACAAAAATTTCCATCCCCTTATATTATTTTTCGTTTTATACGTAAGACAAATACTTCACAAATCAAAGTCCAAGACGCTGGGCTGAATAAATTGCCCCGTTGCCCACCGCGCCGCCCTGATTGCGGGCTACGTAAATATCAACAGAAAGTACGACGAACAGACAAACAGACCGACAGAACGGCTCTGTTTATACACTCACTCCTTACGGGACGCTTTTCGGTGAAATCTTGCGAATACTTTCGGACTCGACGTTTTGAATATTGTTTGGTGTAAAGTTTTGAGAGTAAATGTTTCAGGCCTATTGTTGTGACCTTCAGGTAATATAGATATAATAATAATATAATTAATTTATTCAGACAACTGTTTATATTGTTAGTATGAACTTAAAAACTATGTTAGTACCTAATAACTAAGAGAGACTTAGTCGTCTGTGTGAGGCTCCACACCAGTGGGCTGTCTAACTTATTGCCTAATACCCTCAGGATGCTGTTACTGCTCCCACGCAATCTGCTTAGCAGTGAGGCTGTCTTTTTGCGCTAGGTGGCATCAAAGCCGTCTGTGCGCGACTCAGCGAACATTGTTGACGCACTGCAGAAGCGTGGCAGACGTAACAGCGCCCTGTAGGCATTGTAAAACTGGATGCGCAGAGAATTGTAACCCCTTTGGGTATATCTGAACCACAGGCGCGCTGGGTACAGAGACATACAATACAGTTGGAATAAAGTTACTTTGACCGCGTCTGCACATCGAGCAAACCTGCGGGCCAGCATGTTAGCCCGGACTGACAATACCCTGCGCTCCCTCTCCATATCTACATTATCTCCAAAGTTTTCGGTAACCACATGCCCAAGATACTTGAATTGGTTTACCTACTCGATTAAGAGGAATACCATTCAGTAACACTAGTGGAACAACAGTTGGGCACTTTGTGCACTCTGATTTTTTAACATTATAACTCAGACCGTGTGTGGCCGCATACTTGGCCGTGTGTGGCAAGCAACTTCCGCAATGTACAAATCGAGCGAGCCAGCAGCTCCATATCATCGGTATAGCTAAGGTTGTTCATACTGATACCATCCACGTAGCACCCTACGGGCATATTTAGGTATAGGTTAAAAAGCAAGGGCGAGCTCTACCCCCCCTGCCTCACTCCGCACTCCAGCTTCTATTCACTCGACAATTCACCTGCCCACTTTACATTATTTTTCTGGTTAAGGTACCAACACCTAAAAAGTGATGTCAACTCTGGCGGTAGGCTCGTTTCTTTTAGCTTCTGCCATAACATATCATAAGACACACACAGATATAGCTTGTTTGCTTATTGTTGGTGTGAAAAGCACTTATTTTTCATTTGTTCTAAAGAGTACATACTTCATCCATCTTGACAAACTAGCAAATTATTGTTACTATTAGGTACCAAGTTTTTCCGAACCGCAGTTCTCAAAGTACCGTTTAGCGTGTCCAGTCTAAAATCCAGTTAGAATTGTCAAAGGAAAACACTGTTATTTTTTAATTAAAGAAATCTGTGAAACTTCAAAAAAAGATCTTCAGGAACGGCAAAATTATAACCATAATTTCCCAGTAAATCTTCACCAAGCATGTAAGAAATAGCCCAAACATTATGCAGGATCGCAGTCAGTTAGCGGGCGCGGCGTGTGACCGCAAGTCGCGCCCACCGACTAGTGGGCCGCTAACGGGCCGCAGTTAGCACCCGTGGCGAACATCAAGTGAGTTGCTTTATTATAATGTCGTATGTTTAGTTTAGTTGCTACATTTTTTCGATGTCTAATTTCTTAGAAAATCTAATAAGGCATCACTTACGTTACCCTAGACTTTTGTTTGAAATTGTCAACTCGCACTGAGCCCGTGTGTCTGGTCTACGAGCTGTAGGTGGAGTCGCTTTCCCTGCTTGTATTTTTTCTCTTAACTTACATACCTATCAGACTGTTATTTTAATCCGCTCAACAATTTTTACTATATATCTAGCAACTAATAGGGCCGTTTTTAAAATCGGCTCAGCGCGCAGGTGGCGTGTCCGTTCCGGTCCGGTGTCCGGTACAATCCGATCGTATTTGCGTAAGCCGGCCGCCGTCCTAATCCGCTCCGGATTATTGACGAGACGTCCAGCGACCACGCTTATTAGTTGAGGGTTCGTGGCAAGGGATTCTAGCGGGATCGGACTTCTGTTAGCGTTTATCAGCCGTACCATTGATGGTATGAGCATGAGCTTTCTGTTGAATTAAAATATTCACAATATGTAATCGATCGGAATGTTGTAAATCATTATGAATATGGATTTTTATTTTCAAGAATAGTACGAATGTCCATGTTTTCTTGACTAACGATCAAAATTGGTATTTGTGTCAGTTCCTTTTCGACACATGCCTAAAACCAGCTCACTACCTTGTAAGTACTGATCCAAAGTATGTCGATTTGTTATGTTGCAGTAAGTTTTACATTTTTCAGTAATGGACATGTGATGATAATGATGAAGTTGAAAAAAATTTTAGTGATCAATTCGTCTAAATAACTTTTCCGTGTGCTGTTCATCTTGTAACCTCTTCCGCCTAACTCTTGGCCCACTCTTGTCTAAGACGATGGTACGGCCAACAAGCAAGGGTCAGCCGAGGCATGCCAATTTGCTTTGTCCTTACTCACCTTGGATAACGCTCTATTATACAGAGACCTTTGTGTCTGTAGTTTAGAGGCATTTTCATTGGCTTTCCCTAAATGCCTGTTGGCGATAGTTGTTCGTCAAATTGGGGTTTTGATGATTTGGGAGATAAGGGGATAAATTAGTACGACATCTTCAAACTGCATAATTTTGTTTGTTGTACTACCCATAAAATGGTTGGCCGATATGGCATTAGAAAACCCTCCGTATTCGGTACGTTCTAGGTAGCAAGTCTGAAGCTCGCTTGAACACTTTGTTCGAGGAAATTAACACAGTACCATCATTAAATAAGTTTCGCAATCTTCACAATTTGAAAATGCCCATTTTCTTGAATCGAAGCCCTTAGTCACTTTTTAATCCACTACTTAGAAACATGTGGCATGATAGTAAATAATTACCGACACGACTTGTGTAGCAATTTGTGTCATAGACTTACACAGAGTCGATAGTTATGTACCTACCCACCAGCCACATGACTCAAACATTTCGTAGGTAAGTAATTGTCATTTCCTGTTCCATGGTTTTTCTTATTACATTCTATGGTGAGCTGTAATTAAAGGAATTCGCGGCCACATATTTAAGCTTCGTACCTACTTAACGTGTTTGAAACGTGCATCCGCTGTTAATATCCTTTTATTGCAATAAGCTATAAGAACTGAGAACGTATTTTTTTTTTTGGTTTCTCACAGGCTCTTAGAAAAATGTATCAGTTGGACATGATAAATTATTAGCTGCTTCTTCTGTGCTATTATATCGAACTTGAAAAGTTATTTATGTGCTTGCATGTATTAGCAATAAAATGTATTCTTCAATACCTATCTATAAAAAGTGTGTAATAGCTGTTTCTGAAATGCCACCTTACCAAGTCAAAGTTTATCAGAAACATTCAGCAGTACACATTTAATCGAAGAAGATCGAGTAGCATCGGAAAGTAATGTGAAGGGACGCTTGCAAGGGGTCCGTAATGATGTAGCGGACAACTCTTTGGCACGAATGTGTCAAGAAGCATGACATAGAGTTGTTAATTCCATAAAACTTGTATTTATTTGTTGGCTACCGGACCTATAACAATAATAATTTTATAGGAGGTGCGCAATGTGAAACTACTTTCTCTCTTTGTTATTATTATCGGCAAGGTGCACCACAAACTAGCCCTGAGCCGTAATTGTATTTCATTTTAACGTTTACACTATCAATATTATCGTTTTACTCACTTTATAATTGTCAACATAGCCTTTCCGGTAATAAAGCGTTTAATGGATACAAATAAGAGAAGAATATTACTTCAATTAATTACTAAGAGCCGACAGTATTAGCAAGGCTTTTTTTCAATGTAGGTCTCTTTTTTTGAAGGAAAGTAGACAAATTTGCTTTTTTAACGACTATAGGATCGAGTAGCTCGTTACGTAGATACGAGATTCATAACAGTAATATTATTTTCATGCCTTTGTCATTTCACCGGCTAAACTAGCTTTATTTTTTTTTTTAGGTACTATTTTAACTTTCAAACAACCAGTGAATCAGATTGGCGGTTACAACCACTCTCTAAAAATCTAACGCGAGACGATCTCTTCTAAAAAATGCGAGTTGTAGTAAGTGTGAAGCTTTGACATTTGACCCTTGGGCCCCACCGCCATCCGTTGTATCTGATGACCGGGCCAGCGGTTATCAGGCCGTTTAGTGAGGATATTGCCAGCACTGTTTATTGCCAAGCTTTAGTGGACTATCAAGAAGTTATTAAATCATTGTCTCAGTTTTGAACGTCGATATTAGTTAGTGATTGTTAAATAATTTTATGAACTCTGTTTAGATTTCAAGTCAATACGCTACAAAAACCAAAGTTTTCAGTTTCTCATTTTTGGCGTGATACTCTGAATTATCATTTGGTTATTCTACTGCCTCTGTAAGACAATCCTTTCAAAAGTTATTGGTGCCCGTGGACCCGTTTCATCGTCTAAAGCGACTATTCTAAGACGGTGCTGAGTCTCATTTCTACAAAAAAAAAAAAACACTGGCACTCCGGTAGTGCCGACAGAAGTGAAAACTTGAACAATTACGAGTGTATTTTGTGAATCGTCTTATAAACAAAACACGCGTGTTAAGGTGTGTTCCTTATTTTATAGGGTTTTTTGCAAATCAGGTATGATGACCAAAGTGACTGGTTTATTCTTCTCGTGAAAGGAATTTATTCAGATTTGCTCGTCGTCAGTTATATATCCATGGTTCAGCGCCATCTCGTCGTTGTTGGATGAACTACGTAGTTAGTACGCGAGGCCTACGTAGTTAGTACGCGAGGCCCTCGTAGTTCTTCCCGATGTGCATAGATGGCGCTGACCTCAACAACGCGCGTCACGTCTTACGAATTTTCGATCAGGGTCACGTGACCTGACGCGAATTTAGAAGTTTTTACCCATTCCAAAAAAAGTACACAGCGCCGCTAAAGAAGTTTTCACTTCAAAAATACGTAAAAAAACATAGATAAGACAAAGCTAATGACATTTTATCAAAGAACAAAAAAACTTAACTGAAACATAGCTTATGCAGATCTAGATTTCTGGGACTTCACTTGGGTATTCAGAAGAAACTGTAAAAAACTAAACCAGTAGGTACTCATTTGCGCTCTACAATCTAGTAAACATAGTAAATGAGTCCGTTGTTCTAATTTCTTACAAAGCCTATGTCATACCTACACCACGTTTTGGAATAATATATTGGGGAAATTCCACTGACAAAGACATTGCGTTTAAGGCCCAAAAACAATGTGTGCGTGCTGTGTTTAAACTGAATCCAACTAAAAGCTGTATTCCACATTTCAAAATATTTTAACTCTTAACATTATCCTGTATGTACATTTTTGAGACAGCGGTATTTGTCAAATCCAACTTCCATCTGTTTAAAACATTGAGATCTACAACGACGCAACAAAGAGATACCTATGTGCTAAGCCACGTAGCACTGCTCTATAAACAATTTTTTTTTAGGTATGGTACCTAGGGTCTATAGTAAGATCATAATAAAGAGTATTCTATTCTATTCTATTCTATCCTTAGATGAATTAAAGAAATAAACAACATACACGGTTTTAAAAAGGCTTTTCTGAAAATATTATATGAAAAAACATATTATACAGTGAACAAATACCTAACCGACATATATAATTACCTTTTTTATAATTTATTGATTTGAAAATTTATAATAGAATTTATTATTCTTATATTTTATTAGAATGTTTGTTTTATTGTGTCGACAATTTGAATTAGAATTATTTAATACTGTGTGATAATTGTTTTATAATTTATTATAATCAGCATGTTTGTACCAAGATAATATTTGTACGCAGATGACGGATAGACATAGCGTTCTTTAATAATTACAACATCTGTACCTAACCTACCTATGTTCAATAAAAAGTACATATTTGTATTTGTAAAGTGTTGGAAGTCTCTCAAAGTTTGGACATTCCACCCCGGGGTGAGCCGGGGTCATTTATGGCGATCGGTTGGCATCTGATAGTCGCCCTATGTGCCTGTATGAACCCCTGAAGATGTGTTATCATTTTATTTAGGACTTTTAAAAGGAGTAGTTCCGGTAGGGGTGAAGTAAGGTGGAAGGATAAAGTTCATGTGTGTAGCGGAATAGTAGTTTCTTTTGTCTCGGTGGCTAAGACAGTAGTTATGTATGTGTCCATTATAAAGTCTAGGTTCGATGTTAAAATATTGTTTATATTGCAGAGTTAGTCTATGTGCCTATCTAAACGTTAACTAATTTTATATGATTCGTTATGAATTACGAATGTGGGCAGCTATTACCTAAGAACTACTGTTTGTCTCTGCATCACCCAAAGGTTGACTGGTAGAAAATGCCTATGGCATTAAGTCCGCCTCTGTACATTTATGTGCTTGAAGTATTAAATAAATAAATAAATAATAAATAAACTACAAACTGCTATCGCCAATCTGTCTGGTCAGCGTAGTAATTATGGCGAGTTTCCTATCAGAAACTGTAGTGATTGTGAAACTTATGTTTAGCTATGAACGTTTCTGAGCTTTACGCAGTGGCGTGACTTTCATACTAGACGTAAGAACAAGACAGTGGTCTTGTTCTTACGTCTAGTATGAAAGTGGTAAAATACGTTCGAACCTTTACCCTCTCTTGCAGTTAAAACGCTGGCTATAAATAACTAGTTATGTTCTACTTGTAAACAGTCCTCACTGTCGACATGTCCTCATCGGCCGGCTCGGCTAACAAACGCATACTGAGTTAACTGCGTCGTAAACCTCACGGGTTGAACGTAGGTGGGCCGTAGAATACTAGCATGTGATAGGAAGTTGCAGAAGAGCCAGTCCTTATAGTGATACTAGAATGTGATAGAAAATGGCAGGAGAGCCAGTCCTTATAGTAATACTAGAATGTGATAGGAAGTTGCAGAAGAGCCAGTCCTTATAGTGATACTAGAATGTGATAGGAAGTGGCAGGAGAGCCAGTCCTTATAGTAATACTAGAATGTGATAGGAAGTTGCAGAAGAGTCAGTCCTTATAGTGATACTAGAATGTGATAGGAAGTGGCAGGAGAGCCAGTCCTTATAGTAATACTAGAATGTGATAGAAAGTGGCAGAAGAGTCAGTCCTTATATTAATACTAGAATGTGATAGGAAGTTGCAGACGAGCAAGTCCTTATAGTAATACTAGCATGTGGTAGGAAGTTGCAGAAGAGCAAGTCCTTATATGTAGTAATACTAGCATGTGATACAAAGTTGCAGAAGAGCTAGTCCTTATAGTAATACTAGCATGTGATAGTAAACTCGTAAGCAACAACGCGAACATAAGCAAGCACGAACTATTACAGAGGCCGAATGCCCAAAATAATACTATAGTAGAGTTCCTTTTAGACTCATCTAGGATAATTCCTCATGTTAATTTCTTCACGTACCTATTAGGCACCGTTGTACGAACTTAATTGCTGTGTTTCTATTTGGAGTGTACATACTGGTGTGTTAGGTCGCTAAGTTCATCAGCAGACTCCTTACATGATTTTGTTGCAGGCTTGTATTCGGTGTCTGTTTGAGTGAGTTCGAATGCAGCAAACCTTCTGCACCTATTCACTATTGTGTGTAGATAAACTAGTATTTTTCCGCATCACCAGTTTTGAGTGCTCCACAACGCTTTACAACCGTAGGTACTGTTCAATGTTCGACTGTTCACGTTGCTAATGCAATGTATCGGTCGCGCTTTCCACAGACCAGTTGTAGAAAACAATGACCTCATCATTGTAGCTAAGGTTTTACGAAATTTGGTATT
Organism: Luperina nickerlii; assembly: GCA_963855955.1. Taxonomy (NCBI): domain Eukaryota; kingdom Metazoa; phylum Arthropoda; class Insecta; order Lepidoptera; family Noctuidae; genus Luperina; species Luperina nickerlii. The sequence goes on from OY979669.1 coordinate 24,035,153, forward strand.
GCAGGAATAGCTGATATAGGGTTTAGTAAAGATCAAAAAAAAAAAATCAAAATGGTTTTATTTCATTATTACACGTTATAAATTATACAGTTGGTGGCGTCTCCTTTTAAGCATATAGATGCCTGTGCCAGGAGGCGCCGCTCTTTTATATCTTATATAATTAGTGCAACATGTTAATAAAGAAAAATAAAGAAAGAAGAAGAAAGAAAAGATTATCAATAGTCTGTTGGTGTGTGTGTTGGGGGATGTGTGTGTGTGTGTGTGGTGTCTGTGGTGTGGGTGTGAGTGTGCGTGTGTGTGGTTGTTTTGTACAGAAAGCGGAATTACCTTATATTTTGTAGAAGATTCTCTACGTCATCGTAGCTTAACTTACTTATTTATCCACTTAATCAGCAACGATTTGCATTCTATGAACGGTTTCGTATGTATATCTATTTTTTTTGTTTATTTATTTTATAGAAAGATAGTTTGTTACTTGATTAATAAATTATGGTTTCTCTTGAAGATCATAGTCTAACGGCGAAATCAACTATCATGAAGATCGTCGACACAGTGATAGCTTTAAATGAAGCAGTTATGTGGATTATTGTTTCTATAAGATTCTTGTTTCGATGAATCTGGCCTAACCATCTATCTGGTTAGCGTGGCCAGTAAAGATGGTGTGGGCAGTGGGATGCAACGAACTGTATACCTACTAAAACATAACTTATTAAGGGAGACAGCTGTCAAAAGTGTCAGAATTACTAGCATGCCTAATTAGCTAATTGTCGGTTAATTTCACGTTAATTTACAACTCAGGCGTTGATTAGATAACTGCTAACACAAGAAACACTAAAACGTATAAAGTCTCCTATAAAATTATTGCAGCCATTACTTACACTCAGAATGTAAAGTGCAGAAGGTTCGATCTAAACAAACAACAAGACTTCTTCGCAGAAGTTAGAGATGAGTGTAACTGATCGCACGTAGTAGCTTCAAACGTGATTTTATAAGTGGTTTAACTTATGTATTCAAGTGCAAGGTCGTTCATGCTTTTCACAATTTGCCTTTGGATGAAGAAAGTATTGCCAGTTTTTCTGTGACTTTCGAGCTAGCCTTTCCAACCAAACGATAAAAGAATCTGTGTTATTTTTGGTGGTAGTTCGAGTTGTATATGCATAGTTTATGCACTCTCTTATAAACTGTACATAGTAACAGGTGTGTAATGCACGAAATGCGTTTGCGCGTATGCGTAAACATGCAATTACCGACTGAGTAATAACACGCTCAATTTGATAATAATTTATTCAACTGTATTCGTAAAAACTGCATTTTAATTATACTGCGCCTAATAGTAATGAGTGTCTACATTGTTAAAATTGTCAACAGTTCTGATTAGAGGTAGATTGGTTGAATTAATTACATTTGGTATTGAAAGAATTAGTTTCTAGATGATCCTATCGTTATAGTGATCTTATATGGGTTAACCATTGAAACTTTAATCATCATATCATATACTATAGTGTTTTTCCAACTATGTTGGGGTCGGCTTCCAGTCTAACCTGAAGCAGCTGAGTACCAGTATTTTATAAAGAGAGACTGCCTATCTGACCTCTGCAACCTAGTAACTGGGTAATATGACGGAACCCCTTGGTAAGACTAGTTGTCTGACTTTCGGGCTAGTGACGACACGTACCGACTGTCAAAGATCGACAAATGACATCCGGGCCCAAGAGCTTAACGTGCTTTCCGAGGCATGGAAGAGTATTGGTATGTAAAGACGGTCACCCATCGACGGAGCAACCGCGGCAAGCGTTGCTTAACCTGATCGATCTACCCGTGCGGATGTTATTACTTGAAACTTTAATATTTTCCTGTTAGTATTCCTGTTTTTTTTTAATTCAGTAAGGAAGATAATATTATGAGTCATTTAGCTAATTAAATGCAGTAATATAACTTGACGGTAAAATAAACAAATCACTTTCTATTCGAAAGAAATGAAGAGTTTAATCGTTAAGGTAAGGACAGCAGGTGGGGTGCACTTGTGTATAAAACCTCTCATCGATCTCTAAGTCTATGGGCAACTTTTAACTTTTTTGGATCTGTTATTACATAAATGACCTCCACATAACGTGCAAAAACTGAAATGGCGATTATTGACTTGTTATTGGTAGCCGACTACCACCTGCAAATATACAGAGGAAATTAGGTTAACTCATGGGGGTCAATCGGGACCTTTGCGAAACAGAAACTCCACCAGCTCATCATATTAAAAGGATTTTTTGCACCAAACCATGACCAAAATTAATTGTTTGACCCTATCCTGATGATGAAATATTACACAGAAGAAGATGTTCACGTTATTCTCAGTTATTTAACTGCTTAGTAGGAGCATGATTAAGCTTCTCAGAACCTATGTATTTACTTGGTGCTAATCAAGTCATCATCTTCCCCACCCATCAACTTTTCTGTCGCACCAAATTGAATAATCACCCCATTCGAACCCGGAAGCAGCTCATCACGAGCTATCTGTCAATAAATCTACTACGATTGTCAAGTGGAAAACTGTCACCGTTTCGTTCCACTAATCAGTTGGTTCCGTGGCCGTGCGCCGGTATTATTACCGCCGGCGGCCGAGGAAGGTGCGCCAACGGTCGCCGCGCACCTTGCGACCGACCACCTTGCGTCTCGAATAACGTACTGTGTCCAGATACAACAAGATATCAATTAGCACAACTCATAAAACAGCATAAGAAATTAACTTTATGCTGGTAACATTAGACTTTATAGTTGCGGTAGTACGGTTGGAAGTCCAGTGGTGGTCTACGTCAGGGGTGAAGGCGGAAAGATGTTACCACCCTACATTAAGATTAAGGTTATTTAGCTAAATATAAAGCGTGTTTTTTACTGCTCTATATTAGTGGACACGGCTGTCTAGTGAAATTAGTTGGATTCTAATTTTGTTGTCTAAAATCCGTTGAGATGGGCGATAACCCCGCGCCCGCCGCAGGGGTCAGTGAGAGCGAAAGTGACTCAAATTGGTTTATTTACGTCACGCTGTTGGTTTTTCTATTGTTCTATTGACGTGCGTATGAGGCAGATGTGTCGGTTGTTAATTAGCGCCGTACGCGCGTACGATATCAATGGTTCGTTATGATTCAATCTGACAGCAGCTTCTTCTTTTGTATTATAATTGGACCCGCGTGATTGATACGGTTATATTTGATTTCCTATTATTCAGCTTTTGCTTGGTGTCACTAAGCGGTTCTGTAATGTTGTTCATGATTAATCATAAGTTTTCTCTTCTCTTTTTTTTAGTGTTGCTTATGACTAAGTAGTAGCATCATAATGATGAATTGGCATTATTTGACACACGAAAACGCGATAACCTATCAGATTGCTAATAAAACTTTAAAAAACTTCTTACTAGCCAATCAACAGCAGAAATCTAACTACAGGTAGCAATTGAACCTGCCAACCCTCAAAAACCTGATGAAGCATCACCATCTGTGTGCCCGATCAGTCGTGACGAAGTGACAGCATAATACACGTGTTTAGTAACGAACTCGCACGCACTGTCCGGCGTGACGCAACTGATTTGAATTGTGCCATTGTAACCAACCAGTGGCGATGTAACAGATGATCCAGTGCGTAACTACAGGTATTGCTTATGGAAATTTTTGACGCAAAAAGTTGATAAGCTTTGTTTTTGCTGCAGCAGGAGAGGGTTACGTGTGACCGAGTACTACTCGGAGTCATTTATTCTTGTATTTAGGTTTCCGTACGTCTGAATGAAAAACGAAACCCTTATAGGATCACTCGTGTGTATGTCTGTCTGTCCGTCTGTTACAGCTTTGCTCGGAATCTAATAGACCGATTTGGTTGAAATTTGGTATATAGGTAATCATAATGAATTTCTGTGACCCAAACACGGACGTGTGACGTAAATACTTAAATAATATTTGAATATCTATATTCAAAATTCACTTATTTATGTTGCATTTCGTTAATTTTTGGGATGCAAACGAGAAAATAAAGTTTTGGTACAGTTTGCAAAATTATGCAAAACAAATGAAAGGGCTTACCTATAACTGTGAGGGTCTTAATTTTTTAGTTTTAATAATCTTAAAATTAATCGTTTTAAACTTATTTAACACATTGAAGGACACTGAACGAGACACAATAGAAGTTTTATTGTTATTACGTCGAGGGGCGTTAAGTGTCCCGCAAAGTGTTAAGAAATTAGATGAAAATTCACCATTCCCCAAACCTTATCTCCGAAACTACTAAGCCTATTTTTTAAATACAAAAGTTATTCTATACATATAGATTCCAGGAAAACCTATAAGAAGTCTATGATCTTAAAATAACATGGTAAATCTCTCAACATTGTGCGTACAAACTTAAATTTGCAGTTGGAATGTATGGCAGAACATGATTTCAACTTCAATGTCAAGTTTCTTCTCGGGATAGATTCATCTCAACTACTGAACCCTTCATCGTGGTTCGACATGCATATGGCCGGTTTTTATGCAATGTTCAATGCACTAATTGCTTTGTGATTTATTGGATTCTAATTGAAACTCAGAAGTGGTGCAGCAAGAGCAGTGGTTTCCCAGCGGTATCGGCAACGGCCGCGACTCATGAGTTGTAGGTCGAAGGTTCGAACCTAGACAGCCGCTTTACTTTGTGTAAATTATTTCATCACCAATGCTCTCAAAGCGGTGAAGGAAAACATCGAGAAGAAACCGGTACCTACGTCCTAGAACCAAAAAATCTTAGACTTGTGACATCCACCAACTCGTACTACTGGGCCTGCTTGGTAGATTACGGCCCACTCCCTCTCACCTAGAGCAGGCCTGTATCCCTGCAGTGGGAACGTTATAAGCTCATAATGTTATTATGCTAAGCTAATTGAAACTCCACTTTTATCGATAAAATAAGTAAATGTGTTTAGATTTAGACTGATGTTATTTTATAATAGTATCTTAATAACACTTGAAACACACACCCTGTCGTGCTTTCTGTGCAACGATGCCAGCTCTACGAAAGTCCTTTGCAAGGCCAATGCTGTCGAAGTGGTTGATTTCTGGTCGAAACTTATATAGATATGTATAATCATCGATACGACGAAGAAGAAGAAGAACTTGTTGGTAAACACAAGAAAGTAAAAGATTGTGTAGCTAAATGATTTTGTAGTAAGTTAAGACTGACGGACTGATGTCTTGCCACGCAGTGTTTCTTTCCAGATCTCCTTATTCAAAGGTTACGACCGTGACTATTTACATGCCTTGTAGTATTCCCCGGTGCTTCAAACCGCTTAAGGTAACAAATATAATGTAATATGCAGGTATGCAGGTAATGACCCGTTTTCCAAGGCTATCATCGATGTAATCACCATAATTCAACCATAAGCGTAATTAATATTGTTAGATATAAATCTATTGGTATTGCATGTTTTGCTAACGTAGTCTTAGTTTTTACTCGCTTCATTTCATCAGGTAATAGGGATAAAGTCCCGGAATCTTGCGAGTAAACAGACAGTAAGTATCTACTGCGTCCTTTATTCAGTGATTAAATTAATCGCAATCATTTTACTTAGTGGATGTAAAAAAGAACCAGAGCTCGAGCTGCCATCAAATCAAAGTATGAATTATTGATTGCTTGATGGATTAGACTTACAGTAGCAACACCCGCAAAAAAAATTCTAACCCCCCGAACAGCGACTTATGGTGAATGTTTTCAAAGTTGCTTGTGGATCGCTCGAAGTTATCCGAATTACTTTAAAAATAATAATAAACTGCACTTAGCTATCACGCGTCGATACATCGTTACAAAAGTAACAGTTCTCAGCAACAAAAAATCAGCACAAAAAATAGGTTTACAACCAAATTAGGCATAACATAACCTTTTTATAACGTCCATTTGCAGCAACGGTGGTCAACGCAAAAAGTGCAGTAATCGTACTAATCGTACGCATGAGCGCACACGCATGAACGCTAAAATATCGCGATTGTTACCATATTATACGCAACGATATCATCTGCGTATCGACTGCTCGTAAAATGTATCTGATGCTAGATTTCCTGATAGGTACCAGAAGCGATGATTGGGTTCATTCGTTTCTTTGCAGAGTAGTTTTATCTAATTGATTAGTTATCTGGTTATCTAGCAATTAGCTTATCGATTGATGTGAGATACAGATGATTTATTCATTCATTTATTCATTCATTCATAACAATTTTTACGTTGTGTCGAATATTAAACATTATTTTATAAGTAAAAAAATACAAAAAACATAAAACAACATTAAAAAACATGCCACTTAATTAATATGACGAATAGTAATAATAATAAATAAATGTCATTTAAATAACTAGAGTAATATTGTTACAAATAATTAAATATAGTCAATGTCAGATCTAATGTCAATTACTTAATTATATGTCATGAATCATAGCAACAATATAACAATAATAATAGAAGATTTTTAGACTAATAGTACCTAACAAAATTAACAATCATGATAAATTTCTAGTATAATTTATGTGTTTACAATTTAAATATCATTAATAGAATAATAGCAGCCTTCCAGTAGATAACGCTTCAATTTAGCCTTGAAGTCCTTTTTATAAAGTAATAATTTTATATCAACGGGAAGTTTATTGAAGATTTTCACTGACATGTGGCAGGTACCGTGTTCGACTATGTTAAGTTTAGGAATATTAGTGGATTTAAAATCTTTTCTTCTCGTGCTCTCTCTAAGCTTTCTTTCTTCTTCAGTCTCATATTGATGTACATATTTAGAAAAATGTGTTAGGAGCACCAATACGTATAGGGAAGGTACAGTGAGAATATTCAAATTTACAAAGTGCCCCTCACAAGATTCCTGCTGACGAATGCAAACCATGGTGCGAATGGCCCTTTTTTGCAACACAAATGCTTTCCGTATATTGTAATCGTAGCTGCCTCCCCAGCATAAGATGCTGTATCGTAACCTTGACTCAATTAACGCGAAATAGACTTTTTTTAAGTGTGTAATGTCAATATCATTTCGTAGGCTTCTCAGTACATAACATGCTGAGCTGATGGAGTTTTTCAAACTTTCAAGTTCTGGTTTCCAATTTAAATAACAATCAACGTGTACTTCTAAGAACTTTACTGCCTCAACCATACTGACTTGGACCCCATCCAAAGCACAATTTAAGTGACTTTTATTTTTGGAAGTGGTACGAAATAGGATTAAGTTGGTTTTACTAGCGTTCACTTTCAGTCCGTTGATAGTGAACCAATTGTGAAATACCTCTAAAGCTTCATTTACTCGCGAATTAAGAGATTGAATGTTATCTGCTGAAATGATAGCATTAGTATCGTCTGCAAATACCACTAACTTTGAATGTTCCCCTAAAATATTTTCCACATAATCTATTACATCGTTAATAAATATAATAAAGAGAATAGGACCCAATATAGATCCCTGAGGAACTCCTACACTAGTATTTTTTAATTTAGACCTAATTGCTTGCCGATGAAAGGCATTGTCAGAAACATTCCTCTCATTGTTATTTTCAATGCGACTCAGTTGTTTTACTTCCACAAACATTTTTCTATTTTTTAAGTAAGATGTCAGAAGTTGTATAGCTTTGCCTCTCACGCCATAATGCTCAAGCTTAACTAACAAGAGGTCGTGGTTTATCAAGTCAAAAGCAGAACTTAGATCCAAAAAGAGACCTGCTACCATTTGCTTTGAATTTAGTTTACTTCTGACCTCCATAAGTAGTGTATCAATAGCATCTTGAGTTCCTACGCCAGTTTGATAACCAAACTGTTTATAATTTAAGACCCTGTTTCTGTTTAAATGTATAATTAGTCTAGTTTTTATCAACTTTTCAAAAATCTTTGATAAGGTTGGCAAGAGAGATATAGGTCTATACATTTTAGGATCCTGAGTAGAGCCCTTTTTGTGGACTGGGATCACCTTTGCTATTTTCATTTGATCAGGAAAAATGCTGTCCCTGAAGCAATTATTATAAAAATTTTTTAGAGGTTCTGCTAAAATATCTATATTATCTTTAAATATCATTATAGGTAGTTCATCAAAACCGCACGACGACTTACATTCCATTTTATTTATTAATCTAACAATCTCACCAGTTGTTACACATTCCCAAGTAATTTGTTTATCTACTCTTTTTGTACTTTGCTGTAGTAATTCTAATGCCGAATTGCTTTCTATGCTTTTAGTGGTGTTTATATTTGTGTTTTCTGCAAATTGTTTTGCAAAGATATCGGCAACTTCAATAGACTCTGTAACGAGTTTATTGCCTACTCTTAACATTATACTTTTATGTTCTTTTATTGTTTTGTTCCTATGCTTATTTATGATTTTCCATATATCCCTAGAAACATTTTTAGAACGTGATATTTGAGACTGCACTGCTAATTTTTTTGCTTTTTTAATTATTTTCCTGTATAAACTTATATATGTTTTTCCGTAATTTGTAATGCTTCCATGAACGTTAGAATGCTTGCCTGTAACTAGAAATCGCTTCATTTTACTAGACATCTTGATGCCCTGTGTAACCCATGCCAATGAAGTCTGCTCTGAATTTATCTGCCTGGTTTTAATTTTAAAAGCTGTCTTAAATGTGTCGTTAAGTTTTTTAACAAACTCGTTGATGATGGTGATTTCAATTGTTGCATATTTATTAGAAAAGTGGAGTATTAATTAATCCTAGTATCAGTAAAGAATGGTGTCTGTTGCAGAATATTTATTTTAGACTTCAGAGGAGCTTTGGAGGAGAACCCTCCACAACCCACCACCACTTTACTGTGTGAAAGAGTGACCTATCTCCAGTGACCTGGTCGGTAATGTGTAGCGTCAACATGACTGACAAATCGATAACTTAGCATGTAATGATTGTGCCCGAATAGTGCCCGACAAAAATTGTGCAAATGTTTGCCTCTAATTATGACTGTGAAAGTCGGCAGTTGGCGAAGTGTATTTTCTTAATTTCTACTTCCAATTTAAGGTTTACACGCGCTGTGCGTACTTTGCACTATCTTGAAAAAAATGTCATGATATTTAAGACATGGCGCAAATTAAAAAGCCCAACTAAAATTCGTTCTAGTTTGTCAAGCACAACCATTAAATGATGGCTGATGTGCCATATTCAGCAGAATGATATTAAAACTTGAATTGCCGTTTCACTTGTGAACGTATTATGTCCTATACTCATAAACCATCAAGAAAAAAATGCCGATAGTTTTATAGCATTTTACCTCTTTTTGCAATCAAGTGTAGGTACTGTAGAGTGACGCAGTTAGTTACACTTCAACCTTCATACACTGGAGGCCAATTTAACGTATAACTTTTCTTCATTGTCCGTCGTAGGTACACTTGAGGCCAATTTAATGTTCACGCCGCGGGCTAAAGGTGCAAGCGCACATGTCCGGCCAGTAAACAGCCGCGACATTTTGGCAAGATTACCTCCACGCACATCGAGTTTTGTCATTAACACGCATAAATATTCAATTAATGAACGGTTGCACTTGTCAACGATTTGCACTGAGCTTAATTATGTAATGATTTCCTGTCATTATTCATTAAATAAGTACAATTAGTTTATTCCTTTGTCCAAACTGATCAAATCCTTATGACATGGTTGTAAAAAGTAATTGAGGTAAACAAATTACTTCGTGTTTTGCTTAAATTTGCGAATTGTAAATACTTAAGTGTCAGCAAAGGCATGCAGTATTTATCACTTTCGGACGGGCGATGCTGGTGGGGCTTTCAAATTCAATATATTATTACTATGTAATTGCAAAGTTTTTAATAGCAATTATCAGCAATTTTATACCGAAATAGTTATATAAAATAGCATAACTAATGCACACCGGATATACAAAATTATGATTATCGTTCGACAAAACAGTGAAAATTACTGAGGTAATATCATAGATACAGCAATTACATAGAAATTCAAGTATATTTGCCACTTTAAACACCATATCACTATATCAACATAGCCCGTAAATTTTAATGCGCGTACGCTCACTATTTCACGGTTTAAAAGTATTAAAAATACGGTGACCATAAACGTCGGAAGTGGGCCGTGGAGACATCGTTTAGCAGGACGATCCTGCACATGGCGTCGTGGGGTCACCCCAAATGTCAACGGTCTCTTCTTGACATTTATTAACGGTTAGAAGGGTTGGCTAAAGAGAAATTCCTAAAGGCCATTTTCTTTTCCCATCGAGGGTGTTTTTACTGGGATATGATCGAAGTAACGGTGAATAAAATCAAAAATTTTCGTCGGATATTTGTCGTCTCGTGTTGTGTCCTTAGTGGCTTCCATACTGTTCGTATGTGTGTGGCGGAACTGTTTTCCTTTTAGAAAATAAACAGAGAGATGCATTTCACGCTAGTGAAGTAGGTTGAAGTCGTTGATTTCCTTTCATATACTGGTTTTAGATCCATATTGTACGGTGCACGTACATGGGTTTTAAAATATATTTATTACAATAAGTTAACCAGTTGGCTCGCGTATTTGCACTTTGGACGCGACCTACATTTGGAAGTGCATTGACACTGACATATTTCATGGTTCTATGCATTTTATGTATATTACATTTTAGTGTTCTATTAGACGTGGTTTGAGTCGGATAACTTGCATTTTTATTTAGATTCATCCCGTTGAGCATTCACTGAAATTTTCTGCATTTAAGTTTAGGTTTGAAATTTGACATCTGCATTCACATTAGGTACTTGTGTTAGGGAAGCACCCTACACATATGCTCCCAATATTTAAGAAAGAAAATAAGTATATTTGCACCGGTACAGTTTATAAAGTAAGTAGAATCACAACTTAAAAAAATCAGAGTACGATAATTATAATACTTGTACAAACTATAATACGAGTATGTGAAATGGCAACATTCCGTTTCGCCGTCATCGACACACGAGCAGAGGCAAAACACTGAAAAAGTTGTTTTTGAGTTTGAAATTTGTTTAATAATAACTTAATTACCCACCTATGTTTTCAGTGTGGTTGTGATCAGGGTTTGTGACTTTGTGTTAGAAGATGTAAAAAGCAAGTGCAGGTGCACGATCAATATTAATGTCGTTACTGCCGTGATTTTAGGCCTTGTCCACGCTTGTATCATTTTGGTGGTACCGCGATCGTGTGAGTCATTTTGTCTTATGTGACTCTGATTTAAAACTCCCAACTTTCTTCACCAGATCTTACCACAATCCGATAAGCCATAGCGTAATGTCTGTGCAGGCGCCGCAGCATATAAGAAGCATCAGGCGGTTCCGCCGGCTGCACTTACTTATTATCAGCTGTACGAACCACTGCGAGACGAGTTAATTGTACAGTAGGAGTCAATTGATGCTATCGCGGAGTTTCACACTGCTTCTTATATTATATTGGTTTGTTAATTGTATAGTGATGATGTGTACTCGAAGTGTATGGGCGAGAACGATTGCTCTCGCTGTCTCTGTTGCGGAAAATGTTTACAACGACAAACCGGGATCTCAATAACAGCTGTTGATGCAATTTTTTATATTTAGCTCTGAAAATTTATGGATGATATTTGTACAGGGTTAAATTAAGTTAGTTAGCGAAACTCCGCCGGCGTGATTGGCGTATCTGTATCTAAACACACAAATAAAAAAATATTTGATGATTTTTTTGGGGTCATCGCCCCTTGGTGGTACAGTCACTTGAAACATCAGTTTAAAAATAACAAGCTTTCTTTTTTTGTAAACTTTACAGAAGTGATGGGTATCGAAATCTAAACTCGATAAAAAAAAATTAAGTGTAACTTATTCATCAAGTAACTAGTAACCAGCACCCCAAAATCTTTTTTTATCAAAAACTTATTTTCTGACTTTATCGTGTGTACCAATACCTACCCATTTAGTCTGCGGAGTTTCTCTAGCTAATTTAATTTGACCCTGTATATGCTAGGTAAATGTATCAGTTAAATTGATTAATACATTTCCTGGTCTCACCCTGATCTGACGAAAAGCAGCATAGTTTAGTACTGTAAAGATTTATCAAAAAAGGGAACCTGACATCCTGCAGGCTGGCAGAACAATGATCCTGGTTACATTCGATTTTCACTCAATCGAATTTAGAATCAGTTTCTTAGTAAAATGGTGAAAGAGTCGTTTATGTAATTTGATATAAGTATAAAATTTTGCAGTGTCTTTACAGGGTACATGCAGGGTAATACTGTGTCATAAAATTTGAATGCATGCTTCAAACCAGTGTTTTACATATTAGCAAATAAATAAATAATAACATTATTGTTGTAGGCGCGTAAAAGTCAAAACGTCCTCTTAAAATAAATAACTACAATTGAGGATTGCTTCTTATTTAGCGGTTTCGCCATATCTCTCCCGGCACCAGTGAAGAGAGTGGTTGTATGAGACCACAGTCCTTCTAACCTATCATTAATATACAGTCCATGGAGTTTCTTGTCCGTTCTCCTCTATAAGAACCTACTACGCTTTGGAATGGGCAACTAGCTTCACAAGACAATCAATCAGACAATTCAATCAATTCAATTCAATCAATCAATGCAATATGTCAATTAGACAATTTTAAAAGTGCCTGTAAATGGTTTGATTGAAAAAAATGCTTTGAGTTTCTAGTTTGATTAATTTATTTATCTGAAGACAAATAACTGGGTGTTGTGAAGCTATCAATCAGTCTTTATCCACCTGTGAACTGCGACGGGCATTTTCAAAATCATATGCGTAGTCTCAAATTATCATACGAACAATATCTTCATCTCCCTAAAATAAGATAATTCTCAGAATGAAGACTCCAACGATCACTTTTCATTACCTACAGCGCTATATGCCTTAAACTGGCCTACTAACTTTATTATGGACATGATAAACTTTAGCGATCTGTTTACTGACCGTAACGACTCTTTATTGTTTAATATTTAAATAATCACCCCACTTGCTTGCTTATTAAACTGCAGCACAGATTACTAAAATGGTCCCTATTACAGTTACAGCCAAGCTAAATCTAAATCGCAAGAGTGTACTGAAATAGTTTATGGTATTTGGAACTCAAGCCGTGCGGTAATCTTGACTAAGTAGTTTTAGGAGAGGACCAGTTCTGACAGCGGTTCTGGTAGATACCATATCTGGTAGATAGGAGTTCTGACAACCGTTAGCTCAGATGAGCTAACGGTGGTCAGAACTGCTGAAGTCAGAAGACCTTGAAAGAAAATCTAGTGACAATAGGATAATAATTAATTAATAAAATTAACCTTATGCAAAAAATTAAATATTCACAATATTTTATTATTGAAGGAAACTTACTTCATAGTTCATTTTCTCCAAAAACTATGCTAATAGTGTGTTAACAATAGTTTCGGAGTATTTACTGAACAAACTATTGTACAAGATGGCCGACTATCACGACTCCTTTAATAGTTGTTTAAGAATTGTTTCACGACACTTTGATTTGTGTTCACCAGGCTTTTATTGGCGGCATTCATAATAAATTGCGAAGACATTTGAGTTGACCCATTTATCTTAGTTTGTGAGGCGAAGTATTAGAAAACAACACGACATTTTTAAAGGTCAATTGGTGTTTTTATATTTTGTTTCTTAATTCATTAATAGGTAGGTAAACACTTAATAAGCCACCACTAATATTCTGTGAGCCGTGGACGACATGTGCATTTTTTTACATTAGATTTAAAGAACATGTTTGTTTATCGAAGAGACAATCTCACCCTACATAACTATCATAGAAGGCAAGAACAGCGGCCGTAGGAAATGTTTGTGTTTCGGGTCGTAAAATACTCATTCGATGATAAGTACCTGTAAGTTAATACTTTGCTATCACTAATGCATAATTTAATTACAGGGTTATCATTCGACACGATCGCTAATCGAAGTTTAATTGCAAGCCTTTAATCACCCGCAATCTTTAATCGTGTGCGTAAAAAGTCCCGCGGATGTGCGCACGAGTCGATTTGACAGACGGTGTAATTGATCGTTTTGACGCCTCTGCTTCATAAATTTAATGCATAACCATTACCAATGCTCATTTACTCCACTTTTTGCCTACCGTTACTCTAACAAAGTTGTGTATCTTGCAGCAATTTGTTCAATTGTCTGTTCTAACAAAAACTGCAACACAGGCTGCCTTCGCCAACCTAACACAAACAGAATCCATAATTATACGTCAATACAACACACTCGTTAAGTTTTTTAGAAGGCAATTTTACGCGCAGTTTATCTCAAAGTAATGGTGGGCCGTCACGATAGGAAAATGCATTATTGAACCCCATAACCGCTTCCAATATCCTAGAGAGTAGAGAGGTAACACCATAATACCCTTTCGCGTAACAACAAAGCGATGGTGTAAATGACTGGGAGAAAGGCTCATTGTCCGGCCGCGCCACCGCACCGCCGCATCGGCCACTTTGAGGGTGACTTAAATCCGAAATTGGGTATTTCGAAAAATGTGCATGTGTCATTTATCACGACCCTCGCCTGGCGGAAAAAACCTAACCCTATTTAAAAAACTACCCCCCGTAATCCGTCGGCGGGACCGACGCGGCACACAAACAGTATTAAATTTTTCGACTATTAATACAAAGGCGTTAGCGTCGCGTCAATATTGGATGAATGCAGGAGCTCTGCAGATAATCCTTATTAAGAGAGGTTAAACAACCCTCCGTAAGACAACGGGTTAGTCAGTAAAGTATGTCAACTTAATGCATTCTTTGTATTTATTAGTTTTAAATTAAAAATTACCCGAGTTTTTCCGATGACAGATGATGTGATGCTGGACAATTAATGGTGTTCCCTCTAGTCATGAAGGTTTCAGAGTATTACGAAAGCGTAGCAGGTATTGTGTAACATTTGTGATTGGTACCTATATTTTTCATTAATCTACCCAAGAGTATTTCAAAGGGTGTTCGTATTGAGTCATGTATTCGTGTCATCTCTTATAATTATATTACTGAAATAAAATAAACATCTAAATAATAATACCTATTTATTTTTTATCATCCCTTCGTGCAATATTTCGTCGGTCATTCATAGCCGTTCACAGAAGGTAATTCAATTACAATTTCTCACTTTAATTGATGAAATTAAGACAGTCACGTGTCACATTGAACGGCTGCCTGCCGTGGTGACGTGGTGCCGTGGCGCGGTACAATAGTGCGGTTAAACTTTTCAATATTTTGGTTGCCTCGCGAGCGCCGCACGTGCCGCCGCGTGCCTCGTTTTACCCCGCTCTACCCCCGAACGCTTTACTTTTTATTATTTTCATAATTCATATTTCACAATAACAACTGAGAAGGCGTTTCGCACGGTTAGCTTATGAAACCACTTTTGCGATTCCGCGTGGGGCGGCTGAGACTTGGGCTTACCGCAAGGGCCACTTATGGGCCCGTTTTTATTTATATTACAGCGTTGCGCTGCGTCGCGTTTTGTGATCCACTTTATCAAACGCTTTACAGAGATCGCGGCGCGCGGGGGTTCCAACCACTAGGATAATAATGTTGGTGGCATTCTTCTTGTGACGTCACGATATGGCTTATTGTGTTTTTTGACGTAGGATTAGTGTGCCGCAGGCGGTAAGCCATAAAAAGCCTCTGTTTTCAACGGCAACCAACAAATACTAATCCTGGCCATTTTTGGTCGACCATTGAGTCTAATGTTTGCATTTATGTGATTTCGCAATCGCCCATCATTCCGGTATTTATTTGATTTATTGTATGCTTTATTAAATATAGAAAATGAAATAATGATTTTAAAGATCAAGCCCCTCATGATTTCATTTTAGCATTTTGTATGTTATCTATGATTATTTTATTATAATACAATTCTATAATAAAACAATCATAGATAATTCTATTTTCATTATTTCTATTACAAAACACGATTACGAACTACCCACTTACGACAATCATAAAACAGAATACGGAACAGCGGTTAAGAATTGCAATTGCAAAAACTTCACCCCACAGGACTGACTCACGTAAAATGTAATGGGAAATTACTGTAAAATAAAAAAAGAAGTCTCCCTTAAAGTCGAACCCTTATTGTTACGGCAATTTAGGTAACACTCCCTCGCGGGGAACTAAGAATTCTTATAGAACTAGCAATATGCATGGCTTCCCCAAGTACAAGGTCATAAAACTTGAACGATTTTAATCGAAACGTTCCTTAAGAATTACTGTTTCGTTTACATTGTCTGCTCGAACGTGATCAGATTACTGATCGTCCTTAACAATAGTTTCATGTAGATGTGTGTAATCGATTCTGATTATTCTGCTTCGATAAATATTTTTATCGATTTTGCTTAATCAATTAGGCGTAGGTATGTCAGTGTCATTAAACTGAAAGACGAGTCATCAGCTATTTGGCATTCAAATTACCTACGTAGTTGATTTTAATCATCAATTCTATGATATGGATATAAGCCTATTGGAGTGTTTCTGATCTATCCAGGTGTTACTGCAATTATATTTTATATTACAAAGAAATAGTAATTAAGTGTCGGGTCGTCGTAAAATTTTACAGCAGCATTTTAGGCTTCTCAGTGTGATATTATCTTGGAGATGGCCACACCAAACTTGGGAATTAAAAACATTGATCTCATAGGTAGGTATATGTTTTAAATAAAAGTGAGAAGGTTATTGTCATTAAGATCGAACTGAGATTGTTCAGTGGGTCACTTTATTTCAATGAGTTTGAATTTATTGAATCAATAATCTTAGTTTTGTTTTCCAAACAAGACATATTGTGCTTGTGATAATAATGGTTTAAGCCTTGGCTAACCGTCAAGGAAACTTGGTCGAATGGAGACGCGAAACGTTTATTTAAAACGATCACGATTTTTTTTTATAAAACCAATTTTTTCGATAATTACGATACGATTTAATGAACACACGATCAAATCACGTCAATCTATTTAATGGGAGAGCTAAGACTTAATCAATCATCCAACAGCAGCATCTTATCCAAAAGTCTGACGATATCCCATACTCAACTTATCAGACGCACCAGAATAATAAAAAGTCTATCAAAACTTAATCCTTAAGCAATTATGTTTTTAATTGTATCGCTCAACTTGCGCACACGCCGGTAGCCGCACCCGTTGCGAACAAAAAATGTTGATTGAGATCGCTACGCGCTTCTGTTGCTACTCAGATGGATTTAATTGAATTTTTGTTGTGATAGAGATGATAGACTTCTAGGAGATGATAATGAGCTTTTTAATGGAGAATATTAGAGTGTTTAAAGTGGAAATATGTTTTTATTGCTTTATGATTGTTGAGTATAACGAGGATACAGCGCCCTATTTGCGTAACACATTTTCAATCAAATCCGAAGAATTTTTAAGCAAATTGCTAATCCATTGTTGCATGTTTTAAATAATCGTCTGCTCGACAACGTTGATGACGTAATGATTGTTGGTGAACGGTCAAAATAAAAGGCATTATAATAAAAGGCATTGTACGTGTGTTACGCAAACATCCCGCAGATGTACACGAATAAGGTGATGTGCACTGAATAAGGGTAGATTCACGGTAGGAGTTTGTTTACAGAATTCAAACTTGCAAAGCTTAAAGTAGTAGTAGTTAAAGTTTAGTTAGTTTTGATTTGTATTGATTTTATCTGATTTTATTTTATACGTGTAATAATAATGGGTGTTATTTACCTGAAATAAATAAATTATTATTATTATTATTAAAATATTTGTATTAGTTTCTAAATTAGAAGGTTATCCATACTTTAAATAATTTTGCTATTCAAAAGGGAGGGCATTGTCATATTTTTTATTGCTTGACTTCTACTAACACAGATCCTTTCAATTTGTGCAAAAGAGTGCATCATCATTCACAACTCCTCTCATGACTACAGAGGAACCGATAAAAGAGTCTTATCGATAAAACGTAATAAATATCTCTCGTGATTGCGAAACTACAAAACATCTCCGCGAGACGAGAGGAACCCTAGCGCCGCGCGTGCATCCCTTGCGTACGTGCTACAAGGAAGTATTAAAGTCGTACAACTTAACCCCACGGATGCCGGGGGATCCAGTCTTTAAATACATCCGATAAAAAACTAAACGACACCCCTCGCTATGCAAAAAACATCCCCCAGAAAACGTCCATAAAGGAAAATTTATCCACAAATTAATTTGTAGCGGTACGAAATGAAATTAAAGTGAAGCGCGCGACTTAGTTTATTCTATTGATGGCGGAAGCTTTACTTCAAGTGAAGTCCTCAGGGGACACAGATATACCTAAGATAAGATAATAACATAAAAAACTTAAATTAGGCTTTTGATTAAACATTGTGCTGCAACTTTACAGTCTTACTTACCAAAGTGAATCGACTTCCTGAAGGAAGGGCAAGATTGTAGCAAACATAAGCTTAAAAACATCGTGAATTAATTACAGGATTAACTTAAGTATAGTTTATCCGTAAATATAATACAGTTTTTAATGGCTTAAGAGTAAAGACGACAGCTCTGAGCTCATCCTCGGAATAAACATGACACTAACAAAGAAATCGTTTTGACTTTGAATGCAATGTGGAAATGTGCGAGTACCTTCGAAGTTTAAATCGGGCATAAAAGCTGCAATACATTGGCAATTTCAAATACACTGTCGTAAAACGAAGTATGAATATTCACATCTATAGCTGCTTTATCACCAATCTCTACTTTCTTGCCGTTGTGTAACCTTGTCTTACGCAAATGATGACTCCCCAATCCGGAATCCCAGAGGCATCCACAATCTGTCATATAATTATGACAGTCGCATATTTATGTTCAAACAAAATCTTCTGTGGGAACGCTATGTCGAAATAGTAGAATTTTCGCCATTAAATTCGGCCTCGACTGCCGTCTTATATCGTACACATTGAGTGATTTATTGTACACAAACGTACATTAGATTTTTATGTTCGTATCTCGTAGGTTGTAAATAACATCGGTGGTTGTTCCCCGACCCACTTGAAGATTATTACTGATTTATTTATTATTTAAACGGTGTGATGGATGGTCCCAGTCGGATTGTTACTTAGCTTGGTGAACTTTGCCATCCGTAACATTTTGTATGTGACCTTTAGAAATGATTAAAAGAATGTAGGTTGTAACATTTTGACGCCTCGTAACTGTTTCGTTTCTCAATGTTGTTTGCTAGTAATTAAACTAATTGTTTTAATTTGGTAACGATTTTAATTTTGGTAAAGTATCGATTTGGTGATTGCGTTGGTTCATTCATGGTTTCTTCGTTCTCAGGACTTACTTAAAAGCGTCTGACATTGTAAATTATTTTGTGGTTTTCGATGAAATCGATGACAAGACACTCGCCTGTTATAAGTTTCATAACCAACGTCCAGGTTACATTTCAAGCCCCATCTCAACCCAACAACACGGCACACTTGAATCACCCCCACAAGACTATTGAAACTCTAATCCAATTCTTTCATATAATTGCCTAATCTTTCCTCTCTAAATAGGAGGTGCTTAATCTCGGCCGGTGCCCCAGCAAGGTGAACTAACCGAGCCTGAAATGGTTATTTTTTAACTTCCCCATTATAAGCTGGGAAGTGGGGCGGATTAAACAAGGGAGACTAGATTTAGAGCCAATTTGAAAGCGTCCGTATTGATTGTAACGTTCATGCGTCGTTTGGCAGATCTACTAATGCTGGGATCTATTGGGACGTTTTAGAAATATTGATAAACATTAAGCTGCTGAGTTTTTTTGGCAATGGAGAGGATTACTTCGTTTATTGGGATTGCAATTTCCAAGAAAATCAGACTCAAACTCGCGGTGAACGAAAAACAGAGTCATTTTAGACTCTAAGAGTAATATTGCATGCTTAAATTTACTCGTAGTATAGAATTAGACAGGGTGACCACAATATTTGAATATTTCAACCATAACCATATTGAAGAACGCTTTCGATTTTCTCCCTGGTTAGAATTCAGTCCAAAGAGACAGTTTAAAAGACGACCATTTTAGGTAAACCACACCAGTTAGCACGTGTCATTTTAATCAACATTCCGTAGTGTGGGAATAGTCGTTAAGTCCACTGGTGGAGTTATGGCGCCGCGATACGCATAATTAATGCCTTTATGATCATGTAGCGGTATTTTGGGATTATTGCTGTTAGATTTTAGGTGATAGTGAAAAAGAACTTGTTAATGCTTTTATGATGTACACAAAATCCAGGAGTAGCGAAGATACTACGTTGCAAATACGTGAAAAGTAATAAATGATATCACAGAAATCAAAGGGGTTGAAAGGAAATCATAGAATGGGATAAAAAAGCTGTGATAAAATATTCGAACTTGATAAATTATGGTAAAGAACAAAGAAAAAGGTAGTAGTTTATGAAGTTTGGCGTGTTATAGGTTTATAATAGGGTGTATGAGCATTTCCCTAATTACATGTTACCTGGGCTACCTCAACGAATACAACAGCATTCGTGATCCGGCCTGCATTAGTCACATCTGTCACGACTGTCACCAGTGCATTAAAAGCCTGTGAAACTATCTGAAGGAGGACACCATACTTCTAGACTTGAACAATAAACTAAGTTTACTTACCCATCAGTGATAAATCTCCTTTTGAGACTGTCGCTATGTCCATCCACATGGCTATCACAGCAACATGCGGTATCTTAAGACCATCCGGTATCTTAAGACCATGCGGTATCTGTGTCACATATCGCTATTGCCTTTCACCGCTCTATCTCCAGATCTGGCCAATAAAAATAAATATCTCTGGCGGTTATTTACGGGTTAGTTCGGAACATGTTGTTCTTCGCGCTGTACCGTTGTTTGTCACTGTTAAAAACATGTTTATGGAAAAAATGATTTGTAGGATCGCTTTCCGGAATGTATGGAGAACCGTATGGGATTGAATTTGTAAGTGATTCCGAGATTTTCAATGGGTTATGGATTTAGGGTTTTGTTTGTTTTTTTCATGAACGGCCGGTATGGGGTACGGATACGGGGTAAAACTCCGAAGTAAGTGAGTTCGATAGACGCCATTATGTTTAGAATTAGTATATGCTCTGATGGTTGCAAGGAGTATCTCACCTTACCGTACCATACCTGCCGGTCGGTGAAGTGAGCTTAAAGTGAGTACTCATTCCACCTGATGCTAGGGTTGACACTATTGACAGCTCACTTCAAGCTCACTTCATCTAAGTTTTCACGGTGAGATATTTACAGAATAGATCGACTGTAACACTTTTCCCGTCAGATGTGGCGATGGCAAATGTGATGATTGAAGTTTATTGCATAGTGTTCTATATAAATGAAAGAGTCACGTTCAAAAGTTAAAACAAAACACAAGAGCTAAAACAAGAGTAATAGCTCGTGTTTATATGTACCTCGTGGTGAAAATGCTCTCTGTGTAACCAGATTTAATCAAATGCGGTTTAGGTATACCTGGGTATTTTTGAAGTGAAAACTTCTTTAGGCGCGTTGGGCATTTTTTGAAATGGGAGAAACCATTGAACTCGCAACACTGTTACCGTAACCGACACCTCTGCTTTAAGTTTTGGGCATTGTAAAGACGCGTGGTACATTTTCTTTGGGGAGAATGACCTTCAAACATATTTATAATATTACTATGCTTTTTCAAATTTTCACTTGTGTCGGCACTCCCTTGCAGTGGCACTGTTTTTTTTAAGTATTCCTTCAGATATTCGAGAGCAGTGGTGGCCCAGTAGTAATGGCCCCGACTTAGAAGGTTGTAGGTCGTGGCTTCGAGCCCAGGCGGCGCTTTTATCGTGGAGGCCTAGAAGGCGGTATAATTTTGAATTCCTTTGGTAGGTATGTCGGAAAAAGCATAGCAATTGTCGTTTGCCGACGCCATGCCTCGATGTATGGCTGTTATGCAAATGGCCACCATCGCGATCCCAATTTTCCATGGTGCATTCAAACTAAAAAATATGGTGTGTCAATGCATACTTCTTTACTTAATTATGGAGTATCGAAATTATATTATATATTACTAAGATAGCCAATATATAAATATAAAAACACACCACACTGTACACAACGTCTAGAGTTATTACTTACTTAGTAATTTTGTTTTAATAAAATTGTATTATGGTTTTAGTTTATGTATTTTTTAATTTTATGAGTTACCTACGCATAAATACAGATACCTATATATTTTTCTTTATTTTATTTATAAGTACACATTATGTTCAGTTAGAATCACACTTATTTCTGCGGAAAACTAGACTTAGCCGATCTATGGAGGGACGTCATTACGTCATTCGAGAGGTAGTTTCTGACTATCAGCGCTGTTTACGGTCGGTTCGTCCGAAGTCACAACATTTTGCTGAGCAACGACCTGTTCTTGCACAAATGCGACACACGTCTTAATTTTTCTTATTAGGTATTGTTGTTTGTTTGTTACAAAAGTAGTTATTTTTCCTCTCTGAAATATTGATATTTTGTTTTTATTTTGATTGTTGTCATTAATATGCCAGTGTCGCGGGCTCTTCATGTCAAGCAACGAACAAAATTGTCAACATTTTATATGCTTGAGTACAAGGCTTTTGACTACGTTGTATGTGTATATTTTATGTATTTAAAAAAATATTATTTGCAATGTGCGTTTTGTTTGTGCAGAATAATTAATTTTTCTTTACTTTGTGTAAATAATTTGTCACCACTTCTCTTAAAATAGTGAAGGAAAACATCGCGAGGTAACCAGCATGTCCTAGAACCAAAAATTCGAAGACATGTGACATCTACCAACCTGCACTGGGCTCGCGTGGTAGATTATAGCACACTCTCACTAAGAGAGGCCTGTGTCCCAGCAGTGGCTACATTATAGGCAATATCATGCTTTCAGATATTAATATTTATTTTTTGCATTTTATAAATGATAAACTTTTAAGATAACAACTTAACTATATAATTAACACACATACCTGCTGACATCACAGAGATATATAATAATTACTCATAAATTAATGTTTCTTGTAGTATTAGTGCTTTTGTATTGTACTGGGCCCAAGGCACTTCGCGACCCCCTTTCGAAGTAAAGGGTTATTTTGAAAGTATGCCAGCTATCTTTAATTGCATTCTTCTAAATAACATTTGGGCAATATTTATGTGCCAATATCAAAAAGACGCGGCTCGCATTCTCTATAAGTTTAATTGTACAAAAAACGGCCTTAACCGACTTCCGATAGACTATCGGCTACAATTTCGCGGACATTAACAAATTAGCATATAAATTGTCTACAATTAACTCTATACACATGTAAAGGAGTTTAACTAACTATATGGCCAACGTTTGTACCATATCGATTAACTCTTTAATGTTGACAGCAATTAGGCAATAATAGATACCAGTAATAGAGTACGTTTTCGAGTGGATTGCCAGGTAGGTATTTGGTATATGTTGGAGGTTGGCGCGGAGTCGGGCGTCGCATTCCACAAGCCTACATTCCTGCGCTGACACGTGGTGTAGGAAGTGGGCGCTCGGGGCCTGGCACCAACACACGCCCTACATTATGTGTGCTATCTACTGCGTCTATGTATTGTTGATAAATCATTCAACTTTATTGTTGTTTATCCCCATATAAGGTCCGACTACTTTTGTATTAAAGGTAAAGGTAGCATAGTTTCTTGGCAGCGAACAGCGGTAAATTTCCTTACTCACTTACCTAGCAGGATTCACGAGTAAGAAAATTGTTGTTTACATTAATGATCACATTAATATCGGGAGGCTAACAGCTCTAATGGCGAGTCGTACGAGTATCTGTAATTGCTCGCAAGGTGGATTTAACACAAAGTAAGTTTAATTAAATATCACCTCATTATTTACTTGAGGGTTAAATAAACTTACATACACATGCTCACGAGATAAACATTATTATTAATGATACTAATCACCGATACGACATAAACACATTGATGTTTGGAGTTAAAGATTGCGACATTGCATGATTAGTGTCAGCTGTTTGAGAGCATTAGCAGCAGTGACAAGGTTTTAAAGATTGCAAAGTGTATTAAATGGAACAGGTCCTCTCTTACGATTAATGGAACAGTTTAGTTCTGTAATTACGGTGCAACTTCTGTGAAAAACGCCGAATTTAAGTATTTATGATTTTCTTGACATTAAACATAAGATAATGATTTTTCATTCCAAACAACCTATAGGTACTCGTAGATCTGCATGCCCAAGTTTATCGCCTCGTCATTAGCCTATAGACATCATAATGAGCAACAAACCAGCTCGCACCTATTTGCTGGACGTAAATACAATTGAAATATACACATCCGTAATAAGTCAGCCGCGACCGATACCAGACGGGTACCAATACCAGACGGGTACCAATTCGCGTTGGACGGGCTACAAATAATGTAATGCGATTTGTGTGGCGTCCTGTGGGTGTAGGTTATGACGCGTCTCGTTAAACAAGCTTTATTGTTTTTCTATATAAGCAAGTAAGGACGTATTTTTCCTTATTTTAATGGTAGTCGACGGCCTCGCGATTTTATTGGGGAGTTTGTTTATAAGTTTTTGCCTTAGAGGGAAGTAGAGATTTAGTTAAGATGTTAGTCGGTAGGTAACTTTGCAATGTTGTATTTAATGAAAATAATGATGCTTCATATTGTTGGCATTCTCCAGCCAGTGGTTAAAAACCCAGGAATCATCAACTGAAGAAGAACACAATAGTGTTGATGTTCTTGTTAATGTGTATTTGATCAGCCAAATGAAAACTTTTAGATAGAAATAAAACAGAAAACTGATCAGAGTCACAGGAAAACTCGGCAAGTCGCAGTTTCCCTGTGACTCACGGATTAGTGTTAAATTTATTTCCATTTTAATAGTTTTATTTAATTAAATTCTTCATAACACACACATATATCTCCATAACAGGCAGACAGCAAACAGTGAATTAGGGCGATAACACACCGGCGGCAATGCGACAACCGCGACGGGGCGCGCTGGCGCGGCTCGCAGTCGTAGGAGTCCGTCAAACCGCTAGGTGTGCCTGCGGCCTTATTTATGGCGCACCGTGGGCCCGAGGATTTATAACACCAGAGAGTTAGTACAGGAGATAGGCTAATGTTTGGCTATACGTTGGGATATTGGAAGCTGTTTCTTCATTGAGTGTAAGTCTCTATTTAGATGAAACTTTTGCTGTTTCTTGGATGTGATGCAAAACAGGTCTTATTAATTATGGTTATCGACTTTCCTAAATCTAATGCATAAGCAGAGTAAATTCGATTTTACAGATTTTATATCTCTAACAACCTCATTGTACCTACACTTATTAACTTTTATCAAAAGATATAATTGACCTAGAAAACTAAAATTAAATAAATTAATTATTTGCTAACTTAATGAACGTACCTGCGTACAGTGCGTTAGGTATACCTATAATGAACTCAAAACTCAAACTCAAACTCGAAGCATTTATTTCAATTAAACCATTTACAGGCACTTTTGAATTGTCAAGAAGTCGGTCAGTCAGAAAATATGAAGCTAGTTGCCCATTCCAAAGCGTGGGTACCTATGGAGAAGAACGGGCAAAAAAACTCCATGGACACTCTTTTTAAATGATATTTTACAAAAATATTAGTTACATCATTACTTTTGATTTTAAAATTATATAATGTGAGAACGATGTAAAAAATTAAGAAAGACGTACGTGTTAAAAGCGTCCAGAATACAACAAATAGTACTTAACAAACTACAATCCAAAAATATATTAATTAATAATATTAATCAAGTAGACAACCAATTTTAGATAATTTCAGTGGAGTATTTACACACGCTTAGTAAGGCGTGTGTAAACTACTGTACTTATTTATCACTCCTTATCTTTAATTATAATCACTGTTATTTATCAAATCTTATTTACTTAATATTATAAATGAGATTGGTATCTTGCGATTAGATAATTAATTATAAAGTTATAGTTTTGCAATATGTTCAACTCAGATATGTATGTATAAATATTTTACTGAGCATTCAGAAATATAAAATAAACATAATTATTTATGATATATACCTCCCTCTCCCCGAGAGGAGAGACTATTATTTATGATATTAATCATAACAGAAAATTGTGTTAGGTACTCGTAACTCAAGTATATATTTTTTTTATTTAATAGGATTTCAATTCCAGATTCTCACGATCAATAAGTAGGATGATGGATGTACAGGTACACATATTGAAATCGCGGTATCAGCATAGTTTGTCTAATTGATCCTATAGGCACTAAAGCAATGGGCAGAATCGCGAGAAATGGTGTGTAAATTATTTTGTTGTCGGTCTCCCGGCCTACATCTCTCATCTCATTATAAATTAGTTGTTTGCGTATTTACAACATGAAGAACGTACTGCCACGAGCCAGTTACTGTGATCACTGTTAATTAAACTTAACTTTTGATACCCCTTGTATGTGCTAGGTACCGAATTACACTACTTAAATTACTTTTGTACCCATCGGCTATCTGTTCTGCGAGCAATGTGCCCTGCCCACTGCCACTTAAGTTTTGCAATTCTCAAGGTTCTGGAGTGGAGACCGCGTACCGGAAGATGTAGCGTTGGAAGGCCTCCCAAAAGGTGGTCCGACGACCTTGTGAAGGCCACAGGAAACCGTTGGATGCGAGAAGCACAGAACCGGTCGAAGTGGAGGTGCTTGGGGTAGGCCTATGTCCAGCAGTGAACGTCTTTCGGCTGAAATGATGATGTTCATGACTTTTGTACGGCCGCGACCTACGAGTTGTAGGTCGCGGACTGGAACCCTGCCAGCCGCTTTACTTTGTGGAAATTATTTCATCAGCACTGCTCACAAAACGGTGAAGGACAACATCGTGAGGAAACGAAACCGGCATATCCAGAACCAAAAATTCAAAGACGTGGCATCTACCAATCCGCACTTGGCCTGCGTGGTGGATTACGGCCCACTGTCACTCACAGAGAGGAGGCCTGTGTCGCAGCAGTAAGGAAATTATAGGATGATTATGCATATGTGACGGTAGTTGCTATCGTTTATGAAGGACTAGCTAGCTTCCGCCCGCGGCTTCGTCCGCGAGGTATGTCGATGAAAACTACCCTATGTCCTTCCCCAGGATGCAATCTATCTCTCTGCCAAATTTTATCGAAATCCGTTTAGTGGTTTAGGCGTGAAAAGGTAACATACAGACAGACAGACAGAGTTACTTTTGAATTTATAATATTAGTATTAGTATGGATTTATGAGACATAAATGATTGCAAAAGTTCTAAACTGTTCTACTTCGCGCAAAGAGCTTTCAACTTTGGTTTGTATATTATAATACTAAATGGTTGGACAAGCAGATACACATCATGTGACAGCCCATTTCTTATCAATCCTTACCGTCATAGATTACCTGCCTACTAGGTATATATATTCAGTGCTAGTCGTTAAAGTCGACCAGCCAATCGTAGGCAAGCAGGTAGCTAATCTATTCCCACTTTAGTGATAACTTGATAAGATAACAATACTAAGTACATATATGTTTTTTACATGTGGGCGAATTAGAGATTCTCCAAAAACAAACTAACCTATGCCAATTAAGATATACTAAACTTATCATTTTCATCTTAGAAGAGTGGTAATTATAGCAACTTTCCTAGTCTATGATCGTGTTACGCAAGCCTCCAACCTCTCAATTGCATGAGGGTCTTATCCAAATTCCTTATTCAATTTCTCCATTCCATCATTAAAGTTTAAATGTCGTCATATAAAGATCGTTTCATTACTTTCTAACAAAGATATTAGGCAGCGCGCCAATCCTGTAACCCTCAGACTTAACCCTTCGCGGGTTCATTCGCCGCTCGTTACAGGAGGGTTAAGATTGAGCTCGGACTTATAACCCGATGCAGCTTGCAGCATTTTAAGCCGAATTAAACGAAATTTACTTGGTGAGTTATTAAGCTTTTCATAAGGGGTTATAGAATGGTGATTTGATTTTCCTCGTTTACTGTTAACGATGGTTTAATTAGGATTAGTTTATGTTTTCGTCTGTTGTAACAGTAGTTGTTACAAGTCGGTCATCGAAGTTTTGGGTATGATTTATTGGGCAAATTAGTAGTAGGCAGTAGATATTGCAGTAACAATTTTTTTTTTTAGTGTTGGTGATCTTATTTCGAAATTAGACCATATAAAATTATTATTATCTGTAGATATTCTTGCAACAGAGGTTAGCTCAGAATGGACTTAATGACTATGTGTGACTTGAACCCTGCCAAGTGCATAGCTATCATCCAGCATATCAGATAAGGTGCACTATTAGCGGTACGTGACGGCGCCGATCCATCACCTATTAACGCTAAACTCTTCCGTATTTGTGCACCAACCTCTGATGTTTAATGACAAACAGATATTATCGCACTTGTCTCATATTAGATTGATTACATCGCTGAGATTGTCATTAAGATAGGCTTGTTTAGTACTTCCTCTTCAGAGGTATTTGAATTGATCGTAGTGTTAGAATTACGAGTATATCAAGTTTTCTAAAACGTGATAGGCATATTCCCTTATTTTTCTTATTGGGAACGGTAGGTGACATGAGCACAGAGCGATGATCAGATCCATTCCGAGTCCTTTGTACATTCTAACGCAACTTAGGCTAGTTTGCTGCAACTGAATTGTATCAGCTTTTCATTATAATACGGGAAAATAAACTGAACACACAAAAACTGTCGCCTATTCATATTTCCTTTATACAGAAAAATATTTCAACCAGTGCGCCAACGGTAACATAAGGTAAGGTAAGGTCTAGAATTCAGCGTATAATTCTAGACCCTATTTCTATAGCGTAGAAATTTATTGTCGGTTATAAAAAAAAAATGTTCCATACATTTTGATTGCGTAGGACCTACGCAATGTGCAATACCTACGCCGTAGGTATTTCACAGTGCATGCACATAATTATGGTTGGTTTTCGGTAGCAATATGATGGTTCTGCACCTCAGGCTAGAATCATAAATAAGCTAAATTCATGGATACAGTTTGCGCACTGGTTAATTTTTTTAATTTCAGAATTTTAATACCACTCATTTAATGCATAATAAATAGAAAAAGTTGTTGTAGTGATAAAGATGTGGCAACACATGGTCACACAGAAAAAGACATCATAAAACCACAAACAACCAAAAAAGCACTAATGATTTCATCTGACATTAATACCTCCTAAATCTCAATCGTCGTAGCCTCACAAATTACGATGTTTCGTTAATTGTGCTCATATGGCCTCAGACACTAAAAATACTCGAGACCCGTAATAAAATCTTACAGCATCCTCGGGCCGTTATCTCTACATGTTATTAAAAAAATTGATAGATCAGTCGCTGTTGAGTAGAGGTGACATTTGACTGACAGTCACGACTCTAAGAACGTTTACTGTATTATTAAATTGTCGACGTGATTGGTAAGTTTTTAAAATGTTGCTACTGCTTTTGTTTGAGAAAAAAAAATGTGGTAAGTTATGCGGCTAATTATTTTGTTTTGTTTAATTGGTATTATGCTCAATATGTTCTGGACTAGTGTTTTTCCTTCACTAGGTATTGATTCGTACAAGGGCTGGAAACTACACACTAGCAACACACATTTTCGATGTCTATTATTTCTAGTAGATTACTCCTACGATCTAAAATATGCACAGGTAGCCAATTAATAATGAAACCTTAAACTCTCCCCAAAGCTAAGGAACCGTATCATGCCTAATTTCTCCTTAACAAAATTAAAATCTATTCTGTGTTCTTCTCCCGTAGTGACCGCCGCGGGCGCATGATCCGGGCGGTCCAAATAATTTAATTAGCGTCATAATTACCGCGCACGAGCACGTGACGTGCGTGCTTGCGTCCACTAACGCTATGGTCGCCTTGTTTAGTCTCTGATGAGGTGGAGACAGGTTGGGGAAGAGGTTTTTTGTTCCCAGATATCATATCCGACACAATTGTCATGCAGGTAGCTGATGAAGACTGGGCTTGTTTTTGCTACGTCGCGTCACGTTGTAGGCAGGTTATATAAAGGTAGCTACGGTTTATAATAAACATGAGTATTATCATAAAGCTTTATTGGTACGTCCTTTATATGCACACTCCTTAGAATCTAACTAAAAAAACTTCAAAGTGACTGCGACAATAATATATACCATAAGGCTCCCTGTATTGAAACTGCTACCATACATTATACACAAATGACATGCACAACACTACGCACATAAACAATACTTCAAGTTGTGCCTACCCGATCACAAAATAAAAGTATGAATATACAAAACAAGTACGTTGTAAGTACACTTACGCTGTTTATCATCCTACGCAGTGAATTAGATTGGAACGGGTTACTTGGGTGTAGGCGACCGACAAGCCTGTACTACTGGTGCGGCGATAATTATATCGAATTTATTATACTAATGTAACGATTGATGGCGAAGAAACATAGCCATGAAGGTAAAGCTTTATGCAGCAAATTACAGTGTAGAGAGGTTCAGAAAGCAGTTTTTCACGAGTCCAACCACGTGTTCAATCAAACGTGAAAGCCTACGTTAAAACTTGAGGCTATGCTAAATTAGTTTTCCAAGTCCCTAGCTCTAGGTATTGTGGACTCAGTTGATTGCATTTAAGATCAAGACGTGGACCAATTTCTTACCAATTTTTTTTAAAGTGCACCTTTTTCCTCAACATTTGCGAAGATGAAACAGTTAATATCCAATCTAAAAACTTCCTGTTTATATTACACAATGCACTTCAACTTTGAGCAGGATCCGCAACCTGATTGCGTAACACACTATCGATCACAATATCAATGATTTTGAAGGATATTGCTAATCCATTGCTGCATATGTTCGAAAAATTAGTCTGCTCATCAACGAAAATAACGCAATGAATATTGTTGAACTGTCAAAATGAAAGCCATTGCTACTGTTAGTGTGTTACGCAGCCAGCCCGCTGCGCGCTGCCGCTGCCGCTGCCGCTGCCGCTGCCGCTGCCGCTGCCGCTGCCGCTGCCGCTGCCGCTGCCGCTGCCGCTGCCGCTGCCGCTGCCGCTGGTAGAAGTATTTTGCACATTGACGTGGGTAATGCGAAAACTAGACAAATTCCTTTACTTAGGCACGGATATCTGCCTAGTCTTCATCTTCGACTCGGCAGAACTACAGTAGGTAACTATTGTCACTACACACTGCTAATAAACTACAGAACTACATTACATTACAGATGGTATCAATAATGACAACAAACGTAAGTACATTATGTGGTTGCTGTAGAACGGCATTCTGCGCCATGTTAATTACCAGCTCCGCCTTATCACGAGATATACGCGCATCAATCACCCGCTATTGTTGGTGCCTTGTTTATTTCTAAACAACCTACTTACTACGTTCTGTTGAGGACAGATTAACTGATTTACTTGAGAAACCTGTTCGTATCTTTGATTTGGACTCCTGGTTCGATGCGATTAGAGTTGCTTATCTTTAAATTAATTCTTATATTTAATCAGAATGGACAACATACCCAGCACAAAAATTGTAATTGTGGCACTCCTAAGCCGATCAGAGTTGCTCAGTATATTATTTGGAGGATTGATATGGTCAGCACTGGATACCTCAAGTTGCACTTTAAAGGTTTGTCTTCAAGCAGGTGCAGTATTCAATGTGATACTTAACTGTGCATTTCTTGTCTGAACGTTGTTGCTAATGACCAAGAAATGAGCCGGAGCACTCACTGGCCTGCTTAAGTTTGTTGTAAAGTTATTCGGTGTCATCAATTATTCAGAAAGCAGTCTTTCACGAGTCCAACCACGTGTTCAAAGGTAAAATCCTCTAAAAATCAAAGCTATGCATGGTCATGAAAAAACCATAACGTAGAGTTCAATCTCTGTTGACTTCCCATATCCAATCGATTTATTGTCGTGGATGCACTAAATGTGCGTAGTCAATATATGTATATGTACTGCAATAATAATAAAGCACCGCAAATGTGACACAAACAAATAAATTATTATTAACCAATGACGGAATGCTGTTGGGGACCTCGCAGCATTAAGGGTGATTAGAACTGGCACTCATACAAATATTAATTTTCTTTGACTATTATGTTATACTGTGGTACTACGGAAGTCATAAATAACTACAAAAGAAAAGAAAAGTATAACTATTTTTTTAAGTGTGTATGTATATACTACTAATACTCGAATGTGAATATTAATTTTTTTTGAATATGAATGAATATTCAAAAAAATATTAATATTCACATACGAGTATTCAAAAAATACGTAAACGTCAATCAATAAATAATAATTAATCGATTCATTGTTATTAATATTCATTGAAATCAATTAATTGACCGTTTATCAGTCGTTGGCTAAATATTTATATCAATACACAAATTATCACATCAAGAACGTAAATTTTCATTTTATGCGAACATTTGAATTGGAACACTTACTCGATATGGTCACTAACACCATTCCAATATAAAATGTACACCCGCTGCGTTGTGGTATGGAAATGAATAGACCTGGACAATTCACATTTTATTAAATTAACAAGTTGAACTGAAACCATTACTTTGCTTGAAACCTCTAGTTATTTATAGTGCTATGTAAAATTGTGTACGGGACAGACAGAGGTGTTGTTATAGCCACTGTAACGGCGGGATTGCGACACTAGTGGCGGAATTGATTTAATAGTGCAATCGTAACAATGTAAAAGATTACTTTTATTAATGTTTACTTTGTTGATTATTCTGTTACGTTCATAAGAGATTATCAGTATTGGACTGTTGTTTGTCGTATCCAACTGGATACGAAGAAATAAACTTATTAGGAAGTTATAGAAAACAAAAATATAAATCTTGTAATTTCTTTTCGCAGAGCTGAGCAACAACACGAGCTTCATCAGTAAAATAGGCAACAGACAACCTACACATACTCACAAAACTAAGGATTATCTCCACTCTTTCTGATAAATTCTACACTCAAATGATATGTTCACGACCCAATTCAGTAAGAGTATTGTGCGTCAGACGATAACTGTAACATCGCATTATTATGCGCCGCGGCGTCCGCACATCAGAAATCACTAGGTTACCGACACCACTCGATACATCCAATAGATTTTTTCTTCTACAACTGCATGATATATATGATAGTCATAAAAAGCGGCTAGAGTATCGGCGAGTCGTAAAAATAGATGTTGTACGTTACGCTTTGCGCATCAATAATTCAAGATTACGGAGGGTGCGTCTAGCGTTTACTTAGATCTGTGGCGCTGTGACGCCGCGCTACGGACCTCATAACTATTTATTTGTCAGCTCTTCTTTGTGGATTTGGGACAACTACTAACTGCTACGAGTTACTGCTGTTTAAAAGAATGCAGTTTATTTAACGTCTTACAGAAGTCGAAAAGACGCAAATTACACGTACTGCTTTGCCTGAGCCACGAACGGTATGCATGAAACACACCCTTTTGAAATAGCTATTCAAATACAGAAATCCCAATATTCAATATATTTATTTACATTCCACAATGTGAACTTAAGTGGTAGGTTTTCCAAAATCATGGTCATTGTGGAAATGTGGACCCTGACGGCCACAGCGAAGTAGGAGAGTGGAAGAGGACTTTCATTTTAGTATCTTGAAATGTGATTGATCAGTCTAAAACCACTTTTCACCACTTTCATTTTCTTAATTTTGTAAAAAAAAACTATTATTCAGCCAGAAAAACACATTTTAAAAATCTCGAAACCATGCTCGCTATCTAAGAAAATTCTCAATCTTAATCACTGTAAAGTTTTGTCAAGAGACGACCACAACTGATCCCCAGTAACAACAATTCAAACATACCCAAACTCCCTGACTGTAAGCACAGCACAGCACAGCTCTCCGTCCAGCTCCCCACAGATCCACGCGGCACGTACGCCTGACATTACTGTATATCTTTTTAAACGCCACGCGTTATTTTTGTGACAGCCCCGGCTCTGTCCCCTGTGCGGTTTTATCGCGTTTTATTCCTAAACATTCAAATATAAATATAAGTAGAGCAGAGCTTGTTATTATAATGCTTCCGAATTTTGAATGTATCTTCGTTGCTGCACGCAGTGTATCAAGAGCGTATCTTTGCACTTCCCCACTCATCCAAAACTTAAGTAGTTTTATGTATCATAGATCTATGGTATGTACGTGCTATCAAAATATGGTTCAAACAAAGCTATGACAACACACGGTATTTCTAGTGAGCCGGTAGGATGACAAACCTGCAAAAGATTAATTTAAGAAAATATTAATTACACACACACAAGCAATTTTTCGATAACTTTCATGTAAATTTTTTAACACTGTAAATACTGGAATCTTTTGTATGACCATAAAAACTTTTCGGTATCCTATAAACTTAAGATCGCACCTTATTTACACGATTAAAGAATATTCTGGATCTTTTACCTCCATATAGCTGCAGATACTTGTACGAGTATAGTGGGCATGTGACAAACGTTACATTTAAAAACCAAACAATTAAACCATCTCGTTTGGGTCCAAACATCTCAGTACCAGGAAAAAACGCGTCGCTACCGGGATCCATTCAATTTCGCGTCTCTGGCAATAAAGCGTGATTGTCACGCACGTACACATTGCATAAAGCGGTATTACTGCCGAAGGGCGGCCAGGGGACCAGCCATGGAGGCAGGGGGGCACACCCCCAGGATGGCGTTTAACGCACGAAGGGATTTTTTCAAAATAACATTTTTTGAGCGGTGAAGTTCTTGGTTTTGACTTTGACGGTTATGACCGTTTTTTTTTGTGGGTGCATTTTCTTGGACAGGGGTGCTGTTTTTCCTGCTACGGTCTGAGATAAAATTCTTTAGGTAACCATTTCGTACGTGTCTTGATGTGAGTTTGATCCATTTAACTTAAAGCGACAGTTTTAGTGCCAAGATGCAATAAAATTGTAAGGCCTACACAAAGCGTACAATTGCATTCACTGATAGTCATAAATTCATAATAGAACTTCAATTTGACATCGACATTTTATGTCTCTGCGCCTAACCTTTGCATTTACTCCACTGTATGGGTTTATAGTGTTACAGAGCGAGTTTGGAAGTGACCTCTTGCCCTTCGCCATTGGCACATTGCATACCAAAATTCAATCTTTTATTTCACATCATTTTAGATATCTGAGTCGAAGCTGGAACGTGGGTATTTGAACACTCATACTGCTGGAAGGATTGGATAGCTGAGATTAATAGTCATCAATTAAAACTCTACGGCAAAAACGTTTAACAACAAGATGGTAGTAACAATGATTTAGTTAATGTTTTGAATCTAGATCGTGTCTCACGTTTTGTGCCGGTTATTGGTTATGTGTGGCGAATCTCATCTATTGTAGTTTCCTAGTCTAGGAGATGGGAGCCCTGCAATAATAAAATAGTTAGACACGTGTAGTTTGATATTAATTGTAATAAAATACATTCGGTTGTTTATTCCAACCCTATCATTTGTCCCGTTATCATCTGAACCTCATCATAGTCTGCCACATATATAATTATACTATCAGCCTATAATTGTCATTCTTAAGGGGAAAGGATTAAGAAATCAATTTATCAGTGTAAAAATATCCATCTATGAGAGATGGCCGTTCGCCGTTTAGTAGAAGTAGGGAATATTAGCCAAAAAAATTCGTTTAGTGGTATTTTTTTTTTTCAAGTTTTATCCATACGAAAAATCGTGCTTGAGAAATTATGTTCATAAATTTATAATCACCATCATCTTCTAACCAATCCGTTAATGAGAAGTAGGCTTTAAAAAGTGACCGTGTTACGGTACTAAACGGGAGTAAGGTCCTTTAGTGACCTGGTTGCGTGGGGCACATTTTCTGTTGAAGACAATCTTTTCAAGTGAATCAAGTTTAAGAAGTATGTACGAAGTGCATAAGGCAGTAATCCACAATTAGTACATTTGTAGTTTCACATATTTTCAGCCACTTTGATGGCTCTATTACATTACAACAAGCATTAGTTTATAGCTCAATCAGCGTCCGGTCGATATTACGTAATGAGTGGCATTTACTTAGCCCAAGTGGATGCTCCATTCAAACCAACTAATTGAGCTTAAATGACACAAGATTGCTCTACTCAAATTTATTTATAACTGGAAGTGGAATACATTTTTATTCCGCGTTTTTAGTCTGTTACCGTTATTACCTAGACTGTATGTTACCTTTGTAGAAGAAAAATAAAATTAGATACTCACCTGCGAATGATAACTACGTAGATGATAATGATGCTCTTCCTGACCGCCGCATTTTCCAATCCTCTGTCTTCAAATATTTATCTCAAATTCCTCTAGCAATTATAAATATTCGTCCATTTAAATACAAGATGGGATGCTGGCAAGTTTGGGCCGTGTCCCGCGAGCCATCGATTGACCGAATCCGGCGCTGCAGGATCGACGCGTAATTCCTCGCGCGCTACGTGCCCCGCGTGCGTAAATACGCGCAATCGCTCACCCCATTACGCTACGATACGCTGGTAAGGCGCTTAAGATACGGGAGGCAGCGATTCTCAAGATGGATCAAAAAGCTTGTTATACGTTAGTAGTCGAAAGATTCTTGCGTCTGTAAAAAGATCACCGTGATAACTTAGGTGAAGTGAGCTTAAAGTGAGCTATCATTCCACCTGATGCTAGGGATTGACACTATTGACAGCTTACTTTAACTCATTTCACCTAAGTTTTCAAGATGAGATTTTTACAGAATAGCATTTAAACTTGAAATAAAAAACGATCTGTAAATAGAAGTCTGATAAACTCAATTAAAAAGTTTGCTGTGTTTCAGGTAGGGTTTTTATAGAAGGCATATTTTTAATAATTGAATTACCTCTCCGCTTTTGCTTTCCTTAAGACTTGTGGTTCTAGAAAGTTAAACGTAATGCTCAACATCATTAGCTGTTTGTCAGCCGCCTTTTCTGAAACAAAATCTGATTTCGTAGTAACTGAATCGCCTCAGCCCGCTACCTCGTCTCACTTACGCACCGCTTCAACGCATTACACGGATCGATGTCGGATCGAAGGCAGCAATCAGCCTCCTTACAGCTGGAACAGCTTACTATCCCCATTGTCTCACCCCCCCCCCCCCTTCCTGCAATATATCGCCAGCATTTTTCAGCCACCGCCACTCCGTTAATTTATGAAGGTGGAGAGCAGTTGCTTGTTATTTCTTTGCAATTAAGGAGAAGTCAGCTTTGTTTAAAAGTTTTAAACCATTGACGGCGGCTTGTGGAGTTTCTATTGGTGAGTTCAATTTCAAAGAAAGATCTATTGGGTTCAACCACTAGAATAAATTTAGCTTTATTATTTACTAAACTTTTGGGTTTTAACCGACTTTATACTTTATAATATACTTTAGAATATACTATGTAAAATTCTGCACAATAATATTTCGATGTTGACAAACAACAGTTTAAAGGTTATTTATGCATCATTTAATATTATGCCTGTCAACAATAGTCTTAAACATTCAATTTGCAAAAACAACGCAATCAATTGTGTTTATTTTTATAGCTTTGTTATACGCAGGAGTCGCGGGATCGTCTGCGACCTTGGCGCCGGCACTTGAGCACCTCTTGTAACTGCGTAGTAGGTTAATACACATGTACGTCATCGCCAGACGTGATACCTTGTCTCCTTGGCATTCATCCAAGTAGTTCAGAAATCAGCAAGATACCTACTTTTTCCTGGTAATCTGTAAAAACTTTATTTATTTCCTTTAAGCTGTGATTAAATTATCATTCTAACGTAACATAAGACACCTGATTTACGATAAAAGAAAACTAGAACTGAAAATTACTAAAATTAGTTGCGTCTTGGAATGAGTAGAAGACTTTGCCATTACTTCCATGCAGCATTATAAACTGCAAATGTACTTAACAGACGTAGCAGTCGCCTGCAATAATACCTAAGCATATCAGCTCAACTGGGATACAGTCAGGTTGTTTGTTGGCGGACATAGGTGCGGGCAGTTCTCTTTACTTATTCTTCTGAATCGAAATGTTCCAAGAAAATCAAGTATTAGGTACCTAAACTATTTTACCAGGAACTGAGATACATTAGATAAGCAACGAGAGGTAGGTAATGCTTAACACCTATTACAATTGTCTCAATAAATCTCAGCACTCGTGTCTGAATCAGTAGGTATGCTGACTCGCTACATAAATATGTCAATAGGTAATATTGTAGGACGTGTGTGCTATTATATGAATCTACATTAAGTTGCTCTCCTTGCGATAATCTATGAACTTACGATGCGCTTAGCAACTAGCTATAATGAGGTTACAAAGCTGCTGAGGGACCAAAATGTAGCTGTGACTATTTTTATGGCTTTAATATCATCATCTTCTTCCCTAATTTAAATTAAAAAACACAGATAATGTCATTTGTATTGTTTTAGGTAAGATGAATATTTAATGAAGAACCTGAAAGGTCGCAAATGCGGTTTTTCTCACCTGAAAAGTTAAAATATCTCGACAGAGAATTAACTACTATAGGTAACTACTTCTGCTTATTATATAGAAGTAAATGATTCATACCTTTTAAATTACTAATGCAGCCATGACTAACTAACAGTGGTGTTAAGAGTTTGTTTCAACTCTTTTAATTACCTACTAAAATGAACGAAAGTGATTACTGCGTCAACACTCGACTCCAATGTATCATAATTGGCGTGTAACATAAATAGTAAACATTTAAATAATTGATAAATAGTCCGTATAATTTTTACTGGTAATTATGAATAATTTTACATATAAAACATAAATTCGGAAGTACTTGTTACACAGTTATTTGTATTTTTATGTATAGTTGTACATTAATTGGATATAATATTACCATTCGTCGGAGCTCCTGAATAGCACACACGAATATTTTACCGATGTTGCCGCGTGGATAGATCGCGAAACGAATTTGTTGAATAATTTATTAATGTATTCATATTTTTCATTTGAACTATGATTATTTATATTACAGGTTACACACATGTAAATCGCCAGTTGTAGAAACAAACATTATAAAAACAAGTTTTCATTGATGAATACTTTGGCTCTGAATATTTCAATTAATTATTTATACTAGAACTATTTAGACATTGTGTGTGAAATTGAAAATAGTTCATCTGAGGGAATATATAAATAGGCCAATTACCATAATTCTTGCTTCTGTCAAGCAGTGCTGTAAGGCACGGATAACTCCTGGAGAAAGCCTTTCGGCTTTGTCTATAAGATTGCTATCGTTTGGGATACCCCCAAGAGTGTTGCAGGTGCTCGTCGGTCTTTGGTAACCAATTTTCACCGGGTTTTTCAACCCTGTAACATAAAAACACTTATAGCAAGATATGTTTTGTATCACATTTATATCTAGGTAATCTCCAAGCACAATCGAAAAGCAGTTGGTACTCTTTTAAATCTCCCAAAAATCCACATCCTCCCAACCAATTTATAATTATTAATTAAGACAAAAATCTAATCAAATGCGCCGAAATCGTGCCATGTCGTGCCGGTCACGCGTCGTGGTACGCGGAAGCGATTGTGATCGGCGCGTCATTAATCTGCACGTATCACGAGCGGCGTGACTGCGCGCTACCGGGGCCCGGTGGATCCAGCCGGTGACGGACGGTGCTCGTGGAGGCATTCTTGGGAACTTTTCAGGTATTAGTAGATCGAGCAATTCAGGTAATAACACCAATCGAGCTTATTGCCAGGGCAAGGCCACACCACAGCAGCGAAGCAACAGCAGTGAACTAACATGATTCTTAAGCACTACTAACTACATATGTATATGGATGTTTTTCTCCGAAATAATTAAATGCATTATCATTATATTATTATTAAAGCCATACATGATGATTTTTATGAAAATAATTCTGTAAATACATATTTGTTACGACCGCGAATCACATATTTATCATCGTACAACCCGATACTGACCTGCAAATTACAAAAAAATTAAGAAAATTTGATTTTCGCGGGCTCCCCTGGCACTTGTGCCTTAAACCTTTTTAACATGTTATTGGTTTTAAGCGCAATTGGACAAAGACCATGTTGTACAACTGGATCGTTCGTAGTGTCTTAGAATAGGTAGTGCAGTACAATTTGGAGACCTAATTAAGGCTCCTACAAACAGGCGCGACACGCGATATAATCACGCGCGACACAAAGGCACCGCTCGTTGTGCGACTTGCGGTGCCTTTGTGTCGCGCGCGATTTTATCGCGTGTCGCGCCTGTTTGAAGGAGCCTTTACTCCACGCTCATCCTTCGACTGGAGCGAATACAAAAGAGATTCCTCTGGCATCTAGCCTATACCAGTTGAAATGCAAAAAGGATACGATCGTATAAAGTCCGACTATCTTATTTTAAGATAGTCCCACTGGAGAAACGTAGAATAATCATGGATTCCAGCTTCGTATTTAAGCTACTCCGATGCAAAATTTATTGTCCCTTATTACTTACTATCCAAGTTCCAGTTTCGGGCTCCTGCTAGACTCCCTCGTGCTCCTATTACTCCTGTACCACTCCGCAGGACAGTTAGTACCTACTTGGTGCAAACTCTGTTGTTTTTCGTCTTAGCAAATTGTTATAGCTGATCTTGTCGACGTGCATTTTGACTCATGCCAAGTTTCACAGAACAACTATTATTGCCTAATGTTTAATTTCATTTTTTCCATTTTGTTGTGTCTTTGTTTGTTTTGTCCTATTGAATTTTACTTTTACTGCTTTTTATAGTTTTATATTCCATGACGTAATTTTAATTTAAACTTTTTAATTTTAGTTAATTAGAAATTCATTTTAATTTTGAAGTGCAGCGCTTGTGGGACACCTGATATGTTTATGGAGCATGCGGTGCTAACCTGTTAAAAATTGTTAAACTAACCCTAGAACCATATCTGTTCCGTGCCTAGAACGTTAAATATTTACAGTGTAATCAATTGTTGGTTGGCCAATAAAGGAAAATAAATAAGCATTAGACAAAGGGGTATGGATGGGGAATCATTAGACAGACAAATGATTATACAAAAAAACTTGGGTTCTGTAATTTATTTTCTACGGAATTCCTTATTGAACTCCAAAACCCCTTCAGCATAGAATCAAAATCAAAATCAAAATATTTTATTTCACATAAACCTACATGGGTACTTATGAAACGTCAGAAGCTAGGTGCACGGTTCCAATTGGTCGTTTCCTATGGAGAAAAACCGGCAAGAAACTCCACGGTTACTCTTTTTAAAAATAATTGGCTTTTACAATGTTTCCAAATTACAGTTGTTATGGAAGGACCTACCTCCTAGGGTCTACATATCTAATGTGTACAAGGCCTACAAATTCGTCACATTTACAAAATAAGAATCTATCAAAAGGATAAATAAAATATAAAAACCTACTAAAACCGAGTGATATGATTGCTATTACAACCACTTATAATAAAGAGGTGAAAAATTAGAATTATTTGTATATAATGTCAAATAATAAAAAGATTATGTCACAGAAGTATGTAAAAAATAAATAAATATAAACATCGTAATTTGAGAGCAGTTAATAGACATTTACATAGTTATGCCGAATATACAGTTTCCTCGAAGCTTTGCTCTTTACAATTCTAATCTTGCCAGATAGCATCGTGTGCAGATAACTCGGCAGCGCCGCGACGCGCGACGGGCGCCCGCACTCGCTGATCTTGAAGTGTCGCTGAGCTATTTATTTATTGTTATTTATTTAGCCATTCCTTTTAATTGCATTAATCGTCTACTTCTAGCGAGAACTGTTGCATTCAATCGTTTAACAGTAGGTATGTAATGCATATAATGTACGTGGAAATAGCCAAAACTAGCAGTAGGTAGGTACCTACTGCTAATTGGCAATAGAATCATTTGAATAATACAATGGTATTGGTCTTTTTTTGTAACAGTGCAGAGCCGTTTGTTAAAACAGCCTACGATACAAGTAACTTGACAAAAACGTGACAATATAAACCACACGTTAGTTGAAATATAATTATGTGCTACCCATGATGTCATGAAGTTTAATACCGATATTAGAATTATGTTATCTCTTCCTGCCATTGTATTGACATAAATCACATTTTATCTCTTAGTTGGTTTGCGTTTTCTTGTAACAAATTAAATTATTATACGTCTACAACGTAACCACGTAACAGGATGCCCATCTATCATGCAACATACATTCACTTATATCTTCTATAGCGTCTACCTATTTTATTTTTTGCCCAACCGTCTTTCAAAGTCCTAACAACGACTTAACATCTGGACCCTGGTCACTTTTACATCCAACACAACACGCAGACCCTAATATCCCGACCTCAAGATCACCCTAATCCCGGCCAAATCGAACCCATTCAAAATTCCGAGCATTCTTGGAAATCGCGTGAACATCTTCGTCCGAATAGTTATAAAGCACGGTAATGTTGTCCGGAGGCGGTCGCTTGTCCGGCCGCTGACCGGCTGGCGGCTCCTCACAGGTGCATGGGTTTCATGCACGGAATCAGAGATATGCGGATGAATTGCAAACATCTCTAGGTGATGGCAACTTTGTGGGGTTATACCGCAAAAGCTTTGAAGCTTTTGGTTTTATAGTAACATTTTTGTAGCCTTGTGAATTAAAGTGAGCTGGAAAGTAATAATAATTCTATTGTTACAAGTCAACAACAGAGTAGGTAGGTAGATGTTAGGCCCAGCTTGGTTAGTATTGAGATTCTTTTGTTGAGTTCATAATCATCATTTCCGCCGAAAGACGTCCACTGCTGGACATAGGCCTCCCCCAAGAACCTTCACTTCGACCGGTTCTGTGCTTCTCGCATCCAACGGGTTCCTGCGGCCTTCACAAGCTCGAAGAGTTGGAAGAGGTTGTTGAGTTAGGCCTAACTATTTTATTGTCTGCGATACAATGTATAAGAATAGGTGGATTAGGTGGCAACTATTAGAATGGTCTGCAACATTTATGGGCTGTTCAAATGATCAAAAACGAAGACTTGTTGCAGTCCTCGTTTTCAATGGATAGGCTCTTCTTTTGTGACGATATGAAATTCATAAGCCACCCAAATCCTGGAGATACCATTTTCTTCGTGAATTATTCACCAGCTCCACATCCTAAGTAATGCCACACGGAGTTCAAGTTGCACACGCGACTGATCTGCGTTAACTCTGTCGCATCGCA
This sequence comes from Luperina nickerlii, assembly GCA_963855955.1. Classification (NCBI taxonomy): domain Eukaryota; kingdom Metazoa; phylum Arthropoda; class Insecta; order Lepidoptera; family Noctuidae; genus Luperina; species Luperina nickerlii. The sequence goes on from OY979669.1 coordinate 24,078,383, forward strand.
TGTCGCCGCCATCGCCGCGGGTCTAGTGTTCTACATGCGATTATATTTGTGTTATTCTCTTTAATGTTTTAAAATATTGCACGTCTCCCTTTTGGGGTGGGTCTTAATTTTTATATAAAAGTTTGTTGTCATGCCATACAAATTGGAATTGTAAGGCAATTATGGTACTGGCTTAGGGTTAGTTGTGCAGGCTGTTTAGTCTGAACCTATGCTGATATCTGCCACCGTGAGGTTTTGCCAGTTGGAGTCCCAAATGATGAAACACTTGTTTTGTATTTGAACTTATTCATGATGATCATCCTGGCCTTAGTCCATTTGTTTTGACTCTCCATTAGCCACCATCTCAGTATTCACCCCGTTCTAGCGTTATCATCTCGTAAGTTCCAATACTTTCTCCCCAAATGGATGTTACGACTAATGGAACAGCTGCATCGTGATCTGCTTTTAATCCACTTTGCTTACAAAGTTGCTTATTGCCAAAATTGTGACTTGAGGCATTTAATTCGTTCGTGCTTAAATTACAAGTTTTCCTGAGGATAAGCGAGTTGATCTGGAAATGAGTATAAAATAGCGCGCGCTATAATATGTGGCGGCCTGGGGCGCGCGGCTTATGAGCGGGCGACATGCGACCGGCGCCCGCGCAGCTTTAGGCACTGCAACTAAGTATCACGACACCTGGAAATGCAGGAATCATGTTTTTATTTTACGTATTTTTATGATTTTTCCAGAAGATCTCGTAGTGAAAGAGCTCGATTAGTTACCTTTACTTTATTACGTTATTACAAGCACATGCAGCAAGGTAACTAAGGGGTAAACCCCTTTAAGTGCAGAACTCTACGCAGGCATTGGTAACCAACTGCCATCAGTTAGGCCATTTTGGATTGTTTGCCAAACGATCACTTTACCGACAAGGTTTTTCTGACAGAAGTACGTAATTTATTAAATCGATCAAGAACGACGGCACTCACATTCTCAATGTAAAGATATTTATGGACGTAATAATTAATTAGGTGTCTAGTTATTACGTTTGTTGTTACGTGTGATATTAACCTTTAAAATAAAACAGCCTATCATCTATTAACGAATAATATATAGATGTGATAGATAGTCTTCTGAATTTGATGCTATCTAAAGATTAGAAATAGAGCTGTTTGTGTTTTTATTTTCGTAGTATGATATCAATTCGGTGGCAAAGAAAAATGCAAACGAGTTGAATAATACATAATAATGATGCTGAGAACTGCTACAGAATTAAGTAGGCACTGTACGATAACGATAACGATGACGGTAATACACCACAAACAACAACTAAACCATCATGGAAATCTCAGTAAAATATAACCACTGCGTAAAGAATAATTCAAAACCGATAATTGAAAATCCAAAACCACTTTCAATAACCAATAAAGGTAACTACCAAAACGGGTAAAGTCGCGGGCCGAAACTAATTTCCCAAAGCCCGCTTGCCCCAAGGCCGGGCAGCGTCCGTAAATCAAGAGGCGTCATGTGGACTCCGGTATTTATGCTCATACATCGCGATTAGACTTACGAAATCATATTTATTGGCGTAGAGAGAGCTCCGAAGGCTAACACTCACTAATTGATTGTTTGTTGCACTTCACAATGTTGAACATCGTATTTTATTCCGTGAGAAATTAGTTAATCAATGTTTTTGGTGAGAACTTCTCGTCACAAATACGATCTGCAACCTCATTTAGCAATCATTAAGTAGTAGAAAGATGGTGCAGGAAATTTGACCCTCACTAAAACTGAACTAGTCATGTTTACCCAAAAACAAGCATTGAGGCCCTCTCCGCCAACCAAAACTGTTCAATACAGAACTCCAGTCGGCCAACGATGTCAAGTACCTCGTGGTCATTCTAGACAGTAAGTTAAACTGGAGTATTAATTTGCACAGCAAACTGAACAGGGTTTGTGTAACCTTCTGGCAGTGCAAGAAAATGATAGATAAGGAGTGGGGCCTATGACCGTGACCGCGTACCCAAACAATTAATCTTCGATAAAAACTTCATGAAAAATGAACTTCATGGGAATCGACGATGCGAGGGGTTGCGCCCTGCAGGCTGCGCATCTTCACGGATGGATCCAAAACAGGTAGTGGCACACGTGCTGGAATCTTCTCGGAGGACTTCAACTTACACATAGCCGTTGGGGGTCCATAACACAGTGTTCCAGGTCGAATGCTTTCTCCATCCGTTTCAGCCATCATGGCCAGGGAAGTTAAGGACCACTCGAGCCGCATACTCTTAGACAGCATGGATGTCCTGCAAGTGCTAAACGGTCACACAGTTATTTCTGAGGTAGTATACGAGTGCCACCAGTGCCTCAACCAGGCCGGCGAACTTGCCAGAACGGGATCGAGCATGGCACCAGTGGGGACTGAACCCATCGCGCCACTCCCCTTCGTGTACTTACGCTCTCTGGTAAGGAAACGCACCAAACTATGGGTGGAGCGACGTGAGTGCAGGCAGGCTAAGCAAGTAAGCACTCCCTACATTTCTTTTTTTTTATTGCTGAATGAGCCCGCTTGGCCTCGCTGATTTGATGGCTGGAAACCGCATGGAATGGAAACAGATTCTTTGACTAACTATACAACAACTGCGTACGGTTGCTTTAATCACAAACAGTCCGCGTGCAGGAGGGACCCGTGGCTAAATAAAAATAGCCGCAAAGGTCGATCGATTAGGTTAAGCTACGCTTGTCGCGGTTGGTCTATGGATGGGTGACCATTTTTACATACCGAGACCCCTCCGTGCCTCGGAAAGCACGTTAAGCCGTTGGTACCGGCTTTCATTCGTGGATTTTTGAAAGTCGTTACGGGTAATCAGAAGCCCGAAAATCTGACAATCAGTCTTACCAAGGGGTATCGTATTACCTAGTAACTGAGTTGTGCGGGTCAGAGAGGCAGTCACTCCATGTAAAATACTGGTATTCAGCTGCATCCGGTTAGTAGACTGATAGCCGACCCCAACATAGTTGGGAAAAGGCTAGGCAGATGCTGATGAGTCCGCTGTGCAGGACATTGACGTGGAGTTGCGGACACCAGGCGTATTACCTACTAGCGTCACAAATAGTAATTAATATACATATATTACTGAATACAATTATGAAATAGCGATGTGTGTAAAAAAAGCATTTGGAAAGTTGCCAAGTGCTATTTGTACACCTAAAACTAAATATTCAGTGTTACGAGCAATATTACTTAATTGTTGCAATTAATTATCAATATTTAGTGCTCTACAGAAGGATAAGTACACTATTTTATTATGATAGTTGGGGTAGACGTGTTCTTGAGTGGAGACCGCAAATCGAGAAACGGACACCCTCAAGTCAGATGGAGCGACAATCTTCGCAGGGTGGCTGGTAGCAGCTGGATGAGATTTGCCGGTAATCGAGCTAAATGGCATGCAATAGGAGAGGCCTCTCTCCAGCAGTGGACTGCTGTAGGCTGATGATGATGAGAAGGATATTTCATCATTTCATTTATTATTATTAAAAATTAAACATCGAAATATTTCACAGATGTTTGCGACGTCGCCAACTTTCAGAATACATCCTCTTGACTTCATACTCACAGTGAAAGCAATCCGTTAAATAAAATCAGAAAATCAATTAAGTAAAATACTTTTGGTAATATTTTAATAACCTATCTGTTGTTTCAAACTAAACTATAAAATAAAGATACATTTCCTTTTTTTATGTATACCTACACAGTAAGAAAAGTTTAAAGACCTTTGCAATATTCAGGGTACATTTTCCATGTTCCATTGATACACATCAAACTTCATAGTTCCGATTACGTTACAATAATCAATACCTGTATGTAGCTTCAAAAACTAATGTCCTATTTCGTGTATCGCGAAATCGATTATTATGTGGATCCATAAGCCGGAAGGCATTAGTCGGCCTTCGAGGATCCTAGCCACTAATAGCGCAGTAAACCTCGCAGCGTGGCCATTGATTAGCTACGGAGCAATAACTGCCCCAAAAAACTGTGCCATCGTGAACGGAAATAGACGTTTGTCCATCATTTGTGCGAATTACGAAACTACAAGTAATTTTGTGCAAGGAAAGAATACAATTTGTTTGTTCATTTGTAAGTCGATGTTGTTTTTTTTTGTAACTGCCTACTTTTGAGGATGTAAGCCACACCTAACAAGGCATGTTCTGTCAAGTTTCTCAATATTAATCTTCGTTATGTTTAAACATGAGCTCCCCGCTCCGTCCCTATTACATGGGACTTAAACACAACTAGTGAAATGTAAAAGTCCACCTCTGCCGAAGCCTGCATGGCTCACAGGCGTGACGGCATGCTGTATTGTGCTGTCATTGTCCAAAGACTCTTTCCGGAGTTCCTGAATTTTCTGCATTCTTGTCTTTTTGACACGGGTGTTGCCGGGAAATTGTTTAACCATGCCCAATAGATTCATCAGTTTTGTTATAAAAAGCTTACTATTAACAATAGGAGAATTGTGTTGAATGTGTTGTTATTCGCAATCAGTTGATCGAATCCATCAGAAAACGTGGCGAAAAAGCAGTAAATCTTATAAAATGGCTTCTTTATAACCGTATAGCAGAGGTTGCAATGGCTGTTATTCAATTATGAACATCGTTTAAAGTACGATTTTGGGTACAAACTGCTCGTATATCACCGTTTGGCTGTAAAATTTACAGTTTAGAGGCTTTTTGTGGATATCAGGATGTTATTGTGACTGCATTAGGTTAAGCTCCGTTCTATATAATTTTGATATCTCAAATCAGTTTCCAACTGGTATGGAATATTGAGTTATGAACTGAGGATAACTTCAATTGGTTGCAAGACTTGAGTATATGCCTACTTCCTTTTCTTGAAGAGATACACAACAGGTCCTCATGCATCCGTTGTGCGATCTATATCTATTAGATGACATGTCAAGTCGCTTACATAATTCAGGAGGGATTTTTGAGACGAAGCAATACCTAATGGCGGCCGGGTACCTGAACCATTACATGTAAACATTCTTGGAAGACGTAGTGTATGGAACATTTTGCCCTTACTACTCAGTCTCAAATAGCCACACGGTATAAAGCAAACGACTTCACATGTCAATATACGAGTAGGTCGCCTTCAAGCTCGGCATTGTTTCTACTAATCATTTTTGCTAGTGAATCACTACGTCCTTTATGACAGTTAATCATGCGTTACCAAAGACTTCGTATTCAGCAAGAAATAGACTTTACCTCCATAATGTGTCATATAGCTAGCCTAGCCTAGCTGTTTTGGTTCCTGTTTTGGTGTTATTTCGCAACAGCAAAACGGTGTCACAGCAGTCTTGTATTGTTGTTATTGTGCTGCGCTGTCGCAATAGCATGTCTGACACGTTGCGCACTGAACATGTTGTTCATCGAATAGCTGCGGTTTTTTCAACTTATAGATTTTGTGGTGGCTACTGGATTGTTGTTCACGTAGGGTGCATGATGTTGTTAATGTTCACGTAGGGTTTATGATCTTGTTAATGTTCATGTATTGTGTATGATGTAGTTAATGTTCACGTAGGGTGTATGATGTTGTTAATGTTCACGTAGGGTGTATGATGTTATTGATGGTGGTGATTTTGGACATCGTCCGGGATGAGGGTTCAATTTCTCTGGTCTAGGTGGTAAACTGGTTATGGTATTGCCTATTTAGATATTTTATAGGATCTGTCCATCTGATATTAGACAAACTCTTCTAAAACTTTTAAATTTTTTCTCATTCTTGAATTAATCTCTCAATAGATTGGTGAATGGTTAGATAAAGGCTTAGAGCAAAACAGTTTGAATGAACTGACTCAGCTCCTACATTGTATGGCAGCTACGCCGGGTCAACAGAAATATAATAAGACTAAACGTAAAGTACGAGAAACAGCTGTTATTAATATCTAAAAGGCGCATAAAGGCGACACACAGTGTAAGCGATTTGGAAGATTTCCCCACTCGGGCCGAGTTTAATGCCGATGTGTTTGAGGTAATGACCAAAGTTACTTACCGGTGGGCTATGATGACTAAGCTGTATAGGTGGTATTCCACTTAAAACTTGGCGATAAATTAGTGAAGGTTAAGATCAAAGTGACACAGTCAATAGTAAAATGTTTGAATATACTGAAAAGCACACGGTTAGACACTTAAAATAAAATAGAAACGCGGTACATTTATTTGACTAGGAAAATTCGAACTGACAAAAAAAAATTCGAAGCTAATTGTAATGGCAACTTACATCTTACACCTCTATAACATTACGGAATGCAACTAAATATATGAATATATTTTTATAAGTAAAGCGAAATGATGCGCATTAAGGTAAAAAGCAGAATGTGAGAACTTGCCTTAACTTAAAAGGGCGGCCAGCGAGAGTAGAGATGTGCGTTTGATGAAATAAATTCGGTATCAAAAGTAACGGGTACCGGTGCTAGATACCGGATACCGGCCGCTCGGCAAGTTTATGGGCCAATAAAACTTTGAGCCTGTGTCCCCGCGGTGAACATCGCGGGGCCGTACCGATAGCAAGCGCGATTAATTATACTTTTTATGTTTGTATAGCGAGCGTCCCTACATGTGGAACGTGTGAAAAAGACGTCACATTTTACAGGTTGAAGGACATAAAGAGGAAAATAATGAGCGTGACTAGAAATTAGCGGGTTTCAGAAGGAGTAATTAAACGAAGAATGTATGGATTATTTACCTACATAAATCTTATGTTTATTTAGAAATTGGAAAATTAAGAACTTGTATTATTTTACGAGTATTCTTCTTTAGACAAAATCAAACTGGTTCCTAATTTAATTTTTTTTTTAATTTTTATGACATTGATTTTTACAATCTGTGACTACGGTAACTCACACACTTGTTGAAATTCTAGAAAAATCATCCACTTTTACAATATTTGTAAATAATTTGTAAATATGTGAGCACCATGTATCTATCACATAATTGATTTACCCGTAATTGCTTCATTTTTAATTCTTTTTACTTTTTTGTGGTAGACTTATTTTTTTCTAGGTGCATCGTCTTTACATATACAGTGTAAACTCTTTATAACGAAACTCAAGGGACTGAGCATTTTTTGTCGTTATAGAGAGTTATCGTTATATGGAGTGAACAAAAAAACATCCAAATTAACAAGTATCATACAAACTTTTTCGTCAACACTAATCGCTTTCCGTTTACTGGCCATGTTAACAGTTTCAAAGTAGGTTTACGACTGATAATACGATAGGTACCCAGTATGCTTGGTCGAAGACCATCACTTCCGAGAAAACAATGCGTCATACTGCACGTGTTCAAGGCAATTAAGGATAACAAAAGCTAGACCTCGGATGTTTCGGAGCTTCAAAGTCTTTTGTTACCTGATAACATAACATAAACAATAATAATAAATATTTACTGTCTAAAAATATGAACACATTTCTTCGTAATAGAGAATGGCGTATCGCTATAAAGAGTGTTTCAATATGTGGGTTTTAACGCAAACCAACCAAGTTGGGCTCACTTCAACGTTACAGGGAGTTTATTGTTATAAAGGATGACGTTATAAAGAGTTTACACTGTATGTAATTATATTATGTATACAAAACCTTGTAAAACATTTTAAAAGAGTAACGGTGGATTTTCTTGCCCATTCTTCTCCATACGAACACTACCTTTTGGAAGGGGCGACTAGAATCAATTCAATTTTACTGTAAGTTTTGACGTTCAAAAGTGCCTTTAATGTGCCTATTTGAAATAAATGATTTGACTATGACTTTGCTTCTCAAAACTTCCAGAAATTATAAAAAACACCCTATGATTAGTTGATTTTCTTTAAATTGTTGATGTTGACTTCACCCACACATTTCTTTTACCAAACATTATTTAATTTTGCCATTTTTCATAACTTCCTTGTAATTAAACGGTATCCCAGTTGCGCTGCGTTCGGTACCGCTCGTTTCGTAAAGAGGGCTATAAATTCAAGGTTATTTCGTTATTACAGTGAGATTGTACAACATTTGTGGGTGATAAAACGTTATCATGGCACTAACTCGTGCTACAATAACTTCATATTTCACACGTTCACATCCGCACGTCATGACGACATTACTTCACTCTCATTTGGCACTGATAACGTTAATTGTTCTAAAAAGTTAATTGTTTGATAAAAGGAGGTTTTGTTTTGAGTTGATACCTACTGACGTAATGTAACTCAAGAAGATATTTTGTGTCTATACATTTAAATTTAATATAAATACAAAGTTTACTAGGCCTGCTATCAAAAGGGGATACGCCCTGGTGAGAAAACATTTTAAAACATAAACGGCCTGCGAGGACACCTGCAGATAGCTAAGAATCGGGTCGGGTGGTCGCTAACCTGACCTCATAAGACAAATAAATATACGAACTGTCTAATATTTTGTTATTTATATCCCCATTCGTTGCTTTTTTAATTAGATTATGTCGCCAAACAGGTATCACAAATTCAAACACAATAAAAAACTTTAAAAATAATTATCAAATTAAATCATAACTGTTTCTGATTATTTTATTCGTTTCGACTAATAAATTGTATTTTCAGAAGCCAAAATTTTCATTATTTCAGCTATAAATGTGTCATTTGCGAAACATTAATTATTCATTATAACCTATTTACAAGAGCGAATAAATACGTTTTTATGGTTTCTGGTATCCAGGTCCGCGACCCGCGACTCGCGACCCACCTCTAATGAACGCTAGCAATGATTGTCATCGTAAAACTTGGTGGGTTTATTGTACGCTGTTAGAGACTAACATGTCGCTGGACATGTTTCTTAAACTTGACACGCCGATCAATAAATAACAGATCATTACTCAATAAGATAAAAATTAATTAATTTACGTGTATTTCCGTGATCGCTTGCTTAGAATAATACTGCAGTAATTTTCCAAGATTTTGAATTTTTAATCTTTAGGTGATACATTTGACAGTTATTGTCAATAATATTATAAGGTGTTTGGATGATGATCTGGAGAGTATGTGAGCTAAAGTGTCAATCGCAGATCATGATACTTTCCAGTGCTTGTTTTAAGGAGATTTGGACGATTGCTAAACATTGCAAGAGAGAGAGACCACTACTCATGTGGCCAGAACTAACTGTGGTGACAATGCAGCTCGATTAGTCCCACAAATGATTAATAATAATAATAAATAATAATAATAATATTTATTTATCCCACAAAGTACAATTACAGTATAATAGAGGTGTTACAAAAATATTGTAGGTACTAGGGTTTGTGGGAGTCAGGAATCCAAACTAGGATACCCTGTGCTATGGACTCCTGGCCCCCCTCGCCGAGGTTGGAATTTTCACAAATAATTGTAGCATGTAAGACATGTAGGACTATTGTAGAAAAAAGACAACAATTATGACAAGAAAAGGTACTAATAACCCAAAAAAATAATAAATAAAAATAAAAATGCGTATGTGAGTTGTGTTTGTTAGCGTGTGAAGTGAAAGGTGTCGTGTGTGTGGTGTGGTGTTTTGTGTGTGTGTGTGTGTGGGGGGGTGTGTGTGTGTGTGTGTGTGTGTGTGTGGGGGGGGGTGAGTAAGATGGTGTAGTTGTGTGTGTGTAAAAAGGCATATGTATATACGAATGTGTGCGTAAAGGGATGGCGGTATGTATTTATGAAAACACCAAACTAGGATATGATTGTGAGCAGTTTTTCGGTTTTTTCATAATCAAGTTCTAAAAGCCACTGTGTAAGCTTCTTTTTACATTCTATCTTAGACAAATTAGAAATTGCAAGAATCTTGTTAATTTTATTATACAATCTGCTTGCTCTGAAATTGAAGAAATTCTGGGCAAAAGATGTTTTTACTTTATTTGTTTCACAAACTTCATAAAAACGCCTAGAATTAACCTTCTGCTTAGCTGTAGAAACGTCTATATATATAGGAATGTTTTTTTATAACTGTTAGTAGTATATAAAGCTGTCTGAACGTTAATAAATTTGCTTCGTTATAGAGTTTAGTAGTAGCGTATAAACGTGGTTTGAAGAGAGCAACTTTTAGGAGAAGACGTTGAGCTCTTTCAACGTTTAGGATATTCGTTTTATACGAGCCGCCCCATGTGGAAATACCATACGACAAGATTGATTGACAAAGAGATTCGTACACAGTTTTAACCAGTTTCCAACTCGCTACATGTCTGAGATTTTTAAATATATGAACGAGTTTTCTTGTTTTCTGGACCAGATGTGAAATGTGATGTTTGAAAGATAGGTTTTTATCGATTATTATGCCTAAGTATTTTATTGATTCTGTTTTAGATATCACTGGGCACATGGTACAGTTTGTGGTTAGAGGATTACATGTGTGTGCATAAATATTGAAATTATTAGTATGTGCCGCTACATTATGTATTGTGAACTCTATATATTTAGTTTTGGTAGCATTTAAGGTCAGTTTGTTGAGAGCAAGCCAATGAGTTACAATATTGAAACCTTCTTGGGCCGCTACAAAAGTTTCGTCCCATGAGTTACCATAAAACGTTAAGGTAGTGTCGTCGGCATAAGACATTACATGACAGTTTCTAATTTTTAGCTGGCAAAGATCATTAATATAGCAAAGGAAGAGGGAAAATTAATGTGTCTTGGAATCCCAAACGAAGGTAACCAGAAAATAACAGCGGGGGATGAGGAAAATCCATAGTTTCTACGTTTTGCCAATAGACCATTGAATAAGCTTGTAAGTTAGTAAATATAGTATTAGTACAACAACGTGGTTCAGAAAGCTAGAAATGACATGCGACGCGCTGGACGCTGCCTAGACCGGCCGGCTATTTATAAATCCTGATCATTGGCCACTTTAGTGTTATAGCCAATAAAATGGATGTGTGGACAACTGAAATCTAACTGTTGGAAAGTTGAGTGGTGACGGACTTGAGATAAGGTGTGTGTGGTGTGTGTGGGCGCATTCACACAGGTTGCATGTGTATTTGTTTTGTAAAATGGAAGAAACACCTCAACGCATTTAAAGATGATACCCAGAGCAATGAAAAATACCATCTTAGAAAATATATTAAGATTTCGTTCACAGATTTTATTGAATATAGATTCGCGGTTGAGTAGGCATTTAACTAGAGTCTTAATTACATGAAAAGACACGAAGTGTCCCAAGTCTTGTAATTAAATCATTCTGAGATCAATCTAGAATTCTTCCAGCTCGCTGCATGTGTTACGTTTAATCCATAGCAGAATTTTAATGTGTTTTTAATAATCGCGTACATATTCCACATCTTCATCCTGCACAATTACAAAATTACACGCTCCCGTACAATCGTCACCAGTGCAATACACTATACTAAACAATTTATACTTATAATTAGCGAACCTATCTGTTGTACGTAATTAACGCGACATGTCCATAATTATAATAAAATCTATTTTTATTCCATTGGGTAGCCGGTAGCGGGCCCTTGCCGCACAGATCAACTGTGGCCAGCAATGTAATTTATGTATATGTATGCAGAAATGTACAAAGTGGGCGCTCGTTTACGATCACGACAACGTAATCACCGGGAGGTGTTAACAGGAATTTAACGTCCCTAATTATATTGATTTACAAGCCAAATAGTACTTCATGCGTGTCAGCGGCCAGCATCACTCTAATACTTTCATCTGAGTATTAAGATGTTCTTTGTTGTTGTGTGATTTAGAAATTCCTGCGTAGAAGACGCTTTATGGCAACAATGTATCCCTCGCAAAATAATGAATTTAAGAACTTGAATGCGTAGATTGGATCACACACGAAGCTGCCCTTTTCAAGAGAATCAGCTGCTTAGAGTTTATCTGCTAGTAATGCGCGGATTATACCTTAATGAGAGATAACTCCGCGATACTCTACTAGCGCAAGCACTGGTAGCAAGATCATAACTCGTCCTATTATTTACTGTCACTACTAAGCTCTGCCACTCAAACTATCTTATCAGTTGCAACTCGTTCTATTGCCCTCAATGATTGCGTATCGATGGTTTGTCATCGGTCAACTTGATCATTGTCGGTGTAACCGGTAGACCTGATGTTGCCCTCAATCCGATTTGACAGTTAAACGGCTATGCAGGTCTTCTTTCGCAAGTGTCTTGACTGTCGACCACTTCTGGTTTAAGCTAGTATGTATTACTTAAGTGTTACGTTACCGCATTTAAGCTGTATGTCCAAATATGCCAACATATGGAAAGCAAATAAAGCATCTTCAGTAGGGGGACACTGATTACTGGAATGTGACAAGCGGCCAGTACTGGTACAGCCTCCAGACCAGAATAGCTCTTCAAACAAAGTCATTACTTATGACAGTGATGCTCCAAACCCCAGCAGAATTATAATAGAATTATAATTCCCGTTTAGAATTTTTGCTTTTTTGTTTATTTAGTTCAAGCCCTAATTGTTTTTGTGTTCAGCCAGGATGGCAAAACGCAGGTTGTTTATTTCGCAAGTGAGTGGACTAGTGGCCAGTGCTAGCATCAAGCCGCTCTATTAGTCGCCATTCGACGGAGTGACCTGTCGCCAAGGAAGGTCGCCCGGTACTGATGTCTGACCAGTATGGCAACTTATTCAAACTGGCACGTTGGCATCTATGTGGATGGGACTGTTTGTATGTTGAATTGTGAGGAGGTTTTTTGTTCCAAGGTTTGTTTTAATCCCTTATTGGCAGAGTAGTTTTTGTTGTCTGTGGTGTATGACTGACTCTGCAAATGATCCTTTGCTAAATATCTTATCTTATTTGTAAATATCAATCCGATTATACAATTAATAACTAGCCGTTTCTCTGCATTGATCCTATCATAATCATGTCTGTCATATTATTATGCGTTTTTGTTTCGTTAAAATTCAACTTAATTCCTTTTTAATTTCTAAGTCATTTCTCTAAAAAACGTTGCCATATCAACTTTACGTAATAGAATTCCTTTCTCGATAGACGCAAGTTGAAGACCAGTAGTGTATCCACGTTAAGTTAATCTCACCAGTATCTCACGTGCTCAACTATCTCTATCTAAAACGTAAACAATCTGGTTCGCGTCGATTTCAACAGCAACGTCGTCGGAATGTCCCCGCAAACAGGTAACATTACTGCTGGCTTGCCTAAAACATGTGTAGGCGAGCGAACGAGGCGCGAGCGGGCGCGGGAGCGAGGGCGACTTGAATGTCGATAGTGGAACGTCTCAGGATACAAATGAGATGACTGTGGCTGATAGGAAACAAACGAAATATACTGCGCCAAGGACACGGAAGTAGGTTTGTACATATATCACACATCCTGTATAGTTCATGAAGTACTTACCTACTTGAAGTCTGCTAGATGTATCGCCCGCGGTGTCAGTCGTCAGTGACAACAGACAGCGGTGGCCAGCACAGGCACCCGCTACAGCCCGTTACTTTAGGAGCTTCCTAGACTAGTGATTTGGCGCGACCTCGGCCCGCCTTATCGTCAATAACGATTTACAGATACTTTATCCTTCTGCTTCGTATTAGGTGTCGATTTAAAATAATTTTAGAGTTATTCCGCCATCTTATTTCCTAACATGTGGAAAGCATCATCTTTATTTTGTAACTATGATTTCGATATGCTGGCAAATTATTGTAGAAATCGATGATCGCCGACGACGAGTGTGTGGAGTCACTTTGTAATAGACTTGCGATCTTTATGTTGGGTTTGTCCAAGTTTCTCAGAAACTATTTTCATATATCACATCGTAGACAAATAGGTGTAACATTAAAAATATATGATTGTTTATCACTGTTAACTTCATTTGCACAATAAATGAGTATTTAAATCGTGATTATTCTTAGTAGCCTCCAATATGTTACTTAATGGTCTAATAGTACTAGTCATTATGGGGCATTTATAACGTGTTCCAGCGCACGATCTAAATGTTCGCGTTTATTTAGCTGCGCGGGCGCACCACGTAGGTATATAATTATATACTTTATGTATTGTGAAGATCATTATGATCCTTTACCGAGATCCCTCCGTGCCTCGGAAAGTACGTTAAGCCGTTGGTCCTGGCTGTCATTCGTGGGTCTTTGACAGTCGTAACGGGTAGTCAGAAGCCCGAAAGTCTGACAACCAGTCTTACCATAGGGTATCGTGTTACCCAGTAACTGGGTTGTGGAGGTCAGGTAGGCAGTCGCTCCATGTAAAATACTGGTATTTTGCTGCATCCGGTTAGACTGGAAGACGACCCCAATATACACATAGTTGGGAAAAGGCAGGCAGATGATGGTGATGTGTTGTGAAGATCGTTGGTGAGTATAGTTATAGTCCTGCCTATCTATCGCCATTACTTATAACTAGTATGTGTGCTGCAAACCGTTAATATAAGTTGGTTATTAATAAATAAATAAATAAACTTCACTTACTTATATGATCTTTATCTGTCAAAGGATCAGTAGAATTCCAAATTGTATCAATTAAATGTTCTTCTACCTTATTGGATTCCAATTTATGCGTGTATCGGGGATATGTTGTGAACAAAGTTGATTGCTGATACAAAATGCAACATATCTTAGTTATGCAGGACGAGGAGAACCAACGACGAATTATTACAATATCGACGACGAAATCAAACATCAATTAAACCAACGATTACTTCATCTAATAACCCCTTAAGAAGGTTGTTTTTGGCGATTATAAATTATTACTCCAAGAAATTGGTCAAGTGCCAGTAAAAGTAAGTCAAGTTTTGTGCGAGCAAGGTCTCTAGTGGAGCCGCGGGCGCAGCCTAGTCTCATGTACCGTTCTCTATATGGAGATGGACCGGCTTGACCGATTACACCGATTATAGCTATTAACTACTTAAACGAATTGCTAAGTTTACATTTTTTGTAACGCGTAATCGTTGGTGATTGAACGCATTTCGCTATTAGCTCGTAATCGACGAGCGTTCAAAACAAATAACATTAGATAATTCTCACTTCATTAAACACGTTATATCGACAGCTGAAATGGCATCGATATCGAACGTGATGCAAGCGGACGAAAAAGTTGAGCTAAGTTAGAACACCCACCCATACGCATCACACACTAATCTTATTTATTCTAGATTGTATGTATAATACTTAATTATAGACTAACCAGTACGAGTAAGATTCAAAGCTTTTATTGAAAAGTAGTAAACAACAATATTTCGAAATCAAAAATCCTCATTGAAATTGTTCTTCGTGAACACACACATTTGGCGCATCTTGATTTCGTTCGTTGAAATCTTTTATTCTCTTCGCTCGTACAGTTCCTTAGCAAAAACATTGCGTTTCGTTACACGTAATCTTACAATGTACCAGTTGAAATAACTTGTGTTTTTTTGTGCAATTAAATGTTTGTCGATTGATTTTTTTGTTTATTTGAAATTCCTCGAATACTTTATGGTTTATTGAACAGAGAATAGTAACAATAAGTAAAAATATACTACTTTGATTGTATCTATTTGTAATTGCCTCTTAAACAATAACATTTGAACGACAGAGAAACAAACAAACAAACACTAGTTCACTCAGGATTAAATCTAAGTCCATTCCGAGGCGTTTACATTATAACATTGTAAATCATTCATTCATCATACTTTAATCGAAAATAAGATCAAAAAGCGATCCTGTATGAGCTTCGATTATTGAATGAAACAGAGCGAGAGAGAAGCTGTTTTGTTAAGGAGTAAAGGGATGGGAGTGAGATTACTGCGTCGTTCGATTTCAAGATCGATGCACAATAAATCTTGAATCGTTTTTTTTAGTGTGTGTCAGGATAAGCGGTGTTGCGAGTGTGTGAGAGACAGTTCGCGGCTACCGGGTAGAGGGTTTGATTCTCGTGTTATTTTATTTAGTGCGCGTACGATTTATCGTCAACGTTTACGGCGTCAATTGCTTTGAATGTATCGTATTAATATCAATGGAAGGATTTTAGTTTTATTTCGTAATGGAGACTTGTCCGCGCTGTTTGCTATATTTCTCTTGAAATGAAAAATGTCAAGTGTCCCCGCTATTTCCATGAATAACACAAAAACATAAAATTTATAGAGACTGTTAAATGGGCTGATGCAGACGCTTATAGTAAAGGTCATGGTGATAAAAGTGACGCACGGACGGACATAGGGTTAGAACAGGTTCAAACTAACTAATACCTAGGCCGTAAAAGAGACGTATTTAATCAAACAATAGGATCTACAAAGGTCTATAAAACTATAAAAAAGATTCAAGATCTATGAAAATTTCAACTGGTTAACTCCAAATAACCCTGTATAGCACTAAGCTTAGTAACTAACAAGGCTTAAGTGAGATGCCGACTGGGTGCCTATGTAACCCTAAACATGTAACATGTATCATAGGAACACGCTCAGATCTCGACATCTAATGATGGATGGCACGGTTCCGTAGATACGCAGCACTCACTCTATCAGCCTTACAGCTAGCCGGTGACAAACGAGCAGACAGGCTTCGGTAATTAAAACACCCATCAATCACATAGTGACGAAATCTTTGGTCAGTTTGGTAACTAAGGTCCGGTTGGTGGTGACTATATATATATATGTAAGCAAATATGACACACAATATGAAGCCAGGAATCATCAGACAAACATAGATAATCAAGAGGTTTTCACTTTTAATCCATTCGTATTACAGTTCCACTTAAAACTTAAAAATCTACATTAAAACTTAAAAACATTATCCGATGTGAAAGACCTCTTTTTTTGTAAGCCCAGTTCACACGATTAGCAAATATAATTACCAATTAATCAACACTCAGACAGTAATAGGCATAAATCATAACATTACCATATGTATAGCACTATTAATATTTAACTTACATATTCATTGACGACCGCACCCTCTAAATTATCAAAACTGAATTAGACCACACATAGAATGGTTTAACATAATCACTTGGCAAAAAAGTGTTGAAGTTTATCAATATGGTATTGATATTTTGTGCGGGTTATGATGAATGATTCAATGCATTTTTATATAATTTTCATTTGAAAGTCTGATTTAAAATAGTTGACAGAGGTGTTGGCACGTTAATGTCCATACGTCGGAGGTTTCAGACCGTATTAGTCTACTTCTGTGTAAGGATACGGATTATCAAATATTGGTTTGATATCTGTAATTCTGCTTTGAAAAGTACATGAATAATCTATGACTAGAAGTAGAAGCAATACTTATCACAAAAATATCTCCAGAAGCAAATACTTATCACAACGATATCTCCTGAAACAAATTCTTGTCTCAACGATATCCCCTGAAGCGAATACTTATCACAAAAATATCTCCAGAAGCAAATACTTATCACAACGATATCTCCTGAAACAAATTCTTGTCTCAACGATATCCCCTGAAGCGAATACTTATCACAAAGATATCTCCTGAAGCAAATACTTATCACAACGATATCTCCTGAAGCAAATACTTGTCTTAACGACATCCTCTGAAACAAGAAACAAATACTTATCACAACGATATCTCCTGAAGCAAATACTTTTCTCAACGATATCCACTGAAGCAAATACTTATCACAACGATATCCCCTGAAGCAAATACTTATCACAACGATATCCCCTGAAGCAAATATTTATCACAACGATATCCCCTGAAGCAAATACTTATCACAACGATATCCCCTGAAGCAAATATTATCACAACGATATCTCCTGAAGCAAATACTTATCACAACGATATCCCCTGAAGCCAATACTTATAACAACGATATCCCCTAAAGCAAATACTTATCACAACGATATCCCCTGAAGCAAATACTTATCACATCGATATCCCCTGAGCAAATACTTATCACAACGATATCCCCTGAAGCAAATACTTATCAAAACGATATCCCCTGAAGCAAATACTTATCACAACGATATCCCCTGAAGCAAATACTTATCACAACTATATCTCCTGAAGCAAATACTTATCACAACGATATCCCCTGAAGCAAATACTTATCACAACGATATCCCCTGAAGCAAATACTTATCACGACGATATCCCCTGAAGCAAATACTTATCACAACGATATCTCCTGAAGCAAATACTTATAACAACGATATCCACTTTCTTTAGGTTTCTGAAGGTCTCCGTTCAAAACTCATATCAGCTGAAAGTTGCGATACATCGGCCAAAATAGCAATAGTCAATCAATATGACAAACAGCAAAAGGATTAATTAGGTATATCACACAACAAATACAATTACAGTCCGGCCGTCGAGAGATAGTGTTCCTTGCCAGGAACGCTATCTCTGCACACTGCGTTGCACTGACAGGGACACCGGTCAGTGCAACAATTCTAGTAGCTAATAACGATCAAATTTGCAAAACACGTATTCGTTTGTATGAAACTTATAAGTGTCAAGAACGCATTCTCTCGTCGGCCGAAGTGTAAAACTAGTTAATACTAATCTCACAGTTCGTCAGTTTGTCACTTAAAAGAAAGAGTTGTTATTGCAGTCACGGGATTACCCGTGACTCCAACTCCCGTGACTCCCGTGACTCTTTCTTTTCTTAAATAGATCCAGCGTCCCACGACTTGTGACTCCTATGAAATTATTCAGTGTTCTCCTAAACCAAATGAAGAAGTATAAGGAGCCATACATTATGATGAAATTTTCCAATAGAGAACCACGGGAAAGTTAAAGGTCGTCCCATAAGCTCTCACGTGGGAAGAGAAACGTAAACTCACTTTCACTATAATTTAACTGTAATTTTATATTGACATTAAAAATATCAATTTGTGTCGTAAAAATGAGATTAGTTTAGAAACCAGCTGTTTTCTGTCAAATACTGATTTATACTAATCGATTTCACGAATTAGCTGAAATTTCCTTAATGGGTAACGGTTGGTCACCGAGCGACCAGACTATTATGATTGAAAGATGGTGGGAATTTCTTTTTATTATTTTAGTGCTTGCTTTGTTGAATCTTTCATTTTGCATATGCCGCTGCAATTTTAATAAATGAACCTCAAACGGCGAACATATTCCAACCTTATTGGGAGTTATATGTTCGAGCCATTTGGGCTTGAAACACTAGGGCCATGGCGTGAGTGCCCACTTAGTTTTTCGAGATATCGCCAAGCGATTTGTCGACTCTTCACGTGACCAGAGGGCTGGCCTATGTTTTGGCCAAAGAATCAGCATCGCCATCACTGCTGCCAGCCTTTTGGACACTTTTCCTGTTGACAGCGATGCGGACGGTCTCTTACTTATATCATGTAAATATTATCGTTTTGAAAGTATAAAAATCGGTCATGTGCGAGTCGGACTCGCGCATCGGAGGTTCCGTACAAATTTGTAGGTATATAATAGTTTATTACGGGGAAAAAAAGACAGTGACACTCCGGCAGTGCCGACAGAAGTGAAAACAAAACACAAACAGAATACTTTGCCATCACTGACTGACATACCGGATTTAAAACCGAGTACATCCCGAGGACAGCCGAACACATCCAAATGTAGCGCGGTGTCGGTAAAAATGTTTTTTTCTCATCTCAAAAAATTCCCAACGCGCCTAAAGAAGTTTTTACTTCAAAAACTTTTTTTTGTAATGTAACTACAAATTTACGGTTTTCAAATTTTTGTCTTTACTTGTGCTACATGACCTTGCTTATTGCGAAATTTCATGATTCTAGGTCAACGGAAAGTACCCTATAAATTTGGATTCCCTTGAGAGTGTCGAAATATACGTTTAATTTAGAAGTTTGATTTTTTCACAGCTTCAAGGGACTATAGTACTCAGTATATGGTTTTAATTTCAACTCGATACCTCTACGCGTTCTCGAGATAAGGATGTTGACAGATATACAGACGAACAACAAAGTGATCCCATAAGGGAGAAAATTCAGATACGGAACCCTAAAAATAAAATGCTTGCCTTTACCGGATTAATTATTTACTGATAGAATAACTCAATTCCACAAAGTTTAAGAGAGATATTTTCTCTAGAAACCGTCTGACAGACCAACACGGTACGATCGTATGAAGACGAAGACTTGGTGGATGGACCACTAGACAATGGATTTTCTAAACAAGGTTATAAGTAAAAATAATAAACCTATAATGCTTACGCACTGTGTCTGTCGGTGTATGTAATTACTTATAGTTACTTACATAGTCTAGAGATTTATTTTTTGTTTTTCATATCGTCGAAAACTACAGGTCCATGTAGAATTGCTCATGCCTTGGTACGAAATCAAGTTGTGCCAGAAAACCTTTTATATCGTTATAGATTATTTTGAGGACAAAAAGGCTTGGGATTGAGCTGCTTCCAATTTTTGCATTTTGAATGTTTTTTTTTCTTTTGTTTTGTTATTATAATACACATTGACATTAATGAATTTTATTTATACAATGACATTTGCTTACTTTGCAAAGTATTATATTACTTTAATTATTGTGAATGCGAATTATGGGTCATTTTAAACCAATTTTTTTTTTATTATTCTCTCTGTTCTGTTAGTTTTTGTCATGGTCTGGCAGTTTGAGTGATTTATGTGGCTTACCTACCCAAATGGCCTTGGTATTGTTCGTCGCATCGTTGAGCTCCTTAAGTTTTGAGTTGAGCTGCACGATTTCTGACAAATACGTGTACTGACTGGACAGGTCCTCTCAATCTGTGTGGTTCTTTCCTCAAAAGACCATCTCAGACATCGATCTACAATTCTACATGGTCTTCATATAACCTGACCAAGATTATGTCTGGACTATTATAGAAACTGTGATCTCTGAGTTTGTTTCGGCCTTTCTTCTCAGAGTAGTCAGATAGGAAACGCCGACCTCATCTAGTTTAAAAAAAGTATGATTGACGAGTAAAAGTGTTTGTGCAAACCTACTTACAGAAATATTCTAAAATCATTTATCATTAAGCAATGCACCAAACGTGACCTACCTACTTAATTAACTCCATTCGTGAAGCGCCCACATTTTTATTTAGTTTTAGGCCTGAAACTGGAGTAAGAGGTTTTTTTATTTTCTAAACACTCGGATGTCTCAGCACGAGTTTGCCCATCCTGTACACTGACATTTAACTACCAACTTAATAGTGGAACCCTACTACCGCGGCTATTATTGTTAATACACGAAGATGACGCACTTCCTCCTGACACGCGGCAATGCTCATCGGTGATTAAAGGTTAGTCGTAATTACGAATTAAGATAATAACCGTCGCGGCTCGGCCGCGGTCGGGTCGACCCGACACCGGCATTTATCGGGTTAATCAATCATCCCAGATGCGCTTTCTTTGCGAATTTATAATATGAGAGTGATTGGTAAATGGTCATTTGTTCGTATTGTAATAAGGAATTTAAGGAAGTAAGATTTCAAGAAAAAAAAATAGTAAGAAGGTAATCATCTTATGCGTATCTATAAATAAGAAGTGGATTCAACAATCAACATTTTGTTTTCTGATTTGGAGTACCGGGCCGCAAGTATGGGTTGGCTAGTTAGATCTTTTAAAAATTCTCTTCTAATAAGAAATATTTGTTTGCAAGGTGTTTTTAAGACTGTTTTATGTTTCTTTGTATATTTTCATCACAAACTATTGTGACGGCAACGGCGAAATTCTTACCATTTTGCCAACCATTTTGTTTTTTAACCAACAGGTCACAGTCACTCAGTAAGCTTGCATGTTTCCTAAACTGCGTATACAATTCAATAACTTCAGATCGGACGCATTTTTAAGTCTTTTGTTTTAGTTATGTTACTTTTGATATAGTCAGCTCTTTTTGGGAGTACACATGTACAGGTGCACGTGCTACGTCACGTATGGCCAGGCTAAGGTCCATTTCTTGCGCATCTCGGTTGATCACCATATTCGCGCGAAGGAGACATCCAGAGTAAGTAGTATGTAGGTACCTAATTTTGAGTTATGAGTAGAGGCACTTGAGCCTACACTTCAATATGCAACTTTTACAGAAGAACACTTGAAAAAAAAGAGATGAAAAATGCCGATATCTGTGCTTCAAGTCCTGTAACCTGATCTCAATGAGCTCTCAGTGAATGTCTAAATATTTTGTACTTATTCAATAACAATATTCCTTAACCATTTAACTGCAATGTGTTGTGCAGTTATCGTTTGATGAATTTTAATGGTTCACTGAACAACATAGAAGTTCCAATAACCAGCCTCCATATAAGGAGAAACGTTAGTTAGTAACATGTCAAATACTGCACTGAGCTTCGCATAGAATAGCAGCCCTCGTTCTGTAAGGAACACTATTAGTACGTACAAGTTGTAGATGGCCACTAAGTAACTGGTCGCTAATTGCTACCTACACTACGATTTATGACCATAAAGTATCGCTAATTATCGCGCTGGGCATAAACTACCGCAATCTAAAAGTGTGGGATAATTATCCAGATAAATTGTACATTGGTGACTATTTGTCTGTATCCTTCCTTGCTTGACTACCTGCATGTGTCAAACTCAAACTCAAACTCAAAGCATTTATTTCAATTAAACCATTTACAGGCACTTTTGAATTGTCAAAAATATATGTATAGTATAGAGCCATTCTGCATAGGTTTAGGCTGCGGCGTATGACCACTTAACTACTTCTAGAATCTAATTTATTTTTATGTCCAAAGATAGCGATGATATTGATAATAATAATGCGATCGATACGCCGGATTAATTCGCCTCTCCTCGGCTTATTGAACACATTAATCGTCCAACAAACCACAGTGCTCCAACAGTAATAATAAACAGTAATAAATGCTCCTCAGTTTCGCCTCTCAACGTTTATTACTAGCACTAGTCCCTTTCGGCCAGAGGCGGTACCCGGCAACCAGAACACGACAGAGCTACCGTATAATGCTATGTGAAATTACTCCCAGCTACTGGCTTTCAGAAAATTGCCAGTCAGACCAGAGTAAAAAGGCCGCACCTACGAGAGATCGTAAATAAACATCACAAAAAATATATAATACGTCCATTTACGTCATATTCCAAATACCGAACACAAAGAAACGTGAATGAAACGACTTTGTCCACCATTGTATTGGTGACGAGTAGAAGGAAATTGGACTTTAATTTCATGAAAGTAAGGTATGAATTGTATTGCGAGATGTAATTGACAGATGGACTAGGTAACATGCCATCTCAATAGCAACACAAACATAGCGAGGTGCATAAAAACAACACTCGAGGCTGGGTGCGCGGCTACCAGGCGCGCAGTGCGGCGCGGAGGTGGCCGGTAGCCGACCGGTCGGGTAATGATACCACTGCCTTTTAGGGCGCGTGTTATGACGGCCCAGCGGCGAAGTGTGGATACGACAGACATATAACTGTAAACCGACCCTGTTCAAGTAACGGTAGCATATTATATGGCTTTTGGGGAAAAAAACAGACGTTATTAAGGTCTAAATGTGTACTCAGATCATAGACTCAGACGTTATAATATTTTCTCTGTAACTCTTGGCAACCGTAAAACCGTAAAACCGACTTCGTACCGTAAAACGCGACTATAGCCAGAGGCTATAGTCGCGTTTTACGGTACGAAGTCGTGAGAGCTGATAAACTTACCTACAGACGGTTAAACATATTACGAACTAAACTCATTTAGCTAAAACTTCAGTGATAATTTAAAGCGTAGAGCAAAGAAAATACTAAATGACAAAACTATTACTAACAACAAGAATTGGTCGCCCGTCTAAGGTTGAAGCAAATAAGTTTTGTAACATTTCCAATGAATAAAACAAGAAGTCATTGATCGCCACCAGATTATGCCCTAGCATATATGTCAACTATTCTAGACTCCTGCATGTTGCTAAATTACAGATGCAACTACTATTGCAGTGGTCTGTCTTTCATGACTGTATGACTAAGAGGCTTTTACTGTTGTTTAATAGTCATGAACATTCCTCTTCGTCATCATCATTGGCAGGCTCGTTAATGCCTTTCCTGCCTTATAATTATATGTATTTTTTTAACAAAAAACTTAGTACCTAAAGGTGTTTCTAAGATCCAAGCCTATAGTTGCAGTGTAAACGCAAACCCAACTTAATACAGAGCGTGCCATGTCCTCCTAAATCGAACGTGAAGGCCCTTCGCCATCCAGTTTGTCGACTCTCATTAAGACCGCAGTTAGTACATCTGAGTTTTTCCATCAGTTGACAGCGCAACAAGAGCTCTTCGCGACTTCTGTAATCCTGGTACACAAGCCTTATCTAGCCGATAGCTATGATCATAGATAACTGTATCTGTGTCTATCTGTCTTTACAAAAAAACGGCTCAGAAATGTTTTTCTGTATTTTTTACATATTCTCCATACTGGTATTATTGAAATTTATGTTGGTAGGGTTTAGCGAAATGGCAAGTAGAACAGGCCACCTGTTGAAACTGGGATTTAAAGATTGCATTGTGCAGTGAATAATAAAACTTTGTTGCAATAAAAAAGGAACCAACTAGGAAACATTCCAATAGGACGCTCTTGAAGTTGAATCTTGAACTAGTTTTTGTGTCACACTTTATGAATTCCATCTAGCCAAGTCTAATGTTAAGATTTTATTGCTTTGATTTTTCAGTTAATGTTTTAAATGGGTCCCAGAAAACTGATTTCACTGCACCTCGATAAACGATTAGCATTGAAGGTAGTTGATATATTAATTACCCACATCAATTACAGTCACAGGAATTCAACAATAAAGCCCACGGCTGCCATTGACTAAATTGTTTTATTATATCAATGGGCTAACTGGTGCACACGCAAATCTAGAATTCTATAGATTTGATCAAATATGCTAATTATGGAGCAATAGGTACAAACAGCCTTCTTGCAAATATGTATTTCAAGTTGCTAGTCAAGGAATTTATAAAAAGGTATAATATATAAATCAGGTTCCATCGATTTAGCGAGGCTGCCTTTGAGTAGTTTCTTAGTGTAGAACAAAAGCACAGTTTTTCCTGTGCGACTGATGCTATGTGACAACGAGTTCTTATAAGGAAGATCGCGGGCATTTAATGGTCATATTGGTATCCAACAGACGACGCTTGTTAGCACTATTCTTGTATATTCTTATTTTTAGTTTAGTATAAGAAGTGAAGCTTAGTTTTTCTCGGATTTTATCAATAATTGCGTCAGCTATGGTAGTTTCATGCTCTTGTAGTTCATTTGATAGGTTGTTTTCTGTCATGATTTGGTTGTTGTCTAAATTCAAAGGGAGAAATCCCTTTGAATTTAGCACCAATATTTTTATTATGCATTATAATATTTAGACGCAACATATTCATAGACACACTCGTATCATTACAGAATCCCATCAAGTTACGGTACAGGTAGCTCGAACTTAAACTTAGCTCTATTAGAAGAAGATTATCAGCTTCTCGTATCTAGATTAACGGCAATCTAAACAATTTAACATCGCCGAGCAGATTAACTTCGAGTGTTGCCAGATCCAACAAAAGTTTATCTGTTGAAACTTTACCCTTTGAGATAAAATATATTCAATTAATGAAATTTATTACATCCTTGATAGTCTTGTGGAGGTCGCCTACTGATTATAAGGTTCTGAAGGGTAGGGTTAATCCGCCAACTACCGTATAAGGTTTAGTAATTTTGCCAAAATATTGACGCATTTAAAATTACAGGTCTTATTCAGTGGCATACCTAGGCCGAATGATCGACAATCGTGCTTGTTAGGTGGCCAATAAGATTTATCTATCTGAAACGCTGAATCCTTTAGTAAGTTCACGTAAAAGTCGACTTCAGCGGCTTCCACCTACAATCCGAACTTTAAATCGGCTCAGTCTGACTTTTATAGTGCAACCCTGTGCAAAGCCTCGCAAAGCATTGTACAACTGATTTGCTCGTAGAAACTTTTGGATCCTACCGGACTTGCAACATCGCACAAGTGCATTACGGTACATCCCACACACCTGTTTATCTCCGCATCGCACAGATAACGCACCGCGTCCGAGCCCGATCAAATGCATTTCTCTTGTAGTCAGTAGGAGCCGACCTTGAGCCATCGGGAATTCCTATTGAATTTATTGTAGAATGATGCACGTTTAAAATAGAAGCTGTGTTCGGCTGTGGGAAATGGAGTTGCGTAAGCTTGACTTTCTTCAAAATTGTGTGTGTATGTAGTGGCTCTTGATATGTACCTACATATGTACTCCTGGTACAAGTATCAGTCTAGTATTATTTGACTGTTGTGTGATTCTACTGTAGGCGACAGACGTGTTGTTGGAGAAAGAAAGTATCCCAGGACACAACATTTTTATCATCCTTAATTTATTTTTAATTGAATATTTAAAGAAACCAACATATTACTGCATTTCAACCACTTTCGGTATAACTCTAGAGCAATAACCCGTAATGAATAGCCAACAAGTGATAATAGTCGCGATAATAAGCGCGCAATCAACGCGCAGTATTTCACTGCACCGCTGCGCGCTGCACCGGCTGCTAATCAGAGCGCACTGAAAAATTGTAAACAAATAAACCGAATACCTTACCACCTGAGCTTGTATGTGGACGTGTTTCTGTTGCATACTTTACAATCCCATCTCAGTCCCAGCATGATTCAACTGAAAAGTATTGGGTATACTTAAATGTAGCAGTGTAATTAGACAACGCAAAAATACCAACATTCAGAAAATATTCACATAGGGAATGTTTACATAAGTTTCGTATTGAATTCCACTACGTAGACAGGAGTTAGTCCCATCCTTAATCTTTTGTAAATAATTTCAAGCAAACAGGAGAACTGTAGGAAGTGGATTCTAAGCGGTATATTAAAGTAGCGGGTAAAATACATCTCATTCTTCAAGACCAACTTTACTGCGTCCCGCCGGTCTTACGTCCCAGTAAGCCCCAAATACACTTGGTAAAAATCGTGCATCTAGAATCTAAGAGCTTCCTCGGTATCGCTCGGTGATCGTCGGGTCACGAGCGAAGTTAGCCGAACGTCTCTATACGTTCGACGTTCGGGCAAGTTCGCGGGTAATTAGCAAGTGGGCTGTGCAGGCGCCGCGGTAGACGATCTCGCTGATAACCAAGCTATTTGCTGGACATTATGGGAGCTGGATTTTGTTTTAATATTAATAAGACGTTTCTCATGAAGTTATTGTTATCGATCAGAAGCAGATATTTTGGATTCCTTATATTGAGAAACTGTAGTTAGCTTATTTGGCTAAAGGTGCACAAGTTATTGCGATTAGTTGCTTTGCGATATGTTATCGTTTTTCTTCTTGGGATTATAAGAACTTGTTGTGGTAAATAATGGCTTCTAGCATTGTCAAGCTTTAATGTCATTCTAAATTAAGTATTAGCTTTTGCACTTATAAACTACATTTATACAGCCAGTCACTTTTTCAACTACAGAATTCTGTTATCATAATTATTATTTCATACTTAGCAATAAAATTACAATGTATCAGCTGCTTATCCCCTCGTCGCAAGTTGTCAACTGATAGCAGCGACCAATTAACAAGCCCAGCGATGCTCACGCGGTGTCTTGTCCTGGTCTAAACGACGTCAAACCACGTCTATGTAAGGTATCGCCAGTGGCTAGCGATAGACGCAGGCGCAACTGTCGCTTGTAGGCAAAACGACGACGCGGCGACGGCCTAATCATGATAGTCAAGTGCTAAATTATATTGAAACTAGCATTTGCGATAATCGATTAATGTAATTTTGTATGAAAGATGTCTTACATAGACATGGCATTACCCATCTATCTTTTGGATAAAAACTTCAGTCTCACTCATACCATTCCAATAGAGACATTCATTCACCTTTGCGGCTAAAAATAAACATAACACATCAGTTACAGTTACTGTCCCCGTAGAGAAGTTTCCTCACGCAGCTCTGATCTTTAATCCCATGTTAGACTTATCATCCATACATTCTGAGAACCAACTCCGCTCACCCACTAATCAAAAAGACCAAAGAAAGCCTAAGTATAAGTATAAAATATCTAAGTATCAGAGTCACGACCTATGGCCTCGGGAACCGACTGTTAATTCCTATCGGAATCCACTCGGCCCAATAAAGTGGGAATCTAACACGTCCATAATTAATTCTCACACGTCTTATGACGAGTGACTTGATGGACGGCGTCGTAAACGTCCGGACAGCCTGTCCGGGCAGCCGGCCACTTGGCCGTCATTAACAGTGCTGTAAAAAGGTTCTAGGTTGAGGAGGCAGTTCAGGTTGTGGGAAACGGAGGTCTTGGGGGTAATGAGGCGATGTAGGGATGGATTATTGATCAATAACTTTATGTAGCAAAAAAGGACAACGCTCATGGATGTACGGAATTCCGTACCATGCTGCATCAAAGTCAAACTTTGTTTCTTATAGATTACACTTATCATATTAACTCCTACAAAAGATCTTTTTGTAAACAAAACCGGGATTTCGGAGATTTAAAAAATAATCGAATTAACCTAAAAACTAGGGACTTTATTTTGTTTGACACGAACGGCCCTTGTTGCTATAATTATTTTTAATTAATTTAGAATCAACAAAGTATAACACACACACGAGTACATGTTTTTTGAAAGACATCATAGCACTTTCAAAATTCAAGGTCTTATCATATCATTTGAAACGGAACGTCATGAGGGAATAAAACAATATCAACACTTTTTTACTCTAAATTCTCTGTTCAAAAAATTAAATTCCTACAATATTTTGATCTTGATGCATAAGACTTTTTGGTACGATTTTTAGTCGTTCTCTTTTGCTATATTAACTTTTATTTCAACTGGAAGTAGTTAAATCGAGTACCTACTTATAGAGATGGATTTATTGTCTGAGAAATTATACAAAGTTAAAAGTCACAAATACCCAGAAGTATCACCCTCCTCCCTCCTAGTACCTACCTCTAGGTAATCATCCATGGTATCCATGGTAATCATGTTCTATCATAAACTAACTTTCCCCAACTTTATAACAACTTATCAATTTAATAATTACTTAAAATCTGTACTCATTTGATCCTTGACTTCCATACAAAATGTCGGCTATTTTATTAGCGGTTTGTTCGGTGGCGCGAGCGCGTGTAATTGACCACATAAATCTCGCCCGGCGATTGATCCAAAGAAGGCGATTAAAAATTTTGTAGTTCAACACTTTGAGTGTGGAGCCGGGTTCTGTAGGTTACAGAGTGTTTGAGGAAAATGTGGTTCGAATATTTTAAATGAGAAAATGGGGATTCTTATTAGAAGCAACCTATGCATGACGAGATCTTGAAGCAAATTTCCTCTAAGGATGTTTAATTTAATGACAAAACTTGAGAAAAGCCATTCGAATGAATAAAATTAAAAAAAACACGAACGAAAGGGCAAAAACCAAAAAAAAATAATTGAGAGATACTTATAGCCGTTTAATTTCAAATTGTAACACACAAACTACTTTACGCTCTTTTTATTCTCCATCTTTATGGACTTCTAATCTGCCAGATTCCACACCACGAACCCAAATCCTCCATATCGCAGAACACAGCTTTCTTCCATTAAAATTCATCAGCCGAGGTCCTCTAAGCCTCAGATAAGTGTATTCATACGTTTTTTATTTGCCGCTCCATCCTCAGGTTACATGCGACACGGAATAAATTAAGCTACCGGACTTTGATATTCTCGTTCTCATTCGGTACTTGTGTCATTATATTTATTGGCCTCTTTTGTTTGAGCTGAATCAATTCCGTTCAATACTTTTATGGCGACTATTAACGATTTTGTATCAGGTTTTGTATGATTGGCTATTTATTTATTTATTTAATACTTCAAGCACATAAATGTACAGAGGCAGACTTAATGCCATAGGCATGGGTTATGTTGCTTACCTACTTTCTTGTAGTTTTGGATGTTTGGAATTCTTAATTCTGACTTCATTTGTGGGATAGGACAGTCCTATCCTTTTATTTTTATGTTTTTGTATTCCCTGTAGTCGGCAAATCGGTCCCTCTTGGCTGAAACTATCGTCCTGTGTTTACAGTTAGTGTACTTTTATTTAATTATTCTAATATTTTATCTGACTTCAAGCTACTCACTGTCAGTCCAGTCTTTCTTATAAGACATCGCATGCCCCTCCATCAATGACCAACAAATGTTCTCCGCAACATAAAGTTCACGCTTCCTAATCACTGGATCATAAAATACTCTATAAATCTCGTGGCTAGTACAGCACTTAGTTCTCAGTGTTAGTGCGGTGCTAATGAAGAGGTTAATTAGGCCCTGTGAACATAAGTCGTCGGTCGTGGGCCGCTTATCTGCAGATAGCGATATCACGCACCGGCCGTATGGGAACGTATACCAGCTATTGAACAATCCCGATGTATGGCAGCTTTAAAGGGTGGTATTGGTGGGGTTGTTAGCAATGATATAAAATAATCTAATCGTTATTGTTTGTTGATAGCTTTACATCGAGTGTTCATTCAAACTGCAGTTTAAGTACGTCTAGCTACATACATCATTGAAAAACTAATCCGTCGATAATGGTGGTCCAAATCAAACTAAAGAACTGAATACAGATCCAGAATCAGATGTAATGTACAGGTGTAATGCAGATTAAAAAAAAATGAGTATTCTTAAAACACTCCACTATACCGAACTTTTTACATAATACTAATAATATATCTAACCTAACGGCTCCAAAATTCTCTCCACAAGAATTTTAATACACCTACTTCTAAACATATGGAAAGCAAAGCAGAGCGTAACGTTAAGTTCTAATTAGATAAGTATCTGGACAATATATCGCTTCCCCGAGGTGATTGGTGGGCGATGAAAATTTCACGGTAGGCTCTAGCCATCGAAATTATTTTATTGACGGAAGCCGGCACTCATTAAGGGGCTACCGGGCGAGCCGGTGAGCCGGTGCCACGAAGGGGCTACCGGGCGAGCCGGTGAGCCGGTGCCACGAAGGGGCTACCGGGCGAGCCGGTGAGCCGGTGCCACGAAGGGGCTACCGGGCGAGCCGGTGAGCCGGTGCCACGAAGGGGCTACCGGGCGAGCCGGTGAGCCGGTGCCACGAAGGGGCTACCGGGCGAGCCGGTGAGCCGGTGCCACGAAGGGGCTACCGGGCGAGCCGGTGAGCCGGTGCCACGAAGGGGCTACCGGGCGAGCCGGTGAGCCGGTGCCACGAAGGGGCTACCGGGCGAGCCGGTGAGCCGGTGCCACGAAGGGGCTACCGGGCGAGCCGGTGAGCCGGTGCCACTCACATAAACACCGCCTATCGGACCCAATACCACTTCTTATGCACAGGGTGCGTGGATTAATTTCCGAATTATGTGGTTTTTGTGATCGTTGTCCAGTTGAACAGCAGAGTGTTTTGCTTTATCTTACACAGTACCGTAATTTTAACGATAGTTTGGCATCATGAAAAGGTAGGCCGGGCCATGACAGACTTAAATTTTGGGAAGGTACACAATAATGCACTATATCAATAATGCACTACATCAATTTTGGTGTGGCGCATACTCTTATTGGCACTATTCTTACAGTTAACTCATACTATTCTGCTCGCAGTAGGTACCTGTGCGGAATGTCATGGCTATCGAGTTTTAGAGCTGCAAATGCAAAGTATTCAAAGAACTCGATGATAGCACGGTCATCATTCATCCTGGATCTTACTTTCCAATTCAATATCCCTACATGCGCAGCATGCACTTTACTAGAAGTACTGTAGCATCACCCTGTGCCTGCAGCCGGCCGTGCAGGGCGCGGGTGGCGGGGGGCACGGGGAGCGGAGGTGCGCGTACGCCGCGGATTGAGTTAAATGCCTCCTTATCTCGCCCCCTAATGGCCCCAGGAACATGTCAATTCATCTCACGCATGTCTCACACGCTCTTTTCTAAATCAACCTTTTTTCCACCGCTGCATACTTTTTGTTGTGCGGCTGTCACGACGCTGATACCTTGGTGACACCGCTGACAACAAATGTCCGGTTTTTATGTCTTCTGATAATAATATGTAAATTATCGTGTGTTTAGCGAAACAAACGACGCTGTAAAAAGGTGTCGGCGTGAGTTTATTCGGTCATAAAAAGATCCGCAAACTTATGCTAAATAAACACAACTGTAAAAATCTTTTAGTTTCACTTGGAGCCGCGCTTAAGTCTTTTTATTATAAGTTCCTATTTGATATTTGTTCTCATTTGCGTAGCAAAGTCGATGTTTATCTTTTACTAGCTGCAGCTTCCAACACTTTAAAACCTAGGAAAGCATTTTGATCGTGGTTGTTTTTCCTCGGAGGATATTTCCACTTTGGAGGCTCTTTATGAACTTCTGTGGGGTTTGTATGTGACATTGGTTTGTTTTATTGTTCAATTTTAATATAAATGGATAAAAAGTGTCGGTGGCAGCGGAAGCCGCTACTAAGTCGCTCGATAAGTGTGAGAGCCGACAAAGGCACTAATACGTTTAAGAGGCATTATAAATCAGTGAGTCGAGTTATCACCGGCCGACAATTAAGATGTCGACCATCTGAGGGAACGGTCGGCCGGCACGCACTCGCGGGACCCAGTGCCGGGGCTTTTTGGAATATCATTGTCCATTGCCTTCATTGTTCGAAGGACATTGGAAGGAGAGGAGGAAATGGTTCTATGAAACGACAATTATTTTGTCACGTTTTTTCTTTGGGTTCGGCTCTCAGTAGCAACAGAATGATATGAGTATTAACGTATACTGTACTTATCGATGACGTATATAATTATCATACACGACGACTGAAAGCTTCATTTATCAAAGAGTAACAAGCACTAAAACGTCATTTCTTTCTGAGTTATTAAAGTATAAGTCTTCTTTACCAATTGGATTCTTATAACATCACGAGATTTTATATTTACGAGCAAATTTCAATTATTTTAATTAATGCGTATACGGAGACGTACCATTAACAAGTCGCTGTAAAGTGTAAATAAAGTTCAATGGCATGACATAAAGTTAGTAATCCGATTAAAAGTTAACATTCCCAATCAGATTGTGAATACTAAGGAGTTCGTAGTAAAACTTTGTAACTGTGAAGCCGAAAACTTTCCAACTTGTTCAAGGCGACTATTTCGCAACAAGAAAAACGAAACAAATAACACGAGTCTCGATAACAACACTCGGGAATCGATTTCGAGAGTAACCATTTAATTATTTTATCGATAATCTCGCATCGAGTGGCCAGCAACAAAATAAGAAGAGCGGAGAGTAATCGTCGCTTAGGCCGACGCCCAGTAGCCGGCGGCGGTTGCCGGCCGATTTTATCGTCTCATAACAGTCTCGATTTATAAGTATCGATTATATGTATCGATCCCTTGATACGATGCGTTCACGGTCATTTGGCGCGTTTTTTTCGCTCCGCTCGGGACGATACATGTTCTCTAAATAACAATTTTGTTCGATAAGTAATTAATAATGGTTTCTTTTTTGAAGCAACCTTCATTTAAAAGATAAATAAATTGGCTTGTAATTGGTAAGTAGGTACTCGTGGACTCCAACGAGTAACGGTTGAACTGAACTCGAAAAAATATCGTGACAGTGACAGTGTGTGTATCAGATAATTAAATTCTATTGTTTCCTTTAAAGGTGACCTCTAATAATTCTCTTCGATTTCATTATCGATCCCGGTTTTTAGTTGTTCCGTGTTAACTTGATACAAGCCATTAATTTTTTTATAGCGAATGTATCACGAGAATTAGTAAAATGCTTTACAAACCGTAATTTTAAATTGGCCCTGGGCTGTTCATAAATTTTGCCCTACCTTTAGAAGTAATTCACTCAGGATAAAAATAGACTGGCCTTTTGTGTGACAAAAGAGTCCATTGAACGAAATGTCACTGATAGGCATTGTTTCGTCGGGATGAGGCGATATTTTTACTTTTATAGAAGATTGTGCATCTTGAACTAAGTTTATTGCTTACAATACAACAGCTATCAGTTACTGCAGTCTGCCTTTTATTTTATGTTACCAAAATACTGAATATACTTATTCTATTGCATTCATCAATTGATACACACATCATCATCATCATCATCAGCCTATAATGTTCCCACTGCTGGGACACAGGCCAAACACACAAAAGTATTAGATGGATGTTTATTTCTACAATTCTTTTATTAAAAGGGTACGATGTCATCTGCCTATGTTTTAGATGCGTGCGGACGGGCCAAACGGTCGGAGGCCGACCGGACAGTCGAACACCGACCGTACAAAATGTCACGTCGACAATAATCATTAGCTCGTTAGCGCAGTTGCGCGGGTTCCTCTGAGCAACATAACGTGTTAGGGCCATGCAGTTCATGATAGATAGGGATTACTTTTTACACTGAGGGTTTATTGAAGATAGTTCCTTTATGCATAGGGGCGATAGATAGACTGATTAAATGTGCTGCTGATCCACCAATGCATGTAGTCATTAAATGTGCTGCTGATCCATCAATGCTTGTAGTCATTAAATGTGCTACTGATCCACCAATGCATGTAGTCATTAAATGTGCTGCTGATCCATCAATGCTTGTAGTCATTAAATGTGCTACTGATCCACCAATGCATGTAGTCATTAAATGTGCTGCTGATCCATCAATGCATGTAGTCATTACATGTGCTGCTGATCCACCAATGCTTGTAGTCATTAAATGTGCTACTGATCCACCAATGCATGTAGTCATTAAATGTGCTGCTGATCCATCAATGCATGTAGTCATTACATGTGCTGCTGATCCACCAATGCATGTAGTCATTAAATGTGCTGCTGATCTACCAATGCATGTAGTCATTAAATGTGCTGCTGATCCATCAATGCATGTAGTCATTACATGTGCTGCTGATCCACCAATGCATGTAGTCGTTAAATGTGCTGCTGATCTACCAATGCATGTAGTCATTAAATGTGCTGCTGATCCATCAATGCATGTAGTCATTACATGTGCTGCTGATCCATCAATGCATGTAGTCATTACATGTGCTGCTGATCCACCAATGCTTGTAGTCATTAAATGTGCTGCTGATCCACCAATGCATTTAGTCATTAAATGTGCTGCTGATCCACCAATGCTTGTAGTCATTAAATGTGCTGCTGATCCACCAATGCATGTAGTCATTAAATGTGCTGATGATCCATCAATGCATGTAGTCATTAAATGTGCTGCTGATCCATCAATGCATGTAGTCAGTACATGTGCTGCTGATCCACCAATGCTTGTAGTCATTAAATGTGCTGCTGATCCACCAATGCATGTAGTCATTAAATGTGCTGCTGATCCACCAATGCATGTAGTCATTAAATGTGCTGCTGATCCATCAATGCATGTAGTCATGATGATGATGATGATGGGACTCCCTTTTCCGCACTTAGACTCCCATTCGGTCCGTTGTGCGTGGGGATTCTGGCTAACCGAGCCAGCCTAGCTCCGCCCAAAAGCACAGAAGCTTCCTGGGAGCTTCACAGGCTTCGCGGAGCGACCTCATTGTTCCGAGGATTTCTGCACGTTGAGAAGCCACGGCCTCGCAATCCAGGATGACGTGGGCGGCTGATTCCTCGGCATCAAGGCAGCCCCTGCAGAGGGGGCTGTCCGTGGCGCCTATGTTGAAAAGATGTTTGTTAAGGAGGTTATGGCCCGTAATTGTGCCTATTATTATTCTAAGGTTATTTCTACTCAGGCTGAGAAGTTTTTTGGTTAATCGCGGGTGTATCATTGGTAATGCCAATTTTGACTGTCTACAGTCTGTTGCCCGTGACCATCTGTTGTTATGGAGTTCGGTCGATCTTTGGCGAATCCATGCACGAAATTGTGAGAAAGGCAAAGGGAGAAGTGGGTACGGGCCTAACACCCTCATATCAGAGCCTCTCTTCGCAAGTTCATCTGCAGCATCATTGCCCAGAGATTCACTGTGCCCTTTGATCCACTGGAGAGTAATGCGATTGGACGTCGATAAACTCTCCAGAGCTAGATGGCACTCAAAAATTAGTTTGTTGTTAGTTTGTTTGCTACCTAAAGCTTTAAGCACAGATAGGCTGTCGGATAGGAATTTAATGCCGTAGTTCCGGATGCCTAAGCGCTTTACTGCTATTGCAGCTTGTGTTAAGGCAACACATTCGCATTGAAAGATCGAACTATGTGTGCCTAGTGGTATGTGAAAGTTAATATTGAGGTCAAGGGAGTGTACGCCAGCACCTGAACCGTTTTGTGTTTTAGAGCCGTCTGTATAAATGCGCACTTCGTTGACTCCTGACTGATCCTTTTCTTCCTGAACTGTTTGTATAATGTAGTTCTTATTAAACATCGGTTGGTTTGGTGTTCTATCACACGGGGCAGCGATGAGAGGCTGGTACTCAATCGCCCGGTCCAGGATTTTAGCGTGTGGACTAGTAATGTTTTTGCCCCATATGCCCAGATGCATTAGCCTGATGGCAGCTAGCGCCGCTTCCTGCTGTATGTACAGGTCAAGGGGAGTTAATTGAAGGGCTATCTCCATGGCTGCTGTTGGGGTGGTTCTCATGCAGCCAGTGGTAGCTGAGCAGGCCAGTCGTTGGAAGCGTTGTAGTCTGGTAATGGTGGTCGAGAGTTCTGTCCTCGTCCACCAAACCAGAGCGCCATATGCCAACATTGGCCTGATCAGCGCTTTGTAAACCCACAAGGTAATCCTCGGAGAGAGCCCCCATGATTTTCCTAACATTTTTTTACATTGGTAGAGTGCAATTGTGCTTTTATTAAGTTTGTAGTCAAGATGCTTGTTCCAGAGCAGTTTGCTATCTAGAATCACCCCCAAGTACTTGACTTCGTCTTTCAATGTTAGTTCCGTGTTGAAAAGTTTTGGGAGCCTATGAGGTCCAAGAGTTCTCTTGTTGGTGAACATTATTAGTTCTGACTTCGAGGGGTTAACCGATAGTTCGTGCTTCGTGCACCAACTCTCGACTATTTTGAAGGCCTTTCTCATGAGATCACATAAGATGCCCTCAAATTTACCTGAAATCAGAATTGCTATGTCATCCGCGTATCCCACTGAGTACAGACTGCTGGCGTTGAGCTCTAAAATGAGCTCATTTACGACTAAAT
This sequence comes from Luperina nickerlii, assembly GCA_963855955.1. Lineage (NCBI taxonomy): Eukaryota > Metazoa > Arthropoda > Insecta > Lepidoptera > Noctuidae > Luperina > Luperina nickerlii. Next base: position 24,115,402 of record OY979669.1, read on the forward strand.
TCCACAGCAGTGGTGACAGCACCCCACCTTGTGGGCAGCCTCTACTCACGATACCTCGTGTGGTGGTGTTCACGGTAAATTGAATAGCTCGGTGTTTTAACATGTTATTAATCCATTCTATGAGTGTTCGCGCAACACCGTGTGTGGCAAGTGCCTGTTCGATGCTGACGAAGTTAGTTTTGTCGAAAGCACCTTCTATATCAATGAAGGCGCCTAGGGTTGGGTTTTTGGCTTTAAGAGCATTACCTATGCGTGAGACTACGCTATGAAGTGCTGATTCAGTTGATTTGCCTGCACAGTAGGCGTGTTGATTAGGATGTAGAGGTCGTTGTAACGAAACCTGGGATCTAATCTTCCTATCCCCCAGCCTCTCCAGTGTCTTCAAGAAGAACGAGGAGAGGCTTATAGGTCTAAAAGATTTGGGCTGGGTGTAGTCGCCCCTACCAGGTTTCGGTATAAAGATTATTTTTACTTCCCGCCATTTCAAAGGAATGTAGCGGTGGGCCAGGCAGGATCGGAACACCTTAACGAGGTGATCGGCCAATATATCCTGACTCCACCTGAGCAGAGCCGGGAAAATACCGTCCAGTCCTGCTGCCTTGAAAGGTAGGAAGGTGTTGATTGCCCATGTTATTTTGTCTTTATCAATTACTTCCAACGCCACTTCCCAATCCAGGCTACACGTGGCCCTATCCCTTTGCATTTCCCAGCTTTGCTGGGCGGCAATTTGGCATCCTGGGAAGTGGGTGGTTAGAAGTAGTTCACTTGTCTCAGCGTCGTTTGTTGTGTATGTGTTATCTGTTTTTTTTAGGCATCCTATTGAATGGTTTGTCTCTTGGGCAAGACAAGTTTTGACCCTCATTGCCTGGTTGTTACTTTCAATGTTAGTACAGAAACGCCTCCAACTATTCCTTCCTCTGAGGCGTATCAGTTTTTTATATATTTTACGGGCTGTTGTATATCGGTCCCAATCTACTGGCGACCGTGTGTTCCTAGCTCTGTTGAACAGTCTTCTCAGCTTGCGTCGGTGTCTTTCCAGCTCAGGACTCCACCAGGAATGGCGAGCTCCCTGCCTAGGTGTCGTGAGGGGGCAAGACTGTTCATAGCTAGATATAAGTATGTGTGTGATGTTGTTTACATGTTCGTCTAAGTTGGTTACTGGTATTTCAGCCGGAAGGGCGGGAAGTCTACTTAGTTCAGCTTCGACGAGTTTAGTGAACCTGACTTGGTCCGTATTGCGAGGAATTCTTCTTGGCTGTGGTTTGGTTAGGTTGAAGTTAATGGTATAGCGGATCCATCTGTGGTCTGAGCATGATATCTCGGTGGACACATGCCAGTCCTGTATGGAGTTAGATATGCCTATGGTTGCTACAGTTAAGTCTATTACTGTTTGTGATCTCGCATTTATGAAGGTAGGTTCGGAGCCCTTGTTAAGTAAAACAAGGTTATTACTAAGAATAAAATCAAGCATTTCCTCACCTCGATTGTTGGTTTTAACATTACCCCAGAGCGTGTGATGCGCGTTGGAGTCTGTCGCGATGATTAGTTCCAGTTTCTCCTTTTCACAGTACTCAACCAGTGAGGCGAGCTCTGGCAGAGGCACGTCCTCATCGCCTGGCAGGTATGCCGAGGCTAGTACAATGTCCGGGAGTTCTTGTTCGGTTCTGAAAAGCCTGACTGCTGTCAGGTCCCTTGAACAGAATTCGTTAATTAAGAGGTTAGGTACATGTTTTGGAATAAAAATGCAGGTGCGCGGGTTACAAACGGAGGTGTCTAGCAGCAACTTACCCCCGATGTTGCTAAGACCACATATTCTGCCACCCCTGATCCACGGCTCTTGGATGAGGGCGATGGTCTTTCCTTGTTGTTTTTCCAGCACTCTGCGCAAGGTGGCCGACGCAGATTGGCTGTGCTGGAGGTTTGTCTGCAGGATCCTAGTCCCGCAAAGGAGAGGAGCAGAGGCTGCTGTCCTCGCCCTCACTACTCTCCCCTGGCGGAAAGCAATCCTCGTCCGAAATCAGACCGGACGAGGGTGGATCCCTCGTTGAACCCGCTGTTGAGAGAACCTCCAGCGCGGCCATGGAGGTCGCCAACTCCACCGCCCCCCCAACAGTCTCCATCGCAGAAGGCGACGGGGAACGTGCAGGAGGCGGTGAACCAGGCTCCCTCTCAGGCGCACCCGAGGCTGTTCCAGATGTTGTTGCGGCGGCATCCTCCCTGGTACCACCCTCCTCCAGGAATCGGATGTAGATACAACCCATGAGGTAGTATACCCGCCGTTGCTGGTCTTTTATTGTTTTGACCATGGACTCCGGCACACGAAAGAAGAGACAGGTGCCCGGGGGCTCCTGCCTGGCCCTTTCGTGTGTCAGGGTCCAGGTGTTCATTTTGAGGTTCGGGTTCTGCCTCGCCAGCATCCTGAGGAGTTCCGCTGTGTCCTCGCTGTTCTCGGGAACAAACAGCATGCACATTACCTTCTTGGGTATGTCAGCTTGAGGCCGAACGGTGAGCTTGGTCCCCGGTAACGGGGACGGAATGTTATTTATGACCCCTTTGAGCCAGGCCATTGTGAAGTCGTCCTCACACCATGTCTTGAGGACGCCTTCAGCGAAGTGGGCCCGACCTCTAAAATGGATCGCGGTGTTTTGATTAGTGTCAGTTAGTTCGGTCGGTTCAGGAGCCTTAAGCAGAGCCCGGAGCTGGTCTTCGATGACATGGCGGATCCCCTCCGCTTGCTCCTGCGTCATTTCCAGAAAGGGTTCGGTCATGACGGCAACGCATAGCTCGTTGCTCCTGTACGACGCAGCCGCTTCGGCGTAGCTCACCAAAGTTCCGTCAGCCAAACGGGAGCGAGCAGGCTTGCTTTTCTTGCTAACCCCGGTTGGTGTGACGGAATCTTCGGGACGCGAACGCTTCTGCGCCCTGGCCGGTGGTATAATATTTGTTTTATTAGGGTTTTTTCGCCCTCTTGGCCTCTCGCTGCGCTTGCGCTTAGCGCCGGTGGGGGCCTCGCCTTTTGGCATCTCAGCCGTGGCCGACACCGCCTTGAGGGGGGTTTCTTTGTTGGTGCCTGTTTGCCCTGCTCCTGCACGTGGGGCTTTGGCCAGACTCGTCAGGTCCCTCTCAGGGTCCGCAGTCGTTGACGCAGCCCGTGTTTTGGGCGCATCCACTTCTGCAGTACTCCTCGAGTCACCATGAACGAGTACAGTCCTTGGCCTTTGTGTCAGGGTTATGTTAGGGGGCGCATCCGTGGACGCAGATGAGGTTGGGATCGCTCGGGACGCAGCCAGTTGTGGCGCATCCTTTGCGGTTGCCTTCCTCAACGCATCCTTGGACGCAGCCGAGCGTTTTTGCTTTTTGTGTGCGACCTTAGACAGTTGCCGCTTAGGTGCATCTTGAGACGCAACCCTTGTGTTGGATGTGGATGGCGCATCTGAAGACGCAGCCCTAGGTAAAATGGTTTTTGTTAGCGCATCCGACGAGCGGGACGCAGCTTGTGGTTTGTTTGTTGACGGTATCGTCTCTTTATCCATTGGTTTGGATGTTTCTAATTCACCGTTGGAGCTCTCCACCCGCCACGGAGCCCTCAGTCGGGGACGTCGCCCGTTCAACGAGCGATCGCCAGAGCTACTCCTTCGGTATAGGACCAGCCTAGCAAGAATTTGACGAGCCCGCACGCGACGGAAGATCACGGGACTGTATACGACACGAGACTATGCCGCAACTCATCCCGAGACCCCACGCCACGCCGGCTGCCCTCCCCCACTAGGCCGCTCCTCGCTTGACATCCCGCTTATGGGATGCCTCAGCCGGTTGATAGTGGGTAGCTACCCCACTACCTCCCGTGTAAGAGGAAATCCGGGCCAAAGTGGTGTGTTGTGTGCAACCTGCTCCACTCAACCACCAGGATTCCTTCATCCCTCCGTACGGGTCCCCGCGCACGGCACAAACACGCGGGAGGTCATTGCTGTCCATCATCTGCTCTTGTTTGATGGTGAACACCCAGGGGCATGACCTCGCCACCCCTGAGGTAAGTCGCCCGGTGATTTCTGTTACGTCTAATTCATATGGAATTAGACCAATAACGGGGAGCAACCTCGAGAAGGAACATCACCAGACTTGCCTTGAGGATCTACACGACCGCTGCGCTCTCCCTCAAGACCACGCCACCCTGCCGCCTCTGATGGAGGAGACAAGGTAGGTTTGCGTCTACAAAACCAAGCCAAGCAGTAAGCAGCGAAGCATGTTGCTGAAACCAAATCATAAATTTGCAAACACAAACCCCCCCTATCATTGTCATTAAATGTGCTGCTGATCCACCAATGCATGTAGTCATTAAATGTGCTGATGATCCATCAATGCATGTAGTCATTAAATGTGCTGCTGATCCATCAATGCATGTAGTCAGTACATGTGCTGCTGATCCACCAATGCATGTAGTCATTAAATGTGCTGATGATCCATCAATGCATGTAGTCATTAAATGTGCTGCTGATCCATCAATGCATGTAGTCAGTACATGTGCTGCTGATCCACCAATGCTTGTAGTCATTAAATGTGCTGCTGATCCACCAATGCATGTAGTCATTAAATGTGCTGCTGATCCATCAATGCATGTAGTCAGTACATGTGCTGCTGATCCACCAATGCTTGTAATCATTAAATGTGCTGCTGATCCACCAATGCATGTAGTCATTACATGTGCTGCTGATCCACCAATGCATGTAGTCATTAAATGTGCTGCTGATCCATCAATGCATGTAGTCATTAAATGTGCTGCTGATCCATCAATGCATGTAGTCATTACATGTGCTGCTGATCCACCAATGCTTGTAGTCATTAAATGTGCTTCTGATCCACCAATGTATGTAGTCATTACATGTGCTGCTGATCCACCAATGCTTGTAGTCATTAAATGTGCTTCTGATCCACCAATGCATGTAGTCATGTTTTACTGCTGGACAGGGTGTTAATAGACAAGTGATAGACATGCAAACAGCTTATTTGTTTTAAACTATCCATTATTTTAATTAGTGCACCAACACCAACAACAATTATCAGCTTCATGCTTTTTCAGTAGATTACCTATCTAACTATATTTTCAATTTTTAAACTACTTCATCTTGATCACATCATCTTTTCATCTATCATTCCCTATTGGACATTAGAATTTATTCAAAAAATTAAGTAAAAAATTACCCTTAATCGATTCTCACGATATTTTCACAGATTATCTCCAGCGATCGATACTCTAAAACTCAAGATCAATATGGGAATAAACATTAAACTGCGGAATAACTGCGGCGCCTTAACCGAGGTAGCTTGGCATCGCGTTAAGAACATATTTAACGCGAGATTCAATTAAAATTTGACATGTATACGGTATAAAGTAGGCAGGTTATATCTCGGCAGGATTATCTCGTCCACGTCACGTCGTGTCGTGTCGTGTCGTGCGGTGACGACACGCGGACGGAACGACTTGCTATACAGTGTAGCGTTGTGTTTGAGTTCATAGATGTCTGTACTGAACATAAAGAGATTATTTTATTTTATGGAAGTGTTAGTTCTCAGGACAATAAATTATGAGCTGTTTTAATTAGTTAGTTCTATGAAATGAGGTGTATCTTAAGGCTATTTTCTTCAAACATATGTACCTAATATATTTATAAATTAAGAAGCAGTATCCAAATGATGAAAATATTCCCATAAAATTGCTACGAGAAAAACTGAAACGTCCGTTCTTTATATTTATTTACAAAATAACTTCAAGATTTAAATGCTAGTAATAATACCGAACCAAAAATAATTTCCTGGAACCATTTGTTTGAATTAACAACAGAACTTTTGACAAATAAAAAAGCTTATTTTGGAAAGTACGGAGTTATAATAGGTAGGCTTGGGCAATCGGCTCCGGGCCAATTTGTAGGGCAATTTGCATAACTTAACCCTTCAATGGTAGCTGTGACGAAAGTGTGCGTTTATTGGAGCAAAAACACAAAACATGGGACACGTTACTGTTTGCTGACGATTTCTTTACGATATTTCATGAAAGCCTGCAACTCAAAAAAATCGTAGAAATTAGTGACACTAAACAGTGTGATGTCATTTTGGATTGTAACAAATTTGAGTTCGAGGACTCGAAATGAAAATATGCAAATTGAATTTATCAGCACTGGTATATATTTATTATTTAAATTATCATAATCAAAGCACGAGCTGTCGTCTCCCTTTATATTCCTTAAAGTGTTAAATAATTTAATTATTCATGAATGGATACAGTCATCAGTACTTTGTTGTCTGCAACAATGATAAGACTAAATTAACACCTGCTTGCTGTTTAAGAGGCAGGATCCATTTTTTCACTTCGCACCGGTACAACACGCCATATAAACATGAATTATAATAACCTAATTACGATAGAAAATATTTCCCATGCTCACAATTATTGAATTATGCCACTGCCATACTTATGTTAATGTGGATATTATGTAAAACTAACAAACCCAATTAGCTACAATGAGGTCGTTAAGTACATAATTTTGACAGCTGTAATGATGTGAGGGTGGTTTAAGTTTAATTTGTTATCTCACTCATGGAGAAATTAGTACGTTCATGGTTGAAGATTTTACGTATGAATGTCAAATTATTTTTCTGAATTAATATGCAATATTTACCTATAATATCTTTCTTTATTACATAAAACACTTTTAGTTTTTACGTTTTAATAATAAGTTTAACAGAAATAAATGCAGTTATACATAAATTAGTAAATTCAACTTAAAAGGAGCTTATAATTATAGCTGTGCCTACTTGTACAATTCGTCCTATAACAATTATTAGAATTGTATTAGGCGCACAAAATGTGTAACTAGTAACAACCTGTATAAACCGCAACACTTTAAAGTAATTAAACTTTACGACGCGACTTTTTGCCAACTCTTCCCCTTTGTCCGTCGTCCGGGTGTGACGTCACAGCTTGTCCAATGCCGACAATATCGACATCCATTACACTATTTGTTTTGGTACAAACAAAAACTAGACCAAAATGCTTTTTCGAAAAAACATGCCGCGGTCGTTGCGACCACTATTCACAAAAAAGGGTTACAATTTTGACATGTTTGCATAGGTAAAGCAATGCAACTGTGCATTTTTTATATGTTTTACCTAAAAGAGAAACATTTTATTATCAATTTTATTTTATTACATTTTGTTAAATAAATATAAAATTATACTTAACTCACAACGTTATTGACAGTAAAAATTAAAATGATCATAAACAATTTATGTTAAGAACTCTGTACTAAAACATTCTGCTTGTATACAAATACACACTTAATTTGAATGTTATTTCTTTATTATTCACTCGTAATTCTCGTTTATAGAACAATAAAGTCATAAGCGTAGTACAAATAAAACAGCTATCTGACATCATAAAAAAAGAAAAAACTCTTAAAAGACACCAACGGTTACTTTAGACAAAACGTGGACAGTAGTCCGAGGAAAAAATTGTAACGGTCTCATTTTTTAACGTTCACTAAGAACCCTTTAACAAGAAATACCGTTATGAGCAAACAAAGCATCCTTACGTCACGGACACCGATAGATTATGCAAAAACCCTACAGGGTCTTCCTATTCAATGTATCAATTCCCAGGCACTATAAAAGGATCTCAACGGCAATCGATATTCAAGGAGATGACATCTTGTTTGAATATTCACATATTTCCCATGAACGCGATTGAATCGAACCAAAGGGTTGCCTAGGGTGGATGCATCTATAGGCAAATTCGATTATCTCCTAGCATTCTCACGCACATCCCGTGGCTCTACAATAAATCTTTGCATACAGAGCATAATAAAAAAACGCTATATTAAAAAACGAACTATCTATGAGACGCTCCCTACCGAATATGCATAAGAAAAGAACCATACACACCCAAATTATACGCCAAGGTGACAAGTGCTGGGATCCATCAAGTAGCACAATAGTCTGGAACCCTTTGTGCAACAATAATTGCGGAACTTTATGCGCGCGCGGTGCGCTTGCAATTTTTTTTCTATGCGTTCGCATACCTGTGACCCTCGTGTAGATGTGGGGACAGTTTATTTGCATTTTTTTTATATTATTCCTTTTCAAAGAGTATCTTAACCCTATTCAGTAATGTCAGGGGTTAGGTTGCACTTAATATTCAAAAAGGGCAGGTACATTTCTCTTAATATTCTCGCATAAATTATAGTCAGGTACATTTTAGTCTATTGTGCATCGCGAAAGGGGACCGCGAGCGAAAAGGTGAAACGCCAATTTTATTGATTTGCTATTTTGTTTTTTATACAAACGATCTAAAGTTTATTTTTATTAGGTTGTACGTTTGAACTTTAATTTTTAAACCACCGTGCTAGCGGATCTACGACATTTCACTTCCTGAATGGTTTAACCCGTTTCCTTTGTAAGAATTTATGCAAAAAAGTTTTTACCCATCCTATTTTTTTATTGAATAAAATTTAGGGGTTATGCATATTATGCAAATGCGCGCATAAATTTTAATGTTACACACGAGGGGCTGCTTTTGAAAAGCTTCTCTTATGCAGTTGCCGTTAGACGTAGATTTGATTGTATTTATCTCGTTATTTTTTTAAGATTATAAGTAAGTATGCAATTTTTTTCGTATGCTCGTCTGTTTAGAAATGCGGTTCTTGATGATTTTTTTTCTCAGGACCGGTGAAGAAAGAGTCTACCGTTAGAAGGAGGTCGAATGTGTGTTACCTTTTTTATTGTGTAAGGAGTGACATATGAAGCGGGACCCTGGATTCGGATTAGAATATGTAATTACTTCCTTTACGGTTTTCGGAAACGGTTGTTTGGGCGTTATTTAGTGTTGCCACCTTTGCCTCGAACGTGAGGGTCGCGGTTGGTGCATCGTCTTTATGTTATCGCGGAAACGATTTTTGTATGCTAATCAGTTTTTTGGAAGCAGATAGATTTTTTGTATGTGATTGGATACGGAAATTGATTTCTGTAGCGATGAAGTTTAATACCTGGTTCAACAACATTTACCTAATATTAAAGTTGGCGTTGCACATACCTACTATTATCAAACTTGCCGTATATACGCTCTGTAATTAAACTAAATGTTACAGCGATGATGACATTGCCCTAAGTAGTTCTGAATACAATTTATTTTATTGACATACTGTTTACTTTTTGTATATCATTATTTTCCCTTATTTTTATGGGCAGTCCTACGTTTTATTATAAAAACCCATTACCAATAATATTAGCCGACAAAATAAACAAACCTCAGGCCCGTTATTAAAAAAAGCTCCTACTGAAGGGCGGTGCACTGATTGTTGTCGAAGGAACGCTTTTGCAAAAAACCACCCATTTTTTTGGAAAAAAATAAGTTGGTCCCTTTTTGCGCCGGAGTCCATTGTCTCCACCCTATTGTCTTGGCGATTTGAAATATTTTTATGCTTTCCGGATGACGATAATGTTTTGGACTTATTTTTCGATAACTATTATTTAGCGAATTTATTGTTTACGTGACGCAGGTCGCGCTGCCATTGTTTTTGTAACGAACGGTAGGTGAGTATTAACATCGATTTTTATCGTTTTAAGTAGCAATTTGTACACGGATGCCAGCGGCCGACGGCTTTCATAAAATTCCCTATTTTCACGTTACGTTGACAGTTTTGTTATTTTCCAATTTGATGGCTGTCTGATAATTCCGTGTTAAACTATTTGTGTTTACAAAGTTTCTAACTGTTCCATTTTTTGTCAAATAAAAATGAGGAATGTTGATTACAGATAACGAACTGTGTGTTATTTAGTGTGTGACACAAACTAGCGGCATGTTAAACGATGGTTAATGTTAGCTTTTGTTTGAAAATGTGTTCCAATCTACGAATATATTAATAAGATAATTTATTCCGTTATATTTATAGGATTATATATATTTAAATTTTAATCGGGTAATAAATCAAGATCACAAACAAACAATTCGATTTATATTTGCTTATACTTAGATAAAGACTAACAAAACAAAACATTTATTCCGACCATTACCTTCCGTAATGCAGTAAAAATTCGAGCAGCAACACTATGTAAATCAATTCATAATATCATCCCAAATGTTTGATAGTGAAATTAGCATGATTGCGCTGGCGATGATTTATTTTGAAATTATTCAAATTGACGCTCATTGATACCAATCAATGTGTTTTTGTCCAAACTCGACGGATTAGCATGAGAATGGCAAAGGTGTTGCACATGTAAATACACTGATATATTGTTTATTGGATATCGTTCAGCGACAGCTGCCGACCGATCATCTATATCGGGCAAATAATGATATACTAAAATATATAAGACGTAGGTTCGTTTATATATTCAACAATTAATTTGCAAATTCGCAGAAACTAGAATCAAATATGAATATAACAGGTGGACCAGTTTTAAGATTTTTAGAGTTGTACAAGTTGTGTTATCCGTGCACATACATTGTAAAATATGTAACTATTTGTATGCAGGAATTCTTGATTGGTTTGTTAAGAAAATATTGATGTGATAAAGCATGTTTTTCATACATATTACATGGATAAAAAATGTTACGATTTTATCCGTGTAATTATTAATAAATTTGCTAAAGTTTATTGACTATTACGTCTTTTATGCAAAAATAATTGCTGTAATGGCTGTGACAAGTTGATTAACAGCCCCACTGTCGCCTGGATAAACTGACTCGAGCGACTGTGGGCGAGTACTTTGTATGTCATGTATGTACTGCGGAGGTATGTGCACGAGACAGCCATGCATACATCGCAATTATTAGTTAGGTAATCGTTAGAAAAACGCATCGTCACACCTTTACCAGGTGCGCATTATCCAGACAATTAACTGAAACCCGTAACCCGTAGTATGCAAATATGTAACCCATAAATAAAGTCGCATTCAATGCCATCAATATAGTTGAGAAACGCTTGTTATTTATATGTTAATAACGCGTGACCCCGGCGCAGGGGTTACAGACTATCGACTACTTATTTGTGACATTGAAGGAATTCCAAATGATTTGCATTGCAAAGTAGGCATCGTTTCCGTTCGCCCTGCTATTGACAATCGATGATTAACTGAATACGCTGCTTTTTGTTATTTTTGCCTTGTAACATAACGGGGCAGATGTCGCCCAGTGTCTCCTGAACGCCGCTAGATGTCGCTACTTATATGATTTTTCTTTCCGATCGATACGATCTACAAGTTTGTGTTTAAGATTGTTTTGTTTGCATGTGATAGATTTAATTGAATATTTAAACTACTTTTTCATTTCTTGCGTTATACGAACGTAACCCATTGAAGGAAACTGAATGAAACACAATAGATTGTTATTACGTTTGGGGGCGGGGGCGTCTAGTGTCCCGCAAAATGTTTCGAAGCTTAAAAATATACCTAAAGCAATTATTTTTTGATACATTTACTTTTTAACCATGAAAATTAAATAAAAAGGTATGGCAACCAGTATTGAGGTACCTACCATTTTTATTTTTCCTGGTTAATTCGTTTATTATATTATTAACAACAATAATTTAATGCACGTTTTTATAAGAAGAAAAACGCCAGTGATCGTGCCCAGCTATTTAGCGCAGTTATTTATTTTTAATAATGTTTTTTGCTCCATAATAGTCGGAAGCGTTTATGTCTATTACCTGAGCATTTACGTGGACAAATGCATCGTAGATGTATTAATCAGCTTAATTTGTAACAAATTAAGTAATGACAGTAGAGCTTTTACTAACCTCATTAATTAAAATACGCGGGTACTTGAAAAGTTAATATTATTATTAAAACAATAATGCAGCATGAAATCTTTATTGTGAGAATACTGATTAAGTTTTAGCAAAAGCAGATTTATGCCATTTTATACTTTACAGCTTGGCTTACAAGTTTTTGTTTCATATATGTTTGTTTGAGTGCTATCTATATTTGAGCTCTATAAATTTTTCGAGTAAAAAGCTGTCACTGGTCTAGGCTGTAAGGATAAGCTAAACTCAAAGCATTAATTTCAATCACACTATTTACAGGCACTTTTGAATTGTCAAGGAGTCGGTCAGTCAGAAATATGAAGCTAGTTGATAGATACGTTTTAAAGACAATAGAAAGCTAAAGAAGTTATTCGCGTTTTAGTTTCATTATGTATTATTCTGTTAAAACATATTCCTCTTTTGTCTAGCATGTATACATCTCAACTATTCGGACTTCAACTCTACAATCATAAAGTACTTTTTCAGCTCACCTCCTCAAGATGTACGGCCAAGGTTCCACCCACTGCTAGACAGATATATGGGCCAGTGTGTACAGGCCACGTCTAGTGTGTACAGGCCACGTACCAGTGTGCACAGGCCACGTACCAGTGTGTACAGGCAGTTGTAGTGGATGATTAGTCATACACAAGCAGCGTTATGTCAGCCGCTCGTGTACTATTGTCACCGGCTGCGTCTGCGCAGCCGTATGTGCGTGGATGTTGATACGCACTGGGAATATTATGTGACGCCACGTTTAGAAACAGAGTTCCTGTATTCTTTTAACGTTTTCCTTCGTTTAAGATGGTTATGGAATGAAAATAATGTGGAAAAGTATATAAATACAGATTTAAACTAAGCGCAATGTTCCTGCGAACAGATTTGATAATTTATGTAGGTACCGTGCAGCAGATGATGATGACAGTAGAACACCTGTGCGGCACAAGCCTGCAGCATCAGATGCACAAAAACTATGACAAGTGTCTTCGAATCTGAATATTTATATTTGACAAACCTCATTTAATCTTACCAACCCTGTATTAATTACATCACCCTTTTCATCCACACCTAATTCAGTACTAATTTATTTAAATATTTCTGTTTCTCCCTCCGAGCTATGCATGTAACCGCCGCGTTTCTTTTGCCACTTGCGAACGAACGGACGAGACATGTTATTTTTGTCACATTGTCATTACACCAGTGTTCCGGCCAAATTGCAACGCCGCGATGCCACCATGCATATTCATCGCTGTTATTGTCTCATGCCATATTGTGCCCACCTTAGACATGTGCCAACCTAACCAGACCCCTCGCAAGACGTACACCACCGTCCTTGACACCTGCAGTTCCACAAGCAAACGGAAGGGAAGAGGGCCTTGGTAGGATGGTCTTCTGACACAAAGCGTTCATAAAATGTCAAGAGACCAGGTCTGAAAGAGTGAGGCAAATGGGAAGGCAGGGGTTGTTAAGTTAATCGTAGTTGTTTCGAAAGTGAGGAACATGGGTTTAATACAATAGCACTGAGCTTGTCTGGGGTGAAACTTCGTTTAAGGGGACTACATGACCTAAAGCGCGGTCACTGTCGGACTGCATAGAAAAGAAAGAGAAGCGCGATGACACAACGCCGGTAATTTATTGCAAAATATGAAGCATATTATATATTTACAGAAAATCTATTGTTTAGACTAAAAAATAAAACACTAGTGCTTTAGTATGTGGCTTGTAGAATAATAATAATCTGACGAAAAATCAGAATGATTGTATGTATATTAGTATGGTTTTTATTGTAAAAAAGAAAGTTTTTAGACGTATCTTCATGATTTTTTTCTATCATATCACATTAATTGTATTATGTTTTCAACACACTATCTATCTAGCATATATCCTGAAGAATATCATCATATATTTTTCTGATTCTGTTTATGTAGTCGATCATATACTTTTATTGTTTCTAAAACTTACGTTTTTTGCGTTTAGGTCCTGTAATCCCTTTAAGAGCGTTTACGACGTACGGCATTTCATACAAACTTTCAAGCCCTTGTTTTTCGAAATGAATAAACTGATTTTCATGAAACTTCATACGCATAAGCAGGATACAAAGGTCTAAAAGTTACTTAAGAACATTTTCGAAAAATAGTGAAACAGCCAAATTAGACCGATTTTAAATTTTCCGTAGAAACAGAGGAAAGCTCTGTTTCTACGGAAAATTTAAAATCGGTCTATGTTATCTTTTTTTAAATAAGATATTTTGAAAATGTTCTTAGTAACTTTTTAGACCTTTGTATCCTGCTTATGCGTATGAAGTTCCATTAAGTGACCATAGATTTTCTATAGTCCTTAATAACCAGTTCACTTTAGCCACCCAAACTCATAATCCAATATCATTGTTACCATATCCTGCAAAAGTCCTACACCAACCGGGGATTGTACTTGGGTGCACTCGCATAGTACGAACAGGGATAATCGTCGGCTGGTGCCTCATTTAAGGGGACTATAGGACCTAAATATAAAAAACGAAAGGTTTATTATGCCTAAAAGTATATAATCGACTACTATAAACAAAATCAGAAAAATATCTGATACTCTTCAGGATATATGCTAGGAAGATAGCGTGTTGAAAACATAATACAACTAATTTGATACGATAGAAAAAATTCATGAAGATACCTCTAAACACTTTCTTTTTACATTAAAAACCATACTAGTATACATAAAATCTTTCTGATTTTTTCTCAGATTATTCTACAAGCAACATACTAAAGCACTTGTGTTTAAATTTTTTAGTTCACACTATAAATTTTTTGTAAATAGATAATTGCTTCATACTTTGCAATATTTTTAGCAGCGTTGTGTCACCACGCTTCTCTTTCTTTTCTATGCAGTCCGACGGTGACTACGATTTAAGTCATGTAGTCGTAGTCCCCTTAATTAAAAACGTCTAACGGGCCTCTGCGAGTTGGTTTCAGCGGTTTCAGCCCCTCGTACGCCTTCCAAAAGTCCGGGGCCCCAGGGTCCCGAGAAATATCAAAACACGTAAAAATAATAATAATCATGCCATATTTTCTAAAAAAAAATTAAAACTTTAAATTTTTTACTGGAGACAACATTCCATTTTAAATATTTAGTTATTTGCCCGATTTTCTTAAACGATTTTATAAATTAAGCATTTTTGTCTAGACCTACGACAGTTGAAGTCCTAAATCACTGCTAATCTCTTCTAATATCCGCATAATAAACATGTATAGTTTTACTATGCTAGATAACAGATGGTTATTGATAGCGATGAGCAGCCAGCTCTCTCCAGCTTTCGCAAACAATCTATCTAATATCACCGACCGACTTGACCCGCGACCTCGTAGTTTTGGAAGTTTGTTTATAACGTGCGATACAATTGATCGGATGACAATATGGTTAAAAAAATATAGGGCACAACTACGCCTCGGTTTTAGCTTGTATTTCTAGTAATGAAAACTTGAAAGTTTAACAAAAAAAATTAAGTTGTGTTTGCGATTCGGGCTATCAAACGACGAAATAAATAAGCGTTATGCGGCTATACGCAATAGTACGTATTATTAAGATAAAAAAAGCACGACTGAAGACAACTCGTTTTACAAATCAATCGTATGCTCTTAAATAGCTTTATCACAAAAGTCCGCATAGTTTTGTAATTGAATTAAATGTTAAATATCATATGTCTAGCTAACCGTATTATATCTAATGGCGTGTCATGACTCACCTGCACCACCATTTATACCGAAGACGATCCGACGTCTTAGCGTGATGATGTTGTTCACCACCACGATATATTATCACGCAATTTTAGACTTTATAACGTATTAAAAAAGGTTTTCAAGAATGATAATTGCTTGACTTTTTAAAGAAAGTTAAATAAAGAGATCAAAGTTACAAATGATTGTGTTTGGTGAATGATAGTGTGTGATATGCGTTAATTATGTAATGTCTGATTGTAGTAGAGAAATATTGAAGCAGTCGCATATTGACATTTTGAGTTTCGATTTCTCATTAATCAGATAACGACTTCGCAATCTTCTATGGAACTTAAGTCCATATAAGAATATTGCTGACGATTCCTTGTTCCCGCTATCATCACACTGGCTGGCGGGATTTTTTAGCTGATTGAAATAAGTCAGTGCCACTAAGTACTCACTTCTTTAGTTTCATGTCAGGTCACAAAAGAACGTTCACACGCAAGTTGTAGGACTCAATAGTAATTACATTGTTGCATGTCCCCCGCCCGATGAACCAGTGAAATTCATTCCAGGCTAACTGGATATTCCATCGAAAAAAATGCTGTTGCGTGGTTACATCCATGTACTCACATACCCCTTTTTGCAGCCTTCCTTGGTTTTAACGCATCATTACATATCGATTGTATTTCTTTGGAATTATTTTCCAATGTAGTAAGTACTTCATGTTTACGATCTGGGAATTGTGTAAAAAGTCTGCCAATCTGACTGTCTACTGTGTGTTGTTGAATCTGACACGGAACGTGACGAGCGATACTACAATGAGCAGTTATGTTATAATTAATAGGCTACGGTTATCCCTTTATTCGTTTTGTGATTTAGTGAGCACTGTTTCAGAGTCGAAGCCGATTACTAAGTTTTAGGAAATTATAGTAGTAATGTAAAGGTAAAGTAAAACATTCCTGCGCTTTGTGTATTAAACACACTAACAATCACGATCTGAATAATTTTGTAGAATATTGCTAATCCATTGCTCGAAATCACACCAATATTATAAAGGCGAATGTTTGTGAGTGTGTGTGTGTGTGTTTATATGTTTGTTACTTCTACTATCTCAGCTAAGAGGTAAGAAATACAATAAATAAATAAATAAATAAAAAAAATTCTTCACGCTCAAACGGCTGGACCAATTTAGATAAAATATTGTATGGAGGTAGCTGACACCCTGGATTAACTTATAGACTATATACTTTTTATCCCGATATTCCCACGGGATCGAAACTTATGCGGGTGAAACCGCGGGGCGCAGCTAGTAATAATTAGTTGTAATTTGTTGAACTGTCAAAATGAAAGCTTTTCCTATTGTTGGTGTGTGACGCAGTACCCGCGGGGGACACCGTGCCACACACGCAGTACCCGCGGGGGACAGCGTGCCACTGACGCAGTACCCGCGGGGGACAGCGTGCCACTGACGCAGTACCCGCGGGGGACAGCGTGCCACTGACGCAGTACCCGCGGGGGACAGCGTGCCACTGACGCAGTACCCGCGGGGGACAGCGTGCCACTGACGCAGTACCCGCGGGGGACAGCGTGCCACAGACGCAGTACCCGCGGGGGACAGCGTGCCACAGACGCAGTACCCGCGGGGGACAGCGTGCCACAGACGCAGTACCCGCGGGGGACAGCGTGCCACTGACGCAGTACCCGCGGGGGACAGCGTGCCAATGACGCAGTACCCGCGGGGGACAGCGTGCCACTGACGCAGTACCCGCGGGGGACAGCGTGCCACAGACGCAGTACCTGCGGGGGACCGCGTGCCTCAGACGCAGTACCCGCGGGGGACAGCGTGCCACTGACGCAGTACCCGCGGGGGACAGCGTGCCACAGACGCAGTACCCGCGGGGGACAGCGTGCCACTGACGCAGTACCCGCGGGGGACAGCGTGCCACTGACGCAGTACCCGCGGGGGACAGCGTGCCACGACTCCACGTGAACTCACTTCACACTGGAAAACTTTAAGGCCTAGGGAATTTGGGCTCTTACAAGGTGCGATGGAAGAGCAATGTGTAAGTTGATTTGACGAGTATCTTTATCCTTAAGACGTTAGTTAAAAAATGTGCATTGGCAGGAACCGCATGAAAATGTCTAATAGTGTTGATAATAAGCAGGTACACCTAGAAGCGCTGAAGTATACCCAAACTAATTGTAGTGAGTGTTGCGTAGTGTGTGTGTGTCTGTAATTATCTTAATGAAGACGCGCGGGCGCAACTAGTATCGCTGTATGAGCTGTTATTAACACCGCATTTTAATGGGCCGCACTCTAGTGGGGGTTTATTCAAGTTTATTGAGCTTATAAATTGGGTAATTTATATATTAATTTAGGAAGTGATGTTGTTCTTGCCTGTCTATTAGGATGATGTTGCAAACTTGCAACAATCGATGGGTTAATTTCTGATCATACACTGGGCCGCAAAGAAAGCGGGTCGGTTATAAAAAATGGAATAACTTTTAAAACATTTGAACCATCTTTTTAAAATAAAAACTAAATTAAAATGTTATTTCATTACAAATATAGGAAGAAGTAAAACCCATTGAAAACCATCAATAAAAAATAAAGACGATTTTTTTAATTTAAACAATTTTGATACCATTTGTTTTACTTTTCTTTCCGTCTATAAATATGGCAATTATTGTGCAAGCATTTATTATTCTGATCAAATTCATTTAAAAATATGCCACTAACCCCTGATGAGTGTACCTGAATTCAGCGTTATACAGCGAGAACTGTAGGTGTGACGCTATCTACCGTTCAAAGAGTGCTCCAGCGATTTGAAGAGACTGGATCCAATATTCGCAGACCAAGAAAAGGCCGAACAAGGTGCACAACAGCGCGGGGGGACCGATGGTCTCAACAATGATAGGAATCGATTTCAAACGGCCGTTAAAGTCAAAAATCACGTTCTACATGCTGGAGGGAGAAATCCGAGCACGTGTACAGTGAAACGGTTGCGACGTCTTGCTGAAGCAAACATGAAACCATTTAAACCTGCAAATGGTCCAAAACTCGAAAGGCAGCATCGAAATTCAAGGCTGAGTTACGCTAGAGAACACATGAATTGGACTCAGGTTGACTGGTCAAGAGTAATGTTTTTAGACGAGCCGAGGGTCATGCTATACACGCACGATGGGAGTCATAGAGCTTACAGAAGACCAGGAGAGCGCTATAACCAAGCTTGCATTAAGGAGAAAGTGCCATACCGCGACGGCTCCATACACGTGTGGACTGAAATTTCTTTTGAAAGCCGCATCGTGCTAGTGGTAATAGAAAATGGACTTTAACTGCAGAAATATACGTAAATGAAATTTTTGTTGGCTCAATTTTGGTAAACATGGGCGAGAACGCTATCTTTATACAAGATAACGCTCGTCCGCATACAGCTCGGATAGTGTTTGTCTACCTTGAAGATGTCGCTAGCACACGCATGGAGTGGCCAACACATAGCCCAGACTTGAACTGGAATGAAGTGTACGCCAGCGAAATTCCCCTCCAATCACGCTTCCTGAACTGAAAGAAGCACTGATAGAGGAATGGGAGATTATTCATCAGCATCGGCTCAGAAATCTGGTGGAAAGCATACCAAAGCTGGTGGTGGCAATACAAAATACTAAAATGTGTAAAAATTGCATATTTGAAACCGTAGGACATTTTTCGAAATCTACTGAAAATGGTAATTTTTACATAACTTACTTTTATTTAAAATCGACTTCATTCATAATCTTGAACTTTTATAACATTGACTTAGGCACTATAAAATTGGCTATAATACTAGCTAGCTCCAAAATGTTGGAAGTTTATACCGATTGCGGGTTATACCGACCCGCTTTCTTTGCGACCCCATGTAGTTGTTATACCGACCCGCTTTCTTTGCGGCCCCATGTAGTTATTATACCGACCCGCTTTCTTTGCGGCCCCATGTAGTTGTTATACCGACCCGCTTTCTTTGCGGCCCCATGTAGTTGTTATACCGACCCGCTTTCTTTGCGGCCCCATGTAGTTGTTATACCGACCCGCTTTCTTTGCGGCCCCATGTAGTTTTTATACCGACCCGCTTTCTTTGCGGCCCCATGTAGTTATTATACCGACCCGCTTTCTTTGCGGCCCCATGTAGTTGTTATACCGACCCGCTTTCTTTGCGGCCCCATGTAGTTGTTATACCGACCCGCTTTCTTTGCGGCCCCATGAAGTTGTTATACCGACCCGCTTTCTTTGCGGCCCCATGTAGTTGTTATACCGACTCGCTTTCTTTGCGGCCCTATGTAGTTGGGGTGGTTCACATATTTGTTTACTTACAACATCTGTTTTCGCGTGGATCTGTCCGTTAGTGAAGTCTCCATTTTTGATAGATGAGTGTGTAAGACTTCTACAGACTATAACTATACGAATTTCATCTTCAGAGAAGCTACAAGACCCTAAAAGTCATGCATCAATTCGCTAGGAATGTTGCTGTTGCAATCTTTCGGCACAGAAACACGCTCCTAACAGCCCTTTCTTCATAGAGCTTAATATTTGCCAATACCACTTACTTCAGCAACCGTAAAAATGTTTTCAGGCGTGTGAAACCTGCCGGTGACGTGCCTGCTCACGACGCAGTGCCGTGCAGACCGTGCTAATAACGGCCAGCAAAAACTTCGTCACGCCACACCGGACTGCGCCATACGTTTTTGTTAGGCCTTCTTTCGTTACTATTGTCTAGGACCTGATAATTGTAGGTGCAGTGCCAATAGTTGATTGCGAAACCATAATTTCTTTTGATTTGCTTTAGTCCTTGTTTTGAAACGAGTTCTTGCCAACTCGAATCTATCAAAGTTGAATGTTGCCCATAAGTTTTCACTAACGGATTTTTATCTGTGCTGCCTCACGAACACAAGTTAAAGAAGATGTTCCTCCTGACATTGTTATTTGGCCGTGGCATGTCGCAATGGAAAATTTCCAGCAGGAAACACGATTACCACACTCGTTGCTCGTACGCTATGGAAATATAATGCTAAAATTACGCAATGCGTCAATAAATTTCAAAACAATTGAAAGCGACAGCCACCACAACCGAATGTCCTTATCCGCCGTTGCCAAATGGGAACAGCACTACGTGACACGCTATGGCACGTATGGCCAATCAATCACTTGCCAATGGTGAATGACCTCACTATCCTGGCAACAATGCCAGGGGCGGTGACGTCACGGCGGCCAAAGCGAGCGGATTCAATACCGCGCTAATATGGCGATGCTGGGACAAAGGAGGAACGCATGAATTTTAAAGGAGCGCCTAAATGATCTGCTGGTACAAATATTTTGTTGAGTGCACGCCTTTATATAGTGTCTCCGGTAACGTTGCAAGACTTTGCATGAGCATGACGTCCTAGGTTTAGCTCGGAACATTCGTAACGTGAACACGATGAACATCAACAACAACTGGACGTTCATTTATTATATATCATTCAAAAAAGTTTAATTTTAGATCGTTATCTACCATCCAAGTCAACAAAATGTTTCTCGTTTACACTACCCGGCGATAAATATTGCACATCGACCTTTGGAAAGAGACATTGGCTAATTTCGGCTTCGTAGAGCGTTATCTCTGTCGCACGAAATACAAACAGTCCGGTATCTATAAGGAGCTGTTAAAACAATTATGATTTGCTTCTTTTGATAATTATTTTTATTCTTTGTGTAAAATGAAAAAAAAAAGGTAAAGGTCGATGTGCAATATTTATCGCCGGGTACTGTATTTTCCGCCAACTTCTTGAGCAAGTTGTGAGTTGAAACTAAGTGACAATGTCGTGAGGAACTGTATCACTTGTCACTTTGGTTTCATTTTCTCTATTTACCATCGTTGGCCAATGTACACAAAAACCCGCCACTCGATGTGCTCACTGACAATTATGTGCACTTGTAGCGAGTGATTGACGCACTAATGGCGGCCAATTATCGACAACGCGATAATTGTTATCGACACTCACCGTCACTGCACGATACTTTCTAAGAGCTGACATTGATCGCCAGGAAATCAAATAGCCTAGATTGTTCTAGAACTTTCTTTGCAGTTTGAAGAACGTATAGATGGAAAGAAAGCAACTCTTAGTACATTTCGTTAGTCACTCGAAATGTTAGATTACTTATAATTTAACTAAAATTACGCCAAGCAGCTATTAGGAATACTTTTATGGCCTATATCGTAGGCGCATGCAGCTGTGAGCTCCGATAACTTAATTAGTAAGCGTATTTATAAGAGCGTCACAAAAGTTCAGAACTTAAAACTTATCTAAGCGCGTGTTATCAAGGTGATGAGTTTACAACCACTAAAACAACCAACGAGCACTTATCTGTAATGTTGACAATATTCTGCTCTTGCAGTACTAGTTCATTGCCATTAGCACAATAATTTTCTCTAGTACGTTATCCCGTTTTATTTCAATACTACGTTTTAACGGCCTTTTTTATCTTGTTCACTTTTGTTGCTAACTGTACCCGAGGCATCGTAATGAGCCGCTGAGATAACGATTGTACATTGAACGAAGACATTTAGAAACTTTAAACGAACAATTTAATTTAAATGTATATCAGAGAAATAAAAATATATATGGCGGTATATTCGGGAGTGAGGTAGATGCGCGTAGATTAGCGCACGCCGACCCACATGCGCACGCGTAGAAAACATGCGCGTCATGCCGAACACACAGAAATATAAGTTCATTTGTGGAATTTTTACAAAATTAAATACAGAAACTAAAAAAAAGTTTTGAGTTCTAGGCCTACAACTTTCTAATAATTTAATTGTTCTTTCAGTCATCAATCTCAAGTAATGAACCTTAAAAACAGCAAGTTCATTATAATTGTCAAGTTAGTCACAGATGGGTTAGTGCGTCAGTGCGCTCAAATACTTAACGAAACATCGAACCTGTACTACTTGCGCACTTGCTCCGTGGTAACAAACATTCACAACTTTTTATACGCCTCTTGCGTCTACAGCGGCCATTTTAATTACTTAAAAGCGTTCTCTTTTTCGGTTTGTAACGGCGAACCATAGTTTTACAGTTTTAATTGTAGTTTAATGGTAACTTACAGATAGCATCAGAAAAAAGTAGCAAAGCAGTGATGAGACGGCTCAAGAAAAAAAAAATTAAAAAATAATCCTCTATGGAGTGGAAAGCGGATCATAGTACTCTGTGCGAGTGGCTGAGTTCCACGCCGGTAGGTACCACTCTGTTATTACACACACTTTGCGGCGAATCTAGATCCCTCATCAAGTTTTTTAGCAAAAGTTTTTAACAACAATCTTCTTCTATTTAATACTTGTATGTGAATGTGCTCCGCTTTGTAAAATGTTTGTTTCTTTCTTTTGTGTCTCTGGCATACAACACACAATTTTTTCAAAATAACATAAAGGCAAACAAACGATTTGATTAGTTTTAATTCATGCAAAAACATAACTGAGCAGCACTCAACACGTTTACGTAATGTTTAATACGATAATTACAACTTGCCGTACATAATGAATTTAAATGAGAACAGCTTTTAATTTGCTGCACTCGTGTTACACGGCTGCATTTGTACCTGTGTGATTCATCGCTAGCTGTAGCTAAGCTTCAACGTACGGCGTACATAAGCGGTAGATTGAGATAATCTGTATGTTTATTCAGCACACTAGTTTTGTATGCGTTCGATTCCTTTAATTACGTTATGTAATTGCTGGTAAGAATTTATTTATCTGCGGAGATTATTTTCATTTTAGTGCTGACGTTGACGATGAATACAATGACTAGACTGGACCCGTGGCAGTCGTAACAACTGCTCAATGTACTATATATGGTTTCGATAGAATCTGAAGATAGAAATTAAATAGGTTTACACTAGTTTCTTGCGAAGAGTTAAGTATCTACTTTAGGGAGTGTACTCTAAAGAGGTACCAATTTATTTTAAATTGGTACCTAATTGGCCACAAATACAAATGCAATTTAAGAACTTAGACTATTGTCTTGGTGCAACAGAGTTCGTGATCGAAAATCAATGTTATTTGGTCGATAAATAAGTGCGGGACTGTTGGTAACCTTTACTGGGCGATATCATATCGAATTTGATAGGCTCAGCGTTATAAATCAGATACATTTAGCTATTTTGTCTGTTCAGGTGACGGGTCCTAGTGGAGACTTGCTTATCTTAAGATATAAAGCAATTTTGATAAACAGAAACATCATTGCACAGAACAATAATTGCCTTTATTCGTAATTTTAATACGAAATCCAGAACAAGTTACGGTAAAAACCCTAAGTTATAAGTCCTCTTTTACTATAATTATGTTATCTAGATGTTAATTATTTGCTTTTAGTTATCCTCCGTTACATTTTTCAAGATTTCCGTCGCGTATTGGTTACCTACTGGGAGCAAATATTGTCAGGTAAAGAGCTCGTGTGCCGCGGTCGCGAAATATCATGCGCGCACGCTAACAGAGAACTGTATAGACCTTAGAAATATTATAAGACAAGCTATTCGCTATTTAAAAATTTTAAGAAAGTATTTTAAAATTGCTCGATATAATAGTACATTATGATATAAGTGCGGTAAGTTGAAAATTACAGCCGAGGCGATATTGCTTGCCCGAGCCGTAGGCGAGGGCTAAAAGAAAGCAGAGGCTGTAATTTTCAAAGCGCACGTACATATGTCATACGATGTTTTATTACATATTTGCGAGGAAATAAATAAAACTCGGACTGAACTTGCATATTTGCTTGTTTTCCATATGATGAAATTTTGATACGCTTGTAAGTATCTATCGGTCGATTTTTCGGGCGAGGCTTAGAGTAGCCTTTTTCGCTGCCTCTGAGACTTCTGTCGGTGTGGAATTAATAAATTCATCATTACTTGACGACATTTTTTATTCAGTGTATAGGGCAGAGCGACCGGAGTTAGATGTGGACGCGGCTATAGCTCAAGCAGGTAGCGAGAACGGAGCGGCGCGGGTGCACTTGGACCAACTACAGTTAGTAGACGTATGTCGTGCGCTTCAAGATCTTAAGCCGAAACGGTCCGCAGGACCTGACGGCATTCCACCTTACATAATCAAGGATTGTCGATTCGTGCTAGCTGAGCCGCTACTTCATATTTATAACCAGTGCCTAAAAGCTGCCGTGTTTCCGGAGAGGTGGAAAGTGACCCGCGTTGTTCCGGTTCCGAAGGGAGGGTCAGCAGAATCTGTGGATGGGTATAGGCCAGTCGCAGTTTTGTCGACGCCGGCAAAAATATTAGAAACTGCTATTCACAAGAGCATATACCTTCAGGTGAGCGCACAGTTATCAGACGCTCAGCATGGGTTTCGACCGGGAAGAAGTACCACCAGCAATCTTCTTTGCCACATGGCTCATCTGGTGCCGACAGTGGATAGTGGGGGACAAGCTGATGCTGCTTACTTTGATTTCAGGAAAGCATTCGACCTAGTCGAAAATGACATGTTGCTTAAAAAGTTAGCAGGGGTTGGTTTCACCCCACATTCACTCCAGTTTTTTGCCAGTTATTTGCGGGATAGGCAACAATATGTGGAATATGCGGGACACGTGTCAGATCCATATTTCACGAGGTCCGGGGTAAGCCAAGGTAGTAACCTTGGCCCCTTGAGTTTCCTTCTGATGGTGAACGACCTACCAGAAGTAGTCCAAGACGCTAAGTGTTTGTTGTTTGCCGACGACCTCAAATTATCCCTCGCGGTAGAAGGCGGTGATGACTGTGTCCGGCTACAAAGGGACATTGATAGGGTAGTGAGCTGGAGCAAAGAAAATCTCTTGCAGTTTAATAGCTCAAAGTGTGTGGTCATCACTTTTTCTCGCGCACACAATCCCATATCACATACTTATCATATTGACGGGTTGCCTATGGCACGGGTCACAGAAGTCAAAGACTTGGGAGTAGGCTTCAACACAGGTTTGACTTTTCGTGATCACATCATGCGTAGCTGTAAAAGAGCGTATAGAAATTTAGGTTTTATGCTTCGTACGGTCAGAGGGTTCACGAATGTGAAAGCTATTATAGCGTTATATAATGCATTGGTGAGGAGCCAGTTAGAATGTAATGCAGTCATCTGGGCTCCGCATGAAGCTAAATATAGTCTCATGCTGGAGAGGGTACAAAATAAGTTTATAAGATATTTATATAAGCGTTATTATGGAGTCTATCCCTTTTACCCGTTAATGTATCCAACCTTATTTATTTTAGGTATGGTAGGATACAATGAGCTAAGGGTTAGGAGGGATCTTGCACTCACTTCATATATATTTAAGTTACTGAGAGGGAAGGTGCATAATGCAGTTATTTTAGGGCTGGTGAGTCTGTGCGTTCCGGACAGGTACGTGTGGCGACGACGGCAGCCGCCACTGCTAGTGGAACCGCGTGCTCGGACCAACCTTTTAAGGGAGGCGCCCCTGACGCGTGCACTCCGCACGCTCAACCTCATAGCGAGAGGGACTGACTTATTCTGTTGCTCTCTGAGTGAATTCACAAGGAATGCATTATTCATAATAAGTTATAGATTTTAGTATGTTTAAGTTAAGATAAGCGCATTTACCGCATTGGGTTATATCCTGTAATGGTTTGTGTAAGTAGATAAATAAATAAATAAATAAATAAATAAATTTTCAAATAAAAAAAAGTACAGCGAAAAGAAAAAGCGCGCGGAATAATTTTTACTTCTTAACAGATAAGCGATGCGCGCGCGTTCGGGCCTTTTTTTTTCAGGCATAGGCACAAAACAGCCAGTATTATTAATAAAGTAAATTAATATTTTTGTTTTTGTTACAGATATTAATGGTTGTAATTTACTGTCAGAATTAATTAAATTAAAGAATTAAATGTTTATTTATTATATTTTATCTCCCAAAGTTAATTTTATTCATAAAATGTTGACATCTTTTCTGAAATAAAAACTCTTTGCTAAGATTTAAAAAAGTACCGTTCGTTTTGACGGAGCATCTTGATAAATCGTGCGATTTACTTTACATTACCGCACAAGTACGTAATGAGATACATTACGATATTGAAATTGGTGAAATAAGAGACCCTTTACGAGCAAATATTTTATAATAGTACATTATGATATAAGTGCGGTAAGTTGAAAATTACAGCCGAGGCGATATTGCTTGCCCGAGCCGTAGGCGAGGGCTAAAAGAAAGCAGAGGCTGTAATTTTCAAAGCGCACGTATGTCATACGACGTTTTATAACATATTTGCGAGGAAATAAATAAAACTCAGACTGAACTTGCATATTTGCTTGTTTTCCATATGATGAAATTTTGATACGCTTGTAAGTATCTATCGGTCGATTTTTCGGGCGAGGCTTAGAGTAGCCTTTTTCGCTGCCTCTGAGACTTCTGGCGGTGTGGAATTAATAAATTCATCATTACTTGACGACATTTTCAAATAAAAAAAGTACAGCGAAAAGAAAAAGCGCGCGGAATAATTTTTACTTCTTAACAGATAACTAGATAAGAGATGCGCGCGCGTTCGCGCTTTTTTTTTCAGGCATAGGCACAAAACAGCCAGTATTATTAATAAAGTAAATTAATATTTTTGTTTTTGTTACAGATATTAATGGTTGTAATTTATTGTCAAAATTAATTAAATTAAAGAATTAAATGTTTATTTATTATATTTTATCTCCCAAAGTTAATTTTATTCATAAAATGTTGACATCTTTTCGGAAATAAAAACTCTTTGCTAAGATTTAAAAAAGTACCGTTCGTTTTGACGGAGCATCTTGATAAACCGTGCGATTTACTTTACATTACCGCACAAGTACGTAATGAGATACATTACGATATTGAAATTGGTGAAATAAGAGACCCTTTACGAGCAAATATGTTATAAAATATATTTCAACACATTTGCTCGAAAAATGCATTTACAAAGCCTGTATACATTGTTCGAAAGTTAAAAATTACGCACCATACAACGGAACGTGCGGTAAAATAGGTACTCTCACCTAAGTGCCTATTTTACGGCATATCCTGTTGTATAGCACCGTGCGCTTTCTTTACGGTTTTTTTTTTAATTTCCATAAAAAAAAATATAAGAATTCCACCAAAGAGTTTTACATTATGAGAATAAACAACCTGACTGATCGAACCTCCTTGGAAGCGCTTTTGCTCAATACGTTGTCTCACTTTAATACTAAAGAGTAAATGAGACGAAAGATGTAGTTCTAATTTTCACCACGTGCATGTTCCGCCATTTGCAAATTCGCGCCATTTTCATATTAGAAACTTCAAAAATTGTTGCGACTTTCCCACTGTTAAATAAACAAAATAATAATATGAGTTCAAGCGAAGAATCTGATATTAATATGGAATATACTCCACCTGATATTTTGAAAGAGGCGCAAATTGCGGAAAACGATCTCTTACCGCCAAAATCGCGAGAGCGCTATATAATGACTTACAATAATTTTATAGCATGGAAGACTCGAAGAAATACTCAATCATTCTCTGAAAATGTTTTGATGGCTTATTTCAATGAATTACGTGTGAAGCCGTCCTCAATGTGGTCAATATATTCAATGTTAAAAACCACTCTAAAAAACAATAATGACATAGATTTAACGAAATACATAAAACTACATGTATTTTTGAAACGACAGTCAGATGGCTTTACAAGCAAAATATCAAAAGTATTCACTGCAGCTAACGTGGAAAAATTCCTTAATGACGCGCCGAATTAAAAATATTTAGTAACTTAGATCGGTTTCAAGAAATTAATAATGTCAGTCAGTCAGTTAAGCTTCCAAAGCAGCAAATTTCACTGAATTTAAATAATTGTTCAAATTTTACTATTAATTTCCAATTGTAGTGACCTATCTGTTTATTTTCTTATTTGCTATTAACAATAGTCACATGAAAAAGTTTGTTTAATTACATACTGTACTGTTTTCTCGCAAATGTGTTGAAAACTTTGTATGACACACGTGCAGAAATTGGTATTTACAAACTCGTGACTATGGTAAGCCCTCGACTTCATCTCGGGCTTACATTCGTCTACTCGTTTGTAAAAACCAACTTACCGCACTAGTATCATAAATAACTATAAACTCCTACTGTTTTTTATCATAACGCTTTTATCCCTAAACATAATTACCATAATATGTTCACTCATACTCAGAAAGAAACATTTACCAAGTGATTTTTGTCTTAAATGAATAAAATTCAGGTCAGAGTGTCGTCTTGGGGGCACTATGAAAAAAATACTTAGAAAAATTTCGCGACCAATTTCGAGGTAGCGCTCGCCGGCCGCTGCCGCGGCACCGCTCGCTTCGCTCGCTCGGCTCGCGCGTAGTTGGTCACGGTTCTAACCTAACCTAATCTATGGATCCCTTCCACATCGTTTTTACGACAAACGGTTAGTCGGAGACAAAAAACACCAAGACACTTTTAGCCTTAGATATAATACTGATTATTATGAATAAAAACAAATCTAATCAAAAAAGATATCACTTTGCATTATAGTGTAAAAGATAGTTATGTTGAGAAAATATAGGAAAACAAATAAAAGTATAATAGATGTTTATTGCTACTGACATTATGAAGTTGAATGCTTCGGAATTATAAACATTAGAGACAGAGTAGTTAGGAATTATGATTGTTAGGATGAAAAATGTTAGGAAGAACATTTTCGGATTTTCAATTATCGGAGTTGAAAATTTAGGTGAATTTTGGCGCACCCGACAGTTAGGTTAGATAGGTAGTTTCAATCTTGGGGAAATTACAATTTACTGGATGTTGTTGTCAAAAGTGATAAAGCAATTACGAGGCCGAATATGCTATTTATGTAATTAACAATTATCTGTAGTGGTGCTTTCACTCTCAACTAATATTATAAACGCAATTCTGAAAATGGTATCATCGTAGTTGCTGATATAAAATTAAATAACCCACTCTAACAAAATTTAAAACAATTTCATTAATCATGAACATCCTACTACATAATTAATAGAGCATAAACGCAAATAATACCAGCGCCATAAATAAATAATTGCGTCGCTGACAGTATTCAATTAAAGATAATTTCTCCATCTAATAGTTTCATAAGGCTAGCGAAGTACTCGGGTACATTGAGGCCCTGGGCGCGCGATATTTCACCGCGTGAAGTCTCAATGCTAACCGGAGATACCGACCTGTTACCGCACCGCACCGCACCGCTCCGCACCGTACCGCTCCGCACCGCGCAAGCGACAAACTTCAACACTGTTTACCTATTATCTGGTTAGTATTATTATGTTCAAGTCAATATTATTTAACCTATTAATAATATGGCAAGGTTGAAAGTTATGCTTATTTTCGCCTTAAAACCTTATTGATAAAGACTTACGTTAACTATCTGAAAGGCAATATCATTAAACTCACATTAGTAAACATATTATATAATTTTTATTCGTGGAATAAAATTGACATTCGACAGTTTTTGTATGGAATAACTGTCAAAAATTCAAAATTATTCCTCGGATAAAATTATCTGGCGATGCAAAAGTCAACCCTAAGCACCATAAAGAAATTTTTATTTACCTATTTGCTTTGTATAAAAACAAAGATTTTTTTTTCATAAGTCCCTAAAGTACTGGCGGTCGACTCGGATCTCGGTTCATTAGACATCAACGCGGTGCCTGCACCTAATAAGACACGAAATAGCGTGTGATTAATAATCATAATTGCTCAAGAAAATAAGCGTTATTATTTTATTATTAATGTTACTTAATCTAATCAGACTGCATTAAAGTTTCACTAGAATCAATTTACCAGTCAATTGAAAGAGTAGTAGTAGAATAATTACTGTTATGGTAATTTTATTTACTTATATTACTATTTATGTACACACATATATAAACAGACACGAAATAAATACAATACAATGCAATTCAATTTAATTCTTAGTTTTGTAGGCATGTCCACAATCACCGTAAAATGTACTTAAACGAATGTAGGTATCTAATATTGAACCCAAGTTTACGAGCGGCTACTATATAATTCAATTACATTCTACAAAGTTAAAGGAGAGGTCAAAAGTGGTATAATATTCCGAAGATTTTTAAACACTAATGTGATGTACCTTATTAAAAAGTTTATTTATTTAGCAGTAGCTCAAAAAAAAAGTCTTATTTAAGTATAATCGAGTACGATTATACATAATTATGATTTTTTCATAAAATATTGAAAAATGTTTCAGTACACACAAAACGCACATAGGCTTTATTTATTCATTCAATGCAATATAATTATTTTAAATGTGGCTAAAGTTTCCGTTTATATTAAATATTTTGATATTTTATTATAATTTTAGCTGCAGCTCCATGAAATTGAGAAAAAAAATATTGATTATCATGACAATGCAATATCAAAACGTGTCGAAAAAGGGTCAAATGTGTAAATGTCAGAATGACGTTGAAATAAAAAAACGTCGTCCACTCCGCGAGATGGAGTCAATTATCATTGTCATTGACACATCATTTGCCGCAGGGCTGCCAAGCCAACCCTAAAATATACATAATGTTTGTAGTTAGTGATCGAAGCATTTTACTTTTCAACACATGTTTAAAAAGAAACAGGCGGCTGTAAAAAGAAATTAAATGCCCAAACACATCAAAATAATTACCCTATTTCAGCCCATATAGCTCAGAAGGCTGTTTAAATTTCTAATTATTTTAGTGCTAAGCCACATACATTTATTGAACGTCTCCATTAATCTTTCTGAACTTTTAGTGTCGCCCAATAACAATAAAGTTACTAACGATAATTTGGTATGCAAGTTTGTATGTCTGTCGTTTTATTGGATTCGTAAATTGTTTGAGTCATTGCGCATGGATGGTCAGTGTGCACTCTGAACCGAAGGGATCAGGTGCTCGAGACAACGTGATCAGTGACGTTTTAAAGTGTGTAACGTAATATAATACTATTAGGTATGTACTAACAGCTGAGATACTACTAAGCACGTTACAGTAGATACTTTACATAAAATGTTTTATTTATATTCATGGCATCTTCAACCTATAGGTAACCAAGCAATATTAAACTTATGCATGTAGTTGTTACAGCAATAATATACTTGTGCAAGATTATCCAATATTTCAAGCATAAAGTACCTTATTATGAGAATAATTATGTTTTCTACTTATTAGGTAATATATTTTATCAAACCCGAAAGCATAACCTTAGAGAATCCAGAAGTCATTCACCATCTGCATTTACTCAAGTGCCAGCAACATTCTCAACCTATATAGAGGTGCGCGTACGCAGCGTCAAGGCGATCCGCAATAACATAAACAAGCCATTGGGACCTGTTCTACAGATTGAGCACTAAATAATCAGACACCGGTGATTACCGCTGGTGATTATTAACTATTTAATACTTACTAATATTCTGATGAAGCTGGTTATACTGGAAGTAAATATTATATTGAGGAAAAAGGCAGGCTATCAAATGTAGACCAAGAAGGATAGGTGAGCAAACTGCTTTGTCGACAAGGGAATAGTACAACAAGGACTTAGGCTTTATATTAAAGGCTACACGAGCTTATAAAGTGTTGAATTTTGTTATTTAATTAGATTTAGTTTCCAGAACATCTAAATAGACAGGTGGTACCGACTACACTGAAACTAATTAAATATCTGACTAAAAGGAAAATATAGTTTCTCAACATGTCAACAACCAAACCAGTTGTTCATACATACCAACAAAGCTTTCCACTTCGCTGTGTAACTCTCGCAGCCTGCTAAGAGGACAAGCGGCTATCACACCACGTTTCCCTTTCGTTTCCGACCAGATAGCGATCTTAGGACAAACACAGGTACTGGCAAGTACTAGTACTAATCCTCGACGACCAAACAGGTAGGTACATAAAGACTCCGAGTTACATTTAGCAATTATAAGATTATAAACTAAACACCCAGACGATTGGTAAAGGTAATCACACATAACCGCGATATGCGAACGTTTTCATTGCGTTTTTCATTTGCCGTATCTTTGTGTAGCACTCTGAAATAGACCATTTTTCGCAAATAAGCGAATTCTGGCTTTTCTTACTATAACTATCGTATGTTACAAGAAATGCCCAACATCGCCTGTGGCAGACTGCACCGTGACGTTAAATATTATTACTGGAACCATTTTGGCACTGGCCCATTGTGATGGCTACAAGATAGGTATATTTTGCTGCTCTTTTTTGAAATACAGTATAAACTCATAACCAAAAAAGAATTTTTGTGCGAGCTAGAAGAACACGAGTCGTTGGCGCGTAGCTGCTGCGGTGTAGTTGCGATGTCACCCATGTGACAGGTTTCTAAGAGTCAGTTGGTATGCGTGCGCGGGAGCAATAAATAATAATAACTTTATTTATTTTGCGATGGTTCTCGTGAGTCGCGACTGCGTGACGTCAGCGCTATATGTTATTTATCTGATAGGTATCTAAGTACGGATGTTAGGCGTGCTCTTAGGTATTAATAAGACAAGCTCTCCTTTACTTCTCGTTTGGAAACTGCACATGTTTTGTAGCTCTCCCTTTATCTCTTGTTATTGTTATTTGTCATTATTATTGGTAACCCTTTGCTTTGTTGGTTTTCTTTGTATTATTTCTGTTTATAGCGAAACCACCCTTATATTTCTAAAGGTGCTTTTGTTGTTTCAAGACTGCCTGAATCTTCATTCGTGTGCTTGTTCTTCATCTCTCATGTGGCATCATTAGAAACTCTACAGCTTGTCTTATGTATCCGTCTAACAGGCCTAGAAGTGTTTAGTTCATTTATGTCGTATAATAACATCGTATTAACCCATAAAGGTTTTATAGGCGACGCCTCTGAGGTCGTAAATAAGAGGTGATGTAATACGCGATAATAGATACTTACCCAAATATCTGATGCTGCAAGCTTTTGTTCAATGTCCTTGGAGATTAGTATTTGTACTAGGTTAGTAGATAAATATACCTAATTAATATACAACAAACTTTACCATAAAACTCTTGCCATAGTGTTCGGTTCATTCGTATTGATATGTCCTGCTATTGGAGAATCTTGATGACTTTGACTATAACCCTTTGATGATCGGGTCAAACTCATTGAGTTCTTTAAGATTTTCTTACTTTCGTCAGTCTATATAATACAGCATGCTCAGCAGTTTTCTATTGATCTTAACATTACATATTCTATTTCAGAACCGCAACAATTTTCTTGAGTACATTTGGTCAGCTTTAAGAACTAGACATCACATAACACAACCCAAATCAGCAACCTGACGCAAGAATCAAACCCCGGACCGCTCGCAACCAGTTCCATCGCTCCACTTTCTGAGCTGCCAGGTGTTCTGATCACAAGTGCGCAGCGTTTGATATCATGTAGTCATCGTGTAGTTGTTGTGTCGTAACCATTTGTTGAAAGATGATGGCTGATTGTGCTCGCTAAGATAAGGTGATTGAGGCCCAGATTTGCGACAATTGCCTATTTAGATTTAGAATGTTTGGATTGCGAAAATAAACTAGATTTGTAGGCTGTATTGTCAATTAACACATAATTGTGTAACATATGTTTTCACTTAAAGTGAAACTATAGACCCCATCTACACACTGCTTTTCTAGATCTAATCTACCGACTACGTAGCAGCGAATTGGAAATCACATAAACGCTACTCTACCGTGTTTAGTGTTGACACCAGTTCTGGTTTTATCACCGTTGTCACCAAAAGGTTACAGCACAACAGCAAACTCCTGCATCTCAACAATGTCTGAGGCGTAGGTCCGAGGCACACGAGGCACACGAGGCACCTTTCTAAAGCGCGACCTTGCGCAGTCATCGCGCGGCGGATTAATGTCCGAGCGACAGATCGACGCGATAACGCGGCCCACTTCCATCAGTGTTGCCAACAGCACCAGAAGAATGCGAGATAAACTCGTGCTTTGACAACTTGTAATAAATAGCGAATACTTATAATGAATGGTAGCCGTGTGGTCTACTATAAATAAATAACTGACAAACTGATGTCTTCCCATGGGGGTCTCGGAAATAACTTGTAAGCTACCTGACAAGACATGTGTCGCAGATCTTGTCAAACTTTAGATGAGAGATTTGACACAATAATGGTGCGTGAGATACAAGGAATAAATTGAAGAGAGAACATCAACCGTTGGGACCAGTCATTTGTTTGGAACTCCAGCAACGGATCAGGAAAATTAACAAAGAAGAAGCGTGACCACATTCGAACGTCTTTTAAGGGCCAAGAAAACCTAAAATAGTACCACTACATCGTACTACCCACACTATTGAAATAATTATAACATAAATCCTAAGCAAGTCTAGCCATCAGCGAAGTCGCACCATCGTCACACCAGGAACTGGTCTCCCTGTTACATGACGTTTAGCCCAATTACAGCATGTTCCACGTATACAACACTGGCCGGAATTTGGCGTTTGGCACGTAATTGAAGTATGCGCGGAATTCCGGACAATATTTGAATGAACTGGTTCACGTATTAGCAAGGTGCGGTTGTTGATTTGTGGTGCACATATATGGCGTGACAGAATAAATTACTCGTGTAATTATTAAAAAACGATATTTTGT
Source organism: Luperina nickerlii (assembly GCA_963855955.1). Lineage (NCBI taxonomy): Eukaryota > Metazoa > Arthropoda > Insecta > Lepidoptera > Noctuidae > Luperina > Luperina nickerlii. The sequence continues at coordinate 24,150,531 of OY979669.1, forward strand.
AAAAATGTATAGTTTAGTAAGAGGTCTAAATATGGTATTTTAATTACATAATGTTTAGGCCGTCCGTTAACGTTTGACGTTTTTAAACTTGTCTATGTCAGTCCGAACAGACATCTATACCAACTAGTAAAATACGTTTAGTAGGCTTTTTGCCTAAAGACCCTTAACATTACCTCATAAGGCAACACACACGTTTGCAAGGGTTAAAAGGGAAAGCTTGTAAATAATACGATGTTAAGTTGGCTAAGCAAGCCTACTCTCCAAACACACTATCTTCACAACAACGTCAGCCAATCAGTCATATTTATCTGCCACCCTCTGCCACCTCCCGTGGTCGCACCACCGATGGGCTCGCCATCAATCACCACAAAGCCGCTGCGACAGCTGAACGCCAGTACGTACAATAGGACCAAGTCAGCACACCCTCGGTTCAGAAGGGGATGCAGTTATTATATTTTAATTATACCTATATGAGTTTGTGGTTTGCAATGATTTCTCATGTGATATATTGCAATTAAATGAAAGATATATAAACAAGCATACTCTAAATTAGAAGATTATATCCAAGATAAGAACGCTTGGAAACATGCTGGTCCTGCTCCATAGGACAATCTAGAGTCTAGACAAAATCAAACTGGTTGCTAATTTAATTGTAAAATTTATTCTTTTTTGACATTGATTTACATTCTGTGATTACTTTACCACACACCCTGTCTTATTATTTGTAATTTTTTTTATTTAAATGAAAATCGTTTGCTTTTACCACGTTTTTTTAAATATGTGAGCACCATGTATCTATCAGATAATTAATTTATATGTCATAGTTTCATTTTTAATTCTTTTACCTATTGTAGTAGAGTAATTTTATTTTAGGTGCATCGTCTTCACATTTTATTATTATATAATTAATGTTTGCAAAATATTGTAAAATATGTATTTAAAAAGAGTAGGTAACGGTGGAGTTTCTTGCCCATTCTTCTCCATACGAAAACTACCTTTTGTAATGGGCGACTAGAATCAATTCTATTTTGTTGTAAATTTTGACGTTCAAAAGTGCCTTTTATGTGCCTATTTGAAATAAATGCTTTGACTTTGACATTGCAGTGTGCGGATTTGAATGAAACTAATTTATGTTTCTACGAGTAAGCGTTTGAACGCAAGAAATGCATCACCATTTCAAATTCAAATATTGTATATACCTAAGATTCAGAATTTCGTTTATAATAAAAATGAAATAGGTACTTATAAAAATCCTCATAGTAAAGAAATTTAATCATATGAGGCTACAGTTCCTTATATTGTTTCATATCAGAAGTACCCGATACCCGTCACCCGGCCCCGGATTTGGAACACGTGAAAAGTGATGACCATAACTTGGTCAATCATTTTATTCTCTTGTATCATTACTCTATGCCAACTGAAGAATACAGTTTTAAACCCGTTACAAAATTAGACCATCTTCCCCAAATAGTTGATATTATACTGCAGTTGAAATCCCTTACCCCACGGTATCAGGGTGTGGGCAGATTCATCAGCGCTGATCGATCATGTTATGACAGCGGCGTCCGTGCCTCCCAGTGCTTTGTTGCAGCGCTGTAAGGGTTCAACTACCAACTGACTAGGGGACATAGAATATAGAAATATCGACGCGGCAATAAAAAAAAACATGTAATATGCTTTTAAAAATTATAAGACAAGCTGGATTAACTTGAATGTTTCTTTCAAAAAATATACCTGTGTATAAATGACCAGTTTTCTATGAAACGACTCGATCGTCTCAAACGACCAAGTTATGTATTGACTCGCATTTAATATCAATTTAATCACAATCATTAAAATGGCACAACGTAAACAGTGGGGCAATAAAACAATAATAAACAGTAGTTAAGTAAAGTGCAGTAAAACATAACGACATCATGCGGATCAGAGGTCAGCAGTTACGAGTGCTACCAGAATTTGTTATAATTTGATTCATCCGCTGTTAAATACGAGTGAATTCAATCAGCAACTTAAACAGTCAAATGTATGTAGTGTTATGAAGTTGTTGAGATGAGTGGCGTGATGTTGTTTTAATGTAGTATATAATACGTCACAGCCTTGTTATCATAACATAATACAGAATAACAAAAAAAAAATGAGTACTTTTATGAACATAAGGCTTTTTTAGTTATATTTCTAATTCCTTCTTCCATAACCGTGCTATGGTTGTATGTGTACCCGACCTTTCGAAAGGCACAGGACTTCTGATAAAAACACTGATCTTGGATTTTAATTCAGCTAACAAGGAATTGATGGACCATTGTTTTCATTTTGACCACCGGAGCAAAATAATTCTTTCAGAAAAGTGAGAGTAATGAGCTCAAAATTACATCAACGGCTTCATAAACAAGTTGCTTGTGAATTGCGACATAATGGCCCTATGAAAGAGCAGCGTTGCGCGTCAGTAGTCAGAGGTCAGGTCGTCTGGGCGGCAGCAAATGATTCACAACCTCAGAGGTCAGCTCGTCTGGGCGGCAGCGAATGATTCACAACCTAAAAGGTCAGCTCATCTGGGCGGCAGCGAATGATTCATAACCTAAAAGGTCAGCTCATCTGGGCGGCAGCGAATGATTCACTACCTCAGAAGTCAGTTCGTCTGGGCGGCAGCGAATGATTCACAACCTTAGAGGACAGCTCGTCTGGGCGGCAGCGAATGACTCACAACCTCAGAGGTCAGCTCGTCTGGGCGGCAGCGAATTATTCACAACTCGCTTCTACTTGGTCCATAAGTTGTGAGCAGAAGGACCACTTGACTTTAGGAATGGTTACAAGCTCCCACAGCGACATTCGATGTCGCAAAGCATTAATGCCTACCTAACTGTTATTAACGTTTCTGATGAGTTATTTTTTTCTAGCATGAAAATGTTCATCATCAGTTCCTTGGGTGTTTAGTGTTTGAGGTATTTATGAGAACAAAAACAGTAGCATGATCCTATGACGTCTTCACTAACATGCTAGCCAAATATATTGCGAGGAGATCCGTTACGATGGTTTACTCCAAGGTTATTTTATTTTGACTTTCTGTATAACGCTGAGCAAGTGAAATGGAGGACTAGACTCGAACACAAAAGTGACACTGCTGAAGGACGTCACTGAAAAAGACTTTTTACAAAAATGTCGATGAGCGCGTGCTTGTGATGCAGTTACATTGTATTTTTTTGAGACTGGAACATCTTTATTTGATTTTTTCTATATTATCACTTGATTCATCAGTTCATTATGCCAGCTAAGGCTTGAAACACTCTTGTAATTATTTATATGATGCTTTATTGTTTGACTGTTCATCTGTATAATTCCTATCTGATTGGTCTATTAATTATTTTATTTAAAAAAATCGTTGTGTTCCTCGTGCAGTTTGTTTGATAGATTTATTGCTATCCCACGCATGATATATTGATACTTGATTCCAGCGATTTCGAAGAATCTAAAAGTCTTCATGACATAGAAATATCGTTTTATTCTTTGAAAAATAAAAGGATCTTTGACACGCGACAACAATCTATTTTCATGGAATCTTCCTATGGTAATAATTTACTTAGAAAAAGAAATTTTGTTTGAGTTAATAGTTTTTTTCATTAAAAAATTTTAAGTTGTTAGTTTTGCATTCTACCTACTAACATACAAAGACCCTACCCAATGGCATTCTGTCTCTCTGGCTTCCTCACCTATTTTGGAAAGGTTACATTTTTTAGATGGTAAGTGCTTAGTGAATTGAGATAGCAATAATCTAACTGTTTTATTTTATTTCTTTCTACCACATCCATACATTTCTATGATCCTAATTACTATAGTATCGTGCAGTAGGGCAAAGCTTCCAGAAGAGGGATACGGCTATTGTACGACAGATCCGCGGACGATTGATGACTGGATCACTGATATCGCCTTATTTAATTCAGATAGCTCCTCCGAGCTCTGAAGACCTGGTACTCTTTAAAAGGGTAAAGGGGATTTGAATGTTTGCTATATTTTTTATGACCAACTTCAGTCTTCGTTGAATACGTAAGTTGTGATACTAGTGGTAATGGTAACTTATTACGTTGACGTAATAAGTTGTCACATAAAACGGAGTTTCATAAAAATACGAAATGATTTACATAATGGGTACTTAACTAAAATTTAATCTCAACAAAAACAATACAATAATAAAATGAACAATGTAAAACTTAACATTAAATTGCTCTATTTCTGTCCCTAATTACCTCATTGATACACGAACAAACTGAAAGGATTTTTTGTGACACGTTTCACGAATAGCGCAGTAATTAAACATCCGATGTGCACAAAAAACATTTAAACGAACACCAGAAACATAAAAAAAACACATGTTAGTTATTAAAATAACGAAACAAGTTATAATTGCATGTAAACGCATCGTGACGGATTCGTGAGGTACTTATAAAACGTATAAATGATGGGATGGCATTCGATTTTGGCTAATTCTCGAATGACCCGGGCCGCTGGGGTCGCAGGTCGGTATGTTTGATTGGATCGTAATAGTTCCGTTTTAGAAAGTTCGTGATGTTTGTTTTGAAACTCGTAATTGGTTTTAATTATGTGTATGGCTTGTGCTGACCGGAGGTTCTGGGACACAGAGGGCAGAATAGGAGGTGGAGCATGGTTCGACATAGCTCCACAACCACACCCTACTGCTATTCCCTCGAGGTAGCCCCGTTTAACCAGGTCAGTTACATCTTCCCACTTGTGTCCGGAGATGGTTCAGAGATTTCAAAGTGGACCACGGAACGTACACCTTGCAGGAAGATACTCCTTTGGTGGTAGATGGTAAGTAAGAACGAGAAGAGTATAATAGAGGTCAAAGTCAAGTCCTGTCAATGGTTGTAGTTGTGACAGATGTTGCAACAGTCTGTACCATATTAAAGGGTTCGTGGGTCACAATAATTCTTCTATTTTAATTGTAGTGATATAATACTATCTATCTGTGTTCCCACTTCCGACTGTTTACGCAAACTCTGCCTAATTTGTCGATCACTATTAGGCAATACAAGTGTTTTAATTAGTTTGTATCCATGGTTCACCGCTTCCAGGTCAAGGCAGCCATTACCTAAGTCCTTATCACAACGCTCTTTTTCATTAACACAAAGTTCATTACCAACTGCTCAGTGCAAGGCAGCAGTGATGATGATGCCATAATAAAACAAATGCACATTATTTTTCATTTTCCCAGGTTTAATGCCATTCAACAATAAATAATAAATAGTTGTGACCTTCAACACAATGTGTTTTCTCTGAGAAGTTTATTCAAACACAACATTTCTTACTATCAGCGTTCACACGGCGACGCGTCCTCCGGCCGTGACGTCACGATCCAAGGTGTTTCCTCAGTGCGCGCACGCAGCAACAAAGGATACGCCACGATATGCGCCTGATACGCGCCGCTTCCGTGTTTTATATTTGTTTGGTATTTTTCCTATTTGAGTGAAGGAAAACTTAATGTATTTTACGTTTTTTGTGAGGATGTGGTCTTTAACAAATGCAAGTAGTTTTGGCCTCTGTTAGTGCTTTGTGTACCACAGTTAAGGAAATGTAATGTTTAACAGATTGATTCCCCGTTTATCCAGCTGATAAAAAAGGTAAAATTAAGATTTGATAGTAGTGTAAAAAACCCAATTCCCCACCGCAGTAGTTTGCTGTGACTGCAATTAGGAATTGAAATACAACATTCAAATCAATAACCTGTAACATTGCCAAAACCTAAAATTATTCTATCTAATTTCACGTGAATCCTCTCAATAATTTCACAAATAACAGCTATCCCTTTACTAAGCGTGAAATAAACTTATCAATCAAGATCAGGCTCAGTATCAGCTGATCTGAGGTCATTACTACGCTACGGAACCGAGACCACGTGGGAAATTATACATTCAAACAATGGACACTACGATATTATGTGTAGATAGCCGACGGCGATACAACTAGTAGGTCCCACTCACACTCGCTGCAGATTATCTTACTAACACTGACCACACTTTGTGGTCTAGAAAATAAATAATGAATAAATAATGGCCGCTGTAATAATGAAAAAGAGGGTGCAAACTTTGTGGTTATTCCGTGAAGTTGCAATAACCACAGACTGTGGTTGATGTTACAAAGAAAGAAATGTATAGGTTTTATGCGTGACGAGGATCTACGCTAAGTTCTTCTATAAACCATTGGATTTGTGGTTCAAAATAAGGCCTGACCATGAAGGAGAACTTCATGCTTCTTACTATAGTCCGCGTGGAACTAGTTGGCTGCACCTTAGGTATGTGAGCGGTGGGGCGCCCTCGCCCCTCCGCGGGGGCGCTTTGTCATTACTCAGTACGAGCGTTGCGAACAATAGGCAACCCAGCCGCCCTCACCCCCGTCCCCAACCAAGGCGCGGCCAACTAGTTCCGCGCGGACTATAATAAACCTACTGATAAAATTCACCCTCTAAACTAACTAAAAAATCAAAACTGACACGCGCTTTTTAACCACAAGGCCCACGAAATTATGGTGATGTTAAATGTTGCTTGGTATTTTTTTTTGTTTAAGACATTTCTTGCTACAGCTAGATCAAGTCAAATAAAACGTGACCACACAAGTTTAAGGAATAGGACAGTGTGAACTTTACTTTATCGCGGCTTGAATTTCAACTTGGATGTTATAAATATTTTATTTATTATTTTGGTACAATGATACCTTGTACCTAAATAATTAGCTAAAATCAGTTTTAAAAATGATTGTTGTGCTGTCAAGGTTCGACTTCATTCTTCGTTGCTTTTATTGAAATTCTTTAAGATCTATTTTACATTCAGAGGCGTGTCTTACGCATCGGTGGCAGACCGATAAAACTACAAGAATGTGTATTTTATTTGAAATCGTAAACACCAGACAAAGAACATCTAACAGGATCTCAGTTCAAACACTTTTCCATGGCACCTGTTTAATTTTCGTGTATGGAAAGCAGTTAACACGTTATCAACCGATCAGAATGTCGCTTCGGAACCATTCGGCCATCTCCGGCGGTGTTCGGTGCGCGGCCGCATAAAACTTTTAATTGCCACAATTATGTAAGAGAATTTATTTGGTGGCGTTACAAAGAGCATTGTGCCCCACTCCCACGGTTTGGGACACGTTCCCTCGCATCTCGTCTGATCCTTATCTCTCGTCAGCTCTTGACCTTGCGTCGGGCGTGACCTTTTCGGCTTTTCTCACAATATATTCAAGCTATCTGACTTCCGAATCGCTAGCATTATTGATACTTCCGCAGAAAACTTGATGTTTTTGATTCACGTATGTGAGGTAGCACAAACAACGGACAGTGAATGCAATGTAGCCGTCAGTCCTTGATATAAAGACAGCGTTTCGCTTCATGGTAAGCCAATGAAATGGAATATGCAATGCACGCTCAAAACTGAGTTAGATGCTGGGCCACCACTCCTTAACCTAGTTCCTTGATTGAAATCTTTAAGATATCTGTAGTATCAACTCGGATATTGACCAGATTCGTTATGCAAATAAGGCTAACCTACAAATCTGTCCGGTGTACCGTAAAGGCAAGCTTAATTTACGAGACATACATATTGACACTGCCTAAAATTATATATTTTGTTGCGCTGTCAATTGAGCGAATTGTTTATTCCACTAACAGAATCATTCAAGATACATAGTCACCACTAAATTCTGTCAAATCTACGAGTTTCCATATCTCGTCGATCATTCCGAGAATATCTGGTATCGGTCTATAATCATCTCACCTCTGTATCTGTCGCGTTTGGATGGCAGCGCGCAATAAACTAATGCATTTAAGGTACATTGTCGCACACCCGATACAACGAGCATTGACGACGAATCGAGAATTATCCTATCGCGCCTAATCGGGTCTTAGTACCTACACAATTCCGGACTCCGAACACGACAAGAGATTTCGAACTTTAGTTCTTGGTGATAAGGTCGTTGATGGGTGTGTTGTTATGTTAGGGTTGTCGTGTGTGACAAAAGGATTTGTCTGCAGCGTTTAGAAATAAACGATATGTTGATTGCGTTATGTAAGTTGACGGTTTTAGTTTTGTGTGTTGTCATGTTGTGGGATTACTGAGCTAAGCTTTTTTATTTACCTTTGCGATACGAAGGAGACAATCGTAGTTCGAGTGGATTTGTTTGGTTTTGAGATGTCTGATTATGATATTGCAAAAGATATTTAGGTGTGGGTTTATCCTTAGTGAATAGGTAAACCTACGAATATACCTATCGTATTTTTAGAACTATTTAAAGTTTTTGCTTCTGTTGAAACTCTAAGTCTTACCAGTTGCTTCTCTTTGCTACAAAATATAACGCCTTCTGATTATCATTCGTCATTCGACATCATCTCTCTTTACGTACACTATACGACATTCACTCTACTTCTATCATCCCGTACTAAATATGAAGTTAAAGCTGATGAAGAATGAAACCTTTTTCTTCCATCTCCATCATTTCCAGCCTCACTTTACTCCAGCAATAAACCAGCTACTCTTGCGCAGTAAATACATAAAGATGTTTATCAAGTGCGATATTTTAAGGCTGCTATCTCAACACGGGCTCATTGTACGACAATTTGTTTGCTGCTGATTGGTCGCATCAAGATTTAGTGGCGTATTAACTTGTATAGTTAATTTTGTTAATCGATTGTGGCGGGTTTAAGGACACTTTTAAAATATGCAGATGATTGTGAAATATCAGTAGCCGTAGGGCAAGGATGTTTACGATCAAAGGTCATGAGTTACAGAGAATCATAGACCACTGACTGCTCTTCTTTGAGTACCACTATATTACTTATAAAAGATTGGCAATCGTACCATTGTTTACCACTTGTCTTCATCAAAAACGTTGACTTCATCATTATCATCCCTAACTTGAATTTCTTCTCACTGTTATTTATAGGCCTATTGGTTGTGCCTCCCAGTTCTAGTAAGATGATTATCTTTTATTTTCTCACCGACATACTGATGTCAGATGTCAGTTATTGGTACTGACCAATAACGGCAATACATGCACCAGCAGTAGCCAAGATGTTCCACACAAACAATACTAATAAACAAACGTTAGTTTTTATACAAAGTCTGTACACGTCGCTCGTCGCCCGGCGTCACTCCTAATACGGCAGCACAAAAACCTTAGGATAATATCGTGCAGCGCTTTGTGAGGCACGTTCTCTGTATCCTTCCCTTTGTCGTTACTGGGATCAACGCAGAGTTCCAGGGAATATTAATATGTTTAATGTGTTTAGTAATAGTTGGGGGTGACCCTTTATAGTTGTACCTACTTTAACCCTCTCGTTGGTCTGGTAAATGTGAGTTTTGTGTCAGACTGTCACGATGTGTAAATCAGGAAGCTGGCTTAAAGGTGAAGGAGCTGAGAACGCTACTCTGATATTGGCTGTCCAGCACTGTATCCACAGCCGAGCCCCGCAGGTACGTTGTGCGTTGGACCTGAACTAGTTGGCAGTTACTGTAGTATATTGTGATGTAAGAAAATATAAGGTCCTTACATATGAAATTGGCGTTTTGTACGGGAGGAATATAAAGTCAATTTTTTTTTGTAAAATATTTTCAATTAATCAAAGTATGCACCGTTGTTATCTATGCACTTTTGCCATCTCATAGGTAGTTCATTGATCCCTTTACTAAAAAAACCATGGGGGCGAGAATCAATGAACTCTTTGAAGACGGTTTGGACTGCCGCATAGGAGTTGAATTGTTTTTCTTGTAAGAAGTTGTCCAAATTCCGGAAAAAATGGTAATCTGTTGGAGCAAGGTCCGGGGAGTACGGTGGATGTCGCAGACATTCCAATTGTAGCTCATCTAACTTAGTGGTTGTTTATTGTGCAGTGTGTCATCTTGCGTTATCGTGAAGCAGCAGTGGCCTAGAGCGATTGACCAATCTCGGTTGTTTAGCAGCTAGTTCTTAATTAATGGTTTGCAGTTGTTGACAATAGATATCTGCCGTAATCGTTTGGCCAGATTTTAGAAAGCTGTAATGAACGACACCGGCGCTAGTCCACCAAATACTCACAAGTAACGTTTTCTGAGTCAATTTTCGTTTAGGGCAGGATTTGGCTGGTTCTCCAGGGTTCAGCCATTGCGACGAGCGCTTCCGATTATCGTACCGTATCCACTTTTCATCACAAGTAATGATTCGATTTAAAATCCCTTCATTATTGTGTCGGTTGAGCAAAGTAACACAGCAGTCGACGCGTGTTTGTAAGTTCGATTCACTCAATTCATGAGATACCCATCGTTCAAGTTTTTTTAATTTCCCGATTTGCTTCAAGTGGATTAATACAGTTTTATCACTTACCCCGAAGCCTGCAGCTATCTCTAAAGTGCTTTGTGATGGATCCGCTTCCACAATAGCCTTTAATTCTTCATTTTCCACTTTGGTCTCCGGCCGCCCACGGGGTTGGTTCTGAAGGTCGAAATTTCCAGAACGAAAACGTTGAAACCAAAAACGTACCGTGCTTTCTTTTACGACACCAGCGCCGTACACATCGTTAATACTTCAAGCTGTTTCTGCAGCACTGGTGCCACGGTAGAACTCGTACTCGTAAATATACCGATATTTCATTTTTTCCATTGTGCGGTAATAAGCGACGCCAAAGAAAAAAATAATGAGGAAAAAACAAATTAATGACTGTTTTCAAAACTCAAATGTACCAGCTAAATTAATGTATAAATTTGAATTTGGAATTCTTAACCAAAGAGGAGATATTTCAGATCAAAGTGGTCAGTCAGTACGACAAAACGCAAATTTCTTATGTAAGGATCTAATATTAAGTTACTGGCAACACCATTTTAATAAAGTAAGGTAGGGCTAGCACCCCGACACACTCCATTTTTCCGTCCGCTTCACTGTACTTCAAGTTGTAAGTATAATTAAAACATATTTTCGTTAAACAAGTGTTTCATTTGGGCAATATTGATATACAAGGCGTATACACATCAGTTACTGAACCAGGATTTAACAGGGGTGTTTACAAGCTGATAAAACTATTCAAGGAAGAGAATTTAATGTTTATGTCGACGAAGTATATTAAGCAAAAATAAAGAGTTCCCTATACTTTTGCTGTTTTTATAACACGTAAAGTAGTAAACACATTAACTGCTACGCAAGGTTGTTCCTGCATTTTATGGAACTCGTCGCGATAAAACTGTGTGAATCATAAACATGTGTAATTTAAGCGTAAACCGCGCTCACCGAGATACACATCACTTAACCGTCAATGAATGCTGCGTTTTTATGAATGTGCGCCCGCGCTTCCGCCCCGCACCTCGCACCCCACAAGTCCCCCTCTCGCGCTCGCACGTCACGGGCATCATTTACACACACACACATCAATACTATTCAGACAAAAAATAAATTAAATCACAAACGTCTTCGAAACTGTCAATTACGCAGCGCCTCGTTATCAAGATCCCACATCAGTTAAACTAAATAATAATAAGTAATATTCAAATAACTATAACGTTATTAAACATTACAAAAAACGGTATGACGTTTCCGATAAGCTAATTGGTAACAACAAGCATCAACAGATCGAGATGTGATCAGTAGTCGGTGCTAACGAGCGCTATCAGCGATCTATTCAAATCGCCGGCGATTCTATAAATATTAATAATATGAAGCGTTGAGCAGCATTAGGTATTCACGAATTTGTTTAATGGAAACAAAACGATTGTTTTCTTGTTTTTATTGTGAGGAGAATGTGCGCGTGTGATCTCGCCTCAGGTCATGAGAATTGTCATCACAGGGTGCTCTGAATTTGTGCAATATGAAACATGCAACATGGATTCACAAGAGGGTTAACATAACATCGTAGCATCTACTACATGACTGTTAGTATGTAAACAGTAAGTATAAGTTTGATAGACCCTGCAGATTTCCTAACCTCGACTTGCAGCTTATCGAGTTTAACCTTCTAGATTCTTCATTAACATCAAGTCCAATACAAGTTCGAAAAATATAAGTGAACAAACTAGTTTTACAATTACCTGTCTCGTTATCGACTGTCACCATACTTGATAGCCGATAAATCGATACTAATCGCAGCCGTGACAATTCGAATAAATATTTAATAGAAAACTCGAATTGTCAACCGAGGTCAACACTAATGCGACCCGAGTTACGAATAAAATGGTAGTTGTAACATTTGAAATGTCATTGCCGCCCGCTCGAGATAGCGGCCCAAGGAAACGCCTATGCGACCGATAGAGATGTTAGTGGTTACGTAATGGCGTTTCGATAGGCAGATAGTAAGCATTGTTCTGTATCCCAGATAGCGACTCACTACTGACGTAACCCTGGCGCAGGGCTAGCGCAGATAACTTGGATGTCGCGAGTTTTTTGATGATCCAATTTTAATTGATTTTATGAAATTATCTAGTCAACCTGTGTATATTGTTAGACTTGGGGATCTTCTAAGTTTCGTTAAGGTTCCAGGTTTTGGTCCATTTGCATGAAATATAGCAGCATCCATCTTACGAAGTATGTTATCATTTATTTGAAGTTAAGCAGTGCTGCTGAATTCACACATATTTTATTTTGGCTGACGTGACGTCTAGAACTTATGGAACCTAGAAGGCTACGCTATTGATGTTTCTTAAATTCCATATTCATGCTCAATAAAATTCAAAATTAATGATAGCACTTTGATCTGATTCTAATAAAAATGTTGAATTTATTACTTAAAAGTTTCTTAAAATCAGTGAGCACTAGCCAGACTATATTTCTATAACTTATATTGCAAGTTATTGTTGTATTGAAAGTTACGTAATGATAGAGTAGCTTGTTTGACTGTTGCAAGTTTGGCAACCCTACGCGTTTGGGACATACGTGGGCGCAGGCAGCCCGCGACTCAGCCAACACAATCCCGCTCACCTTGAACGTTTAACGCTAAACCTACCGGAGCTCGGCGTAAAAATATCACCTCCGCATCTAAGCATAATATAATACTATCCACTGATGAACAATATTGCTGTGATACGTGTGACGACAGACGGCACCGACACACGCAACCCGGAGCTGCCGCCTGCGCCGCCCGGGACGCACCACCCCGAGGTGCGCCACAAACAGCAACAGCCTGTATTACTACGCCGTACGAGTATTTGTTTTAGTAATGAACATACCGAGTTTTAAATAATAAAATTTATTCATAAGCCGGCACTTACCATATTTGAGTGTGCGAACCGCCGTCCATATGTATGAGTGGTTAAGATATTCTTATTTATGGGTCTATGTCAAGGTCGTTTGCGGCGTTTAACTGTGGTATCATCACTTAGCATAATATCAAATTATTTATTCGCGCCGCGCTAAAACTGTCTGGTGTATGTTCAATTTGTAATTCAAATAAATTCTTAGCATTATTCCCGAGGCGAGCGGCTGTCATAATTGTAACGTGCGAGATTTTTTCTCTCGCTTATTTGAATAATTCGCGATCAATTAGCATGCGCGCGCGCCGCTTATTGTCATTATTAATTATTTGATGCTTTGCACAGAAAAGGGGTGGCTGCTATGTTTGGAGTGTTTCCATTATTTTACATATTCGTTCAATCATTCATGGGGTGCGGTAGGTTAGTTTTCGTTTATGTTAATGAGTTGTTAAACGAGATCGTATGCTAATGCACTTGTCTTGAAGTTATAATAGGTGTTGTTATTTGTCATTTCCGGTGCTTTGCCGAATGCTTGCCAAATCGACAGTCACTAAGCAAAAAAATATAATATACTTCCCATCCTTCTGTTAATCTCAGTTAACTCCAACACCTGTGTAAAAAGTAAGAAGTCGGACGTCGCGTGCCAGCCGCGTCGCCACCGAGTCGCCGCCGCGTCGCCGCCGCGTCGCCGCCGCGTCGCCTCCGCATCTACTCTCTGTATTTTGTGGCGACGCCGCCGCGTCATCGCCGTCACGTGACCGCGTGCCTGAAACTAATTTAGCCTAATGAAAACGTCAAATGGACATAATTCGCTCATTTAACATAATATATATACTCAGTGCAGTTTCATAAATAATTTTGTGTGCCTTGTGAATAATTACAATTGCCTTACTTATGTCGCAATTAAAGTAAATCGCCTGCACGAGTTAATTTATGTCAGGTATTTTGGATAGACATTGCTGTTACTACTTTGTAGTTAATTATAAATGGTTTTATTTTTCCAAATATTGTTCGTTTGTTTTTTATCGATGCCTTTGTAATTAAATATCCCTGTAAAATGTCACTCATACTTAGAGACTTTAAAAATCTTAAGGGAATGTCTGTCTTGAAAGTTGTGAGAAACACTGTGTCGGTAGTAAACACACACATGGTTTCGAAGTTTAAAACAGTATGTAGAGTCAGTAGAGACGCATGGAACATAGACACCACCAATGCACTATAGAATCAGAACCTTGTTTCTGTAAGTGGACCCATAACCTAAGTGCTACATACCTAGACCAGCTCACTAACACTAGTAGCAAATTCGTACATTGAACAGTAAATTTTCGCTCTTAGATAGTGGCAGGTTGGCTGCGCCGGAGTCGTTGAAGCGTGCTTCCTTGAGCCAATTAAAACAAGTCCGACATGCCTTGCCCCCTCCCCCTCCCTGCCCCCCTGCGCCTGCGCACTCGCCGCCGCGACGCGCAAAAACACTGATAACACAGTTGATAGGTACTATGTGAGGTGATACAAGAACTGGTGGATTCAGACCTATTGTTTCGGAAGATTAACAGATGCGTCAAATAACTATAGCTATTCCCACACCTACTCGTATATTATATTTTTTCTGAAAATTTGATCAGTATAATGGTTTTGTTCTCTTTTAAAAACTTGCTGATTCCAAATTAACCATGAACAATGGTTACCACAAACATACTGCACTGCCTGGACTGACTTCATGTTCGAGTCGATGCCATGGCGACGCATTTTGCTTCGACAAAATGGCCGCGACTTTTGTGTCGGGTAGCTATCAACACCTCTTCTCTACACGTGGGAAAATAATAGTTAGAAGGAGCGATGACAATACGCATAACCCCATTATTAACAAACGTTACACAAATTAGCGGCCTACGTGTATTGTCATACCGGTAACAGATTAGATGTTTTGTTCAGGTCCATTCACACCGCAGTACTGAATGTAAGCCTTACTGAAACACACCCGCCGCGGTTTTCCGCTTAAACTCACAAAGCTTTTCACAGACTAACAGTTAGATCAGCAAAAATGCTCTTTGAGCTGACAATGACAGCCCGCGTGGGTCCAACGTGTCCAACGTCATTTCATCATAATTGCTGGTTGTAAACATTATTGGTGGTCTCACATTTTCATAACTATAGCCACCTTAATTTGTATGGTTACAAATATGTGTATAGTTTTTCCTGTCCTCATCACATTTCATCGCGAAATTACCATCAGAAACTACGCTATTCATTTATATCAGATGATTCTATTCAAAAGAAATATGTGAAATTTCATTGAAGCGGTGTCATTAAGTACACGGAGCGTTCAGTCACGGCCGGCTAGTTTTTTTTTTACATATATTTTTTATCTCGTAGGCAATAGTCGTGGCGGCGTACAGCCATCAACATTTTAGGTTTATCTGCGTAACGGGTACATAAAGATGTGGTTTTCATTGGTGTCGCGATACAGCGCGGTAATTATGTCCGGGGCGGGCGCACGCGGGCGTTTTCTCTTCATAAATTTGACATGTTTACGAGACGACGTGGCGGCGCTTTTCGCCACCACAAACATTATTCTGTGCGAGCAGACTGGCGGTTCAAACGCATGAAGTAGACAAGAGTCTGTAACAATAAGAAAACAATTATGTGGAACCGAGATTTAGGTACATTAAGAATGTAAGTCGTCTTGGTAAATGATATGAACCTTCGTTGATGCTGGATATGTTGCCTAGAATAGACGGATATTTAATTAACTTAAAACCTCTAGATAATTCAACTATTTCTTTTCGTTATTGTTGGACGTTCGTTATTATTGGATGGCTTCTGATCTACCATGACATACTAGATCCTAGATGCCTCATACTAGATGGCGGCTTCTAGAACGTTTCACGTTTTTAGTTTTTCTGCAACACACAACATGTGGTATAGATGATCTACTGCAACATGCATTAGCTTAATGCGATGGTTCAAAGGCAACGCGCTGGAATAACCGCAGCGTTTGAACCGTCGGTCTGCACAGTCCACACTACCTGCATGTATCGTGCAATCAGTATCTAGCGCTGCGGATCTTTGCGATACCGCGCCATGTTTATTGTCGCGCACAGACCGCGTGTTAGCCGCCCGTCTGCATCGACGGATAGAACTGTACCTTTCATGTGTATCTAGTGCGTAGGATCACTTGCGATACGCCATGTTTATTGCCAGCGTCCAATAGCTACCTACGAGCTACGGTTAGAAAAATTGTGAAACTGACCCTCTATAGTGCCCATAGAGAGCGACCATTGAGTAAGGGAAATTTATGAAGCCGTGGGCCGTGTAACGTTTTGTTGAATCGAATGCACTTATTTGAACGCATGTCGATGTCATTGTCGTAGAGTGAAAAGTGAAGGTTTTAGTGGGGACATGATAAAATGGAGCTTCAAAATGCCATCATTGAGCGTTTTACGTTTTTTCCATCGATCATTAACTATCTTATCGTTCACAAAAAAACTTTATAAATAAGCAGAGTAATAATTATAAATCTTTTGTATGCACATAAAAATATTAATCTGTTTAAAAAAATATAGTGATATCCTTAACATAAATACTACATAGGAACAAACACAAATTTGTTGTAATTTGTTGTGCATACGTTTTTACAATAAACTTCCTAGCCACATTCAAGATCTAAGCCTTAATAAATTCAAATCTTTTATAAAGCGAAAACTATGCCAGAAAGCCTATTATACTGTAAAAGACTATATTGAGAACAAAAAGGCTTGGGAGTGAGTTGCTCCAATTGGTTTAGACAGTGAATGTTGTAATACACTTTAATTTTTTTTTAATTATCTATTTCCTTAAATGTACATTACATATACATTTACTGTATAAAGTATTATATTATTTTAATTATTGTGAATTTGAGGACCATGTGGGTCATTGTTTCCGTTTTAATTATGGTCTGGCAGTTTGATTAGTTTATGCGGCCTACCCAAATGTCCTGCCTTTGGTATTGTTCATCGAATCGTTGAGCTCCTTAAGTTCTGAGTTGAGCTGCACGGTTTTTGACAAATGCGTGCACTGACTGGACAGGTCCGCTCAATCTGTGTAGCTCTTTCCTCAAAAGACCATTTCAGACACAAATCTACATGGTCTCCACATGATCTGACCTAGCTTTTGTCTGGACTTTAAAAGAGGCTGTGACCTCTGAGTTTGTTTCGGCCTTTCTTCTCAGAATAGTCAGATAGGAAAAGCCGACCTCATCTAGTTTAAAAAAATATGATTGACGTATAAAAGTGTATGTACAAACCTTACCTACAGAAAATAAATCATTTATCATTTAATAAGTCTCGAACTCTATCTATTTTATAAATAAGCAGAGTAATAATAAGCCTTGAACTGGTAGTACCTACTGGTATTCAGCTGCATCCGGTTACACTGGAAGCCGATGATGATGATGATGAATAATAAGTCTTGAACTCTAGATCTACTTTATAAATGGCCACCAGTAAGCCACTCAGTCGCTATTATGTTAATTTAATTGATCTTGGCTATTTAATTTGCGATATTCGGCAAATTACTGCGAGCTTGATATCTTTATATTTTTACATAATTAACATTTGTACCTACATAAAATATTGACACAACGTAAGAATTTGCGAATAAGGTTAGCAAATTCGTAAGAATTTTTATCAATCTGGTTTAATAAAATATTATTAATGTACTTTTTTTTAATAACAGTCTTGGCCCTGTAATAACGGCCCGGATTTACGAGTTGTAGGTAACCAGTTTCTAACCCAGACAGGCGCTTTACTTTGTGTAAATAATTTTAGGAACATAGGCTGCTTTATATCTATCTTATATGTTACATAATTACAGGCACACAAGACTTCCAATAAGAAAGAAAAACTAACTAAGCTTTTCTGATGACCACGCCGCGCCGGTAAGATATCTAAAATGTATCTGACGATTCATTATTAGAACGGAACACTTACTAATAAAAACCAGGTATGACTAGAATCTATATCCGTACACAAATTATGTACAGATGAAACAATTTAAATATGAACAGAAACATACCGCGAAATTACGCCTCTTCATTACCGAGTTTTAAATATTCATAGCTGAGCTCGCGTGTTAGATAATTTATATCAATACGTCATAGCTTGCGCTTTTTGTTGGCACCGCAACGGATGAATGTAACGAAATCGGGTAATGCGTGCGCCGATATGCATAATTATCGGGTGCGAGGAGAGGACGGTAGCGGGCAGCGTGAGGAGCGTGGACGAAACTCTTCGAAATAGTTTTAAACATTAATATCAAGACAGAAGCTCAGACAGAAGTTCAGTAATTGGGTTGTGGAGGTCAGATAGGCAGTCGCACCGCATAAGATACTGGTATTTAGCTGCGTCCGGTTAGACTGGAAGCCGACCCCAACATATTTGGGTAAAGGCTAGGCATATGATGATGATCAAGACAGAAGCTACTCATCTTTCAAAATTAATTATTAGCATTGAACGACTTGAAAACTGAAGCTAAGGTACCATAGCTAGCTAGGATGATGATCAGTAGCCAACGGGCTATGTATGCTGATTGCACCGGATGCGGATATAAAACATATAATAGTGGTAGAGCAATAATTACACAATAGTCAAGAACATATTTTCTTAATCACTTGTCGACATTTGTGCATACCTATAGGTAAGTATTAAATTTTTCTTTTTTTTTCTTCAATCTATACTAATATTATAAAGCTGAAGAGTTTGTTTGTTTGGTTGAACGCGCTAATCTCTGGAACTGCCGGTCGGATTTGAAAAAATATTTTTGCATTAAATTTGATAGCCCAATTCTTGAGGAAGGCTATAGGCTATTAACATCACGCTATGACCTTTAGAAGCCGAGCAAAAAGAAAAAAGTCAGAAAGAATGCTAAGCAATAGCGCGGGCAGGCGATGCGATGCGACGGGGTGGGTCGGAGTAACAAGAAATTTCACGCGGACGAAGTCGCGGGCAGAAGCTAGTAATAAATAAGACTCTTGATAACCGCCCAGACCATCTAATATTAGTTTTACGAAATCCGTTACATACAAGAAAAAACTGTTTTCAAGTAAGTATACATTTCATACAGTTATTCATCCTCCCACACAAGTTTAGGAACAAGTTAGTGAGTGCCTTCAACTTGTGCTTATTTGTACCACCGTGACATCGCTATCGTTATAAGATTTTAAAGAAAAAAAAGAGCTCAAACATTTCGTCTAAAAACGGTTTTGATTAAGAATAATTAAAATATTAATCTACGTTACTGAGCCTTTTCAATTATATATTTATTCGACACTGACCGCGACAAAAAAAAATTGGCTTGTTAGCCTATAAGGTGACTACATGACCTAAAGCGCGGTCTTTGTCGGACTGCATAGAAAAGAAAGAGAAGCGCGATGTCACAACCTTGTAATTTATTGTAAAATGTGAAGTAATTACCTATTCACAAAAAATGTATTGTTTGGACTAAAAAATTAAAACACTAGTCCTTTAGTATGTTCCTTGTAGAATAATCTGACAAAAAAACAGAATGATTGTATGTATATTAGTATGTTTTTGTTTTTGTTTTTGTAAAAAGAAACTTTTTAGAGGTATCTTCATATTTTTGAAGTGAAAACTTCTTTAGCGGCGCTGTGTACTTTTTTTGGAATGGGTAAAAACTTCTAAACTCGCGTCAGGTCACGTGACCCTGATCGAAAATTCGTAAGACGTAAAACGTAAGACGCGCGTTGTTGAGGACAGCGCCATCTATGCTCATCGGGAAGAACTACGAGGGCCTCGCGTACTAACTACGTAGTTCATCCAACAACGACGAGATGGCGCTGAACCACGGATATATAACTGACGACGAGCTCCATGCGAGCGGCTTGCTTCTCTTACCACTGCCGCGACCAACACCACGAACTGAAGTCTATCCTGTGTGCTTATTTGTAAATC
The DNA here is from genome assembly GCA_963855955.1 of Luperina nickerlii. NCBI lineage: Eukaryota > Metazoa > Arthropoda > Insecta > Lepidoptera > Noctuidae > Luperina > Luperina nickerlii. The sequence continues at coordinate 24,170,689 of OY979669.1, forward strand.
TGAATAAATTCCTTTCACGAGAAGAATAAACCAGTCACTTTGGTCATCATACCTGATTTGCAAAAAACCCTATAAAATAAGGAACACACCTTAACACGCGTGTTTTGTTTATAAGACGATTCACAAAATACACTCGTAATTGTTCAAGTTTTCACTTCTGTCGGCACTACCGGAGTGCCAGTGTTTTTTTTTCTATCTTATTAAATTAGTTGTATTATATTTTCAACACACTGATTCTGATTTTGTTTACTGTAGTCGATCATATACTATTATTGTTTCTAAAACTTGCTAAAATCCTAATACCCATAGATAGTCAAAATGTCCTTTCTTTGGTATTTTTCGTCGAATTGTTGAGCTCCTTACGTTCTGAGTTGAGCTGCACGATTGCTGACAAATGTGCTCACTGACTGGAAAGGTCCACTCAATCTGTGTGGTTCTACACGGTCTTCACATGTTTATGACCAAAATTATGTGTATACTTATAAACTTTAAAAGTGACTTTTTCAGAGTTTGTTTCGGCCTCTCTTTTCAGAGTAGTGAGATAGGAAACGCCAACCGACATCTAGTTTTTAAAATATCATTGACACGTAATAGTGTTTGTTTTAAAGTAGGATTGTCTTATCTTTTATCATTTACAGTAGCGGTAGTAATGGAAGCTGAAACATACATTTAGGTATTTTTACAGGCGACCAACATTATTCCCACAGTAGGTTAAAAAAAATCTACATTACATTTCCATAAGACATGAAATCGCTATCAGCTTATCTCGTGTTCGTGTAATGTGCGCAGTCGACATCGTTTTTGCGCTCACAATTACACTGAATCGATCGATATTCATTTATCGAGTGTGTGGAGAATCTCGCGCCGCGCTACAGCGTGTAGCGTTGCAGCTGAGCCACAGACATACAGGGGGCTTCTAATCCTTCACTCAGATTACTGTAGTAAGGTTTAGTAGCTAGATTAAAATAGAGTGTCTGTAAGGTTTCCTGGCATTTCTTAAGTAATCGTTTTCAGATCAGAGAAGAAAACGAGTTCAAGACTTTCTCGTAGAGAGAACTCTTCAAGACTGCAGTACCTATTTACTAAAATTGTGAGTAGGTAATTCTGCTGATGTCTGTTGAAGTTGTTGTGAAACTTGTGAGTATTTCTAGGCGCTTTGAGATAAAGCGGTTGTATATAAAGTAGATTTCTGTAGGAAATTAATGAATAGGTACATTGTATTAGGTTTTGTTAGAATTAGCACCTAAGGCAAAGTGTGAAGGCAGCAGGTCTTTGACCGGGCGGGTCTCAGCGCTGAGCTCCATGTACGGCTCGAGGGTGGTGTATAATTACATAAGGCGTTCAATATTTTCGCAGCATGTCCCAGCCCGTGAGCGCGCTGTAGCACGGCCGCCGCGCGCCGGTCCGGAACACGCAGCAAAAACACACACCGCATCACGGTCAAATGAAGATGTGTAATTACTTGTTTTTTATTAAACCTATCGGTATTTTTTACGGCCATATATGTATGGTGGTGGCCGCAAGCCAACGCCCGTTTACGTTGGCTGGTCTTCAAAATAATAACTTGGCGTGAACTCACGGCTGCGAGAGCGCCCGCACTCATAAATACTAGTTTTTATTTTCAACATTTCTATTATCTGGTCCCCGTCGCAGGCGCTCCGCACTGCACCGCTAACGAGCCACCATTAAATATGCGTATATTATAACTCGCCAGCGATAAGACCTCTTATAATTACTTTTAATTCTCAAGCGTCCTATCGAAAGAGTCCGCTGCGATTAATTTAACGAATAAGTAGTGCGCACACTCGTAAACAAGCCACATACACGTCTATAAATGGTATCGAACGAATCGAAGCAGATACTCGCAGCGATGCGCATTAAACGCCGCATCGCGACGGCGTATTATATTTTACAACAAAATACCAATTTTCCTTCAAATCGGCAATAAATTATTTCGCCCGGAGGTGCGCCCGCGCCGCCGACCGAGACGCGCCGCGTGTAAATCGCGGACAAAACGAAAAAAAAAAACGTTGTTAAATGAAAACAGCGAACAATTATTATATAAGCCGGTCGGACGTTTAGGGACCCCCGCGGCGGCGCCCGCGCAGTTAAATAAAACGGATGTCAGCGGACGACCCGCGGCCCCGCTTGCACACCGCTGTTATTAAGCGCTGTAATTGCGTCTTAGATAACTGATACTTTACTGGATTTTATTCAAGCTTTTTTCTGCGATGGCGTCGTATAACTATGTATTATATACAAATAGCAAGGGCCCTCGTACCACGAGTACAACACGCCACTAGACCACTTCGCTTCTCGTTTACCTGAGTGCGATACCAACGTTGAATTATTAACCGATTTACTATAATTGCTAAAACATCACTCATAATGTAATTAGAATCAATGTCTGACTGATTGAGGCAGGAGTCAGGACAGTTGTATTCAACCAAGGTCAAATTGAATGATTTCAAAACTAATATTATTAAGGTAGGTCCGCTCATAAAACTGATTTGCAAAAACATTATTAAAACCGGTTACAATAACATCATTGTATTACATTTGTCATTGACTTCACAAAAAATCTGGGGTGTGACCCTGTAACAGACACAACAACTCAATGTTCTGGTGGGCAAGCAAATATTATACACTAAGCATTGACTTCCTTCTTCATTATTAACTAACTATAGTATTATAAAAATCTAGGCTAGCAACGCACAATGGTAAATTAAATCATTTATATTATTCTTCACTGCACTTCTTCGGGACAAATGGGATAGGCTACACGTAGGGTCTACGAAACGCTACGCGCTACGACACAGGATTACGAAAACTTCTATTCAAAAGTGTCAAGATAACTTTGCCTAAAAAATCTTGTAATCGCTTCTACGAAATCTTACATCTGGTGATTGTTGATACCTACATAGATATTACTAACAGAATTAAGTACCTACATTAGTAATTTTAACCGATAACGGTTGCTAATTTACAGGCGATAATCAAAACCGTAACTCCTTATTTAACTATGAATAATTTTATTCCTCGACAAAACTGTCTTGTAGCCAACCAGAGCTGTTGCTTTACAACAGATATAAATAAAATGGTTTGGAACCAAGACCAAGTGGAAATAGCTAGAAGTGGTTCCATTACCGCACGTAACGCGGGAGCATGCTGCGAGCGTATTAGCATAGGCCCGGAGCAGACTGGTGGTACCAAGGGTGCGACGAGACACTGGGCTGGTGACTCGCTCTCGAATGTACAGGAAAGAGAAGTGATAGGTGAAGCTACGAAGGTTTTGAATACTTTGTTTTGTGAGGAAATGTACAATAGTCGAAAGTTAAGTAGAATTCGAGTTTTGTTAAATATTTCTGATTACTATGGTAGTGGTGGGAGTTCGATTAAGTCTAGATAATAAATATTTGTATCGATCACAGGTTCGTGCAGACACCTCGCGACCCGCGCCTTGAATAATCTAATCAAACTCCAGCATTCGCGACAACCGAACCCGGTCGTATCTAGTTACTATGATCTGGCACATTATCGTGCCTTTATACTTACCATTCTGTATAAAAAAAATATTGACGCATGTCGTAAAAGTAATATCAATAAATTAAAGTAGTCGTTTTCGGCCAAGTATCCCCATGAGCCAGTCTTAAACACATTAATTTTATAAATACGAGTAGTAGATTATTCTGAACTCACGGTCCAAAATCACCATTAAGAGGAATGGCACCACATGTTTCTACATTTTATATTTATAGAATGGCTAACGGACGTGCCACCTACCTGTCGGTATGTGGACTAATCATTCCGTAGTCATCGGCGACCTTCGCGTTCAGATTTCATAAAGATACTGCGGGCTGTGAGGTGTAGCCGCTACCATTTATTTCATAATTTACCTTATAAAGGAAACGTTGTTATACTCTGGAATCATTAAGGCTGTCTACAACAGATTCACAAAAATACGAGATGTGTATTACGAAATTTTAGCATCTGTGTGACAACATTGACGTCAATGTCACAGAACTTGACACTGCGGACGGCAAACATGCGCACACGGCAGCCTGTCGTCACAACACTGACAACAGCAGACAACAGCCGCTCTGAGGAGCGAACACTAATATAACACTAAATGTAAACATTCACACAACTCGTAAAACGTGAAGCACAAAGCAACGAGTCGCTGGCGTGGGCGGCGGCCAACATTCAATTATACGCCTTTAACACTTATAAACCGACAAATTAACACGTCATGAATATTATTTAACTTTTTCTCAATTATGTTAATACGAGTGCAATTCGTAAAGTTATGTTGCCCTAGCATTAAGTGGAGAGCAAAAACCTCGAGCGGATCTTTAGCAAAAATTTGCATACATTACAATACTTAATTCCTACTCACCGACTTGTGTGCACCGAGAAAAAATATACATACAGACATACACACCCGGAAAGGAGGAGACGGCGCGTGCGCAGCCGCCACGGTGCCCAATGATACTAAATATTGAAATAGCCCACTTATTACCATTTTAAAACAGTGAATCATTTTATGATGTCAAAAAAACAAGGTGTTTTATTAACTTATTTGTTATGAATAACGGAAGATTTATCCTAAAAGGATTTTAATTCGTGTTTTTGTTGCTACGCGTTATTATTTTTTGTTGTAGAGCGGTTACGCGTTAATCGCTGATCGGAGCCGGTGCGTGGTAGGGGCGCGATGTGAGCGATATGTTAAACACTCGTATGTTTTAGTGGACTGGTTACGAATGATGATTGACGGTCTTTAAATTCAAATGATGAAATCATTGTCCGATGCGTATTATCATATTAAAACAATGAATCAATTTTATACGCTAAGTAATACATTAAATAGTTTTACGATCGTTCTTATTTACTGTTAGCATCAAATTAAGATTTATTGCTGAATATTAATGTAAAGTTCCATTATCATACAAATTACGCACAAAGAATTTGGGTATGTAATGGACACCCTATTTGCTTCAAGACTTTACTTCATTGACAAAAACAAAGCCATTAATTTGTATCGTCTCATTAAATATAATCTTCCCTAAGGAACTATGTTAGGAAATATTTGGTCACATCTAAACTAACAGTTTAAAAGCTTCTCATAAATCACTCGTATTTAAAGGTTTACGTGGCCAATGTGGCTATCCGTGACTCTTGCGCAACGCAAAGTACGTTATTTATTTTCGCGTCACCGTCCTCGTAAAAAACATAAAACTATGATATATATGGGTAAGTTCAGATAAGACTGTCTCAAGAACAACCGATTATTTATTTAAAAATTTCGACGCTGCTCTAACTCAACTCAAGACTGAACTCCCTAAATCTCTTACAAGACGACAAATAAAAACACAACAGCCCTGATCAGTATCCAACCAAGATAATCGACAACAGAGGTAAGTTCCAGACCTGTAGTTATCACTTGGTCATTCGACATGTACCTATGCTGTTGTAAAAGGCAACCTGGTGGCCACACAAAATGGCGACCCGATCACTTAAAACTTGATATATGGCGCTGTGTTCGCGCGAACAGGTTCTAATTTGTCGCCCATCATTAGAGCACGTGACGATTCCTACTGATGCCTTCCTCGTGGGTGTGGCAGACGATCTCCTTGAACGCGTGCCAACCGCGGAACAACGCACGATGTAATCACAAAAGATCCACTTCGGATAGTTCATGAATTGATGATTTGAATGTCAGAACACCGACTGAAAAGACTCCAAAAGACAGGATGTGTATAAGGGTTTCATATGGTTTTAAGAGGCTGTTCCTTATTTCTTATTTATTCTCCATCGTGTATAAGGTGTTTTCCCCAGAAAAGAAACTGGCCTCTTTTAGACCAAGTTGAGTCGTACCATACGCCATAATTGGAGACATGGCGGTTTTAACAGTTGATCTTCTGTATATTCTTTTTATGTGACACTGTTGTCCATCCAGTAGAACGTAGAATGAGATACAAGGATGGAACACACACCTCGTACGCGTCCGACCCTTGGAACTCAATCAACGATAGAATTGGCCGAATTATTTTCATTTTTTATTACCTTATGTATTTGTTCTATACTTGTAAATTGATAAGAAGAATCCTTGACATTTTACTATCAAAAATAAAATTAAAATGAACTATTTGTTTCTTCGATTTGTAAGCAATTTCGCAACCAGTATCATATTATGAGCATGTCGGACCCAATCCTAGCACTCCAGTCAGCCTACCAATTTTCTCGATTTTTTATTCTTCATATTCTATAATTTTTCTAATGAAGCGTATTTCTCCTACTGTTGAAACCTCGCTTCGCACACAACTATTGCAACCACTAAACGACCTCGACTCGTTGATGTAATAATGGCACTGGCAGGTACTGGTTTCTAAGATCCAGATTATTTGCGACGACCATTTGATTTCCTCTGGTTTAGTTAAGGAGATAGTTGCTAGCTTACATGTAACAATCCCAATAATCTAGAAAACGACATTAATCAATCTTTGACTTCCATAATGTATTGGATGAATAAAAATAATCTTAGGTTAAATATTGACAAGACAACAGTTATGAATTTCCGAATAAGAACCAGCCGTACACCCCCATTAAATATTAGATATATACAGAATAATATAGCAGAAACCGAAGTGACAAAGTTTTTAGGATTAAATATTGATAATACAATTCATTGGAAAATACATATTGATAAATTATGCAAAAAACTAAATCAATACTCATATGCACTCTACAGATTAAGAAAGGTGGTCAACAGGGCAGTGTTAGTAACAGCGTATCACGGATATGTAAGTTCGACTCTCAGATATGGCTTAATATTCTGGGGGAACAGCGTAGACAAGGAAAGAGCATTCAAGGCTCAAAAACGTTGTATCAGGTCTATGTTTAATTTGCATCAGACTCATTCTTGTCAGCCATTTTTCTCAAACCTTAGAATACTAACATTACCATGTTTGTACATATTCGAATGCGCGGTATTTGTAAAGAGCAATATTCATTTATTTGAATACCGTAGCCGAATACGCCATCAGGATAAATTGTGCACAATCACGAGCAAGGCACGTTTTCTGCAGCAAAGTGTATTGTGGGTTGCTCCAACAATATTTAATAAAATTCCAAAATATATTAGAAGCATCTCTGAAATTAAATTATTTAAAAAGAAACTTCATGACCTGTTAGTCGATAAATGCTATTACTATTTAAAAGACTTTATGTCAGACAAGTGCCTTTAAATTATGTTTAGACCGAGACCATGTTGCAGTCAGTGCTGCCTACTATTAATTTTAAGGATATTTTTATTTTTATTTATCTCTATTTTGTGTTTGTTTTTTATTGTAATATTAGATTGTAACTACCCACCTAACTAGTTATTTTAATTTTTCCTTAAATTGCAATAGTAATGTTATTTTATTTTTTTCTCTTTGTTTTAAATTAAAAATATAATGTTAATTTCTTACATAATAATAGGACACAATGTTAATAATTTGAATAATTTGTATTGTATGCCTAAAAGGCGGGACATAGCTGATCAACATCACTGTAATTCTTAACACCTGTATGTATTTCTGTACCTATGATCCACAATAAACATGATTGACTGATTGACTGATGTAGATAACTTGAGTTTAAATTATGAAGATTTTCGAAGTGGAATTTTCCATCGGTCGAGACAAAATTTTGTCAGTAGGTGATTATACGTGGGCCTCGGTAAGGACTTGAATGTAGCGTAGTTTTATAGTAAAGATCCTTGTTCAATAAATATCAGTCCTACCCGCGTTTCGGCAAGGTAGGAAGCGGAGGCGATTGCTCACGGTGCGCCCGAACTGCTTAAGTATGGCCGCTCGGTGAGGTGCGTACCGTTACAATATGTACATACTAACCTAGATTTCACTTTTTCCTAATCATAGTACTAACATCCATCCTTATTATAAATCATGTAACTCTTGCAAGCGCCAAGCACTCCGTTACATACCAGGTTTCGGTGTGTTTGCATCAACAACATTTCACTAATTCAAAGTCCTCGGAGGTGCAAAAATAAGTGAGTGCTGCAAGCATTCCCGACGGGTCACGTCAAACTGGCTCCATTGAATTTGCACTGGAGTACTCGATAAGTCGGGATTGACTGACTAATGCGACGTAATTATGTACTGAGCCGACTATCAGTCAGAAATTGAATGATGAGGATTGAATTAACAGATCAGTACACCTAAGATAAATTTGTTGGATATAAATGACTAAAAGGGTGTGGGTATGATGTAACCATGATAATGATAGCTCTTGTGAAGTCTTATTTTTCTCAACCCAAACCCAATCTTGTTGAGAAAATTGTTGGGTAGAGTCCTTTAGATTTTCATTTGAGACCTCTGCCTTCACATTTAGGCACTATAAACTATCACGATGGAATCATGATGGTTTTTTCTTGACTGAAGATACATGATATGTACGTAGACCCGACAGACTTCTAACATTTACCGCGCACCGGTTCAAGTGTACATTTGCTTGAAACTCGGGTAATTAAAACCATAGCCGTTACGCCAATTAATTTCTCAAAGTTAAAAGTTGTTTGGGTGTTTTCCAACTACAGTATTTAGTAACATTGTGGGATATAAATTTACATGTGCAGTGGGCACAGTCTGACACAGTGGGGCACACTGCTGCGTGTGTTTTTAGATAGGTAGTGCGTTTTGGAGACTCGATACGGTTTGGAGAGTTTATTGCCGGTGCTGGAAAGCGACGGTCAATTAATTCTGACCGAGTAACAAGCTTAGATTTACTGTATGGCGTACTGAATGGCGTTTTCTCTCCGACTCGACGATTGACGCGATTATTGTCTAATTGGCACGCTAATGTGATGAGATAGCGTTCTGAAGCGAGCTACGCGTATGCAGGGGCTACACTACATTTTTTTCGTAAAGATTTTTTCAAGATAATAGCAGGTATAATTGCTGCTAAAATGGTTTTCATAATTAAGTCTTTGAGCCAAAACTTTATGACTGCTCATAAATGCTAATTGCACTCGTGATACATTTTCGAAGTTATGACCCAAACTATCAGACTCGAGATTTCTAAAGCTCTGTATGCAATCGTATTAGCCGCGTATATCATCAGTACAACAGTTATAATTTACTACATTACTATTGGTCCTCGGTTAAAACGAGTACTGCTGAATCCATTGCGCGCTGGTCATCAATCGTGCTGATCAGCATATTTTCAGCGGTCGATTCCTGACGTACTTATGTGATGCGATGCCGCGTGCGTGATACTTCTAATTAATTTGGCCCGCGGCTCGCAGCGGTACAGCGGCGCGCGGTGTCGTCACGATATCGACGCGGCGTATAAAGTACTTGTCTACACGAGAAGGGCTACCGTACGCGTATGAACGCTTTGCTAAGATTTGTGCCAACTCACAAAAGCTACTGTGCAGTTATATTATGACTACAAATTCTATAACCAGTTGTGTGGTAACTTAGAACAATAGTAGTAGAATGATATCATAGACTTAATAATTATATTCTTACTGAGTTTTGAAAAACTAAAGAAGATGTAAAAACATATTTATGTAGTACAAGTTGTGAGTTCAATGGAATACCATAACAGTTATTCCGTATTTTGAAACAGCATGTGATCGTATCTATCGGAGTTCTATTGGCAAGTCAGAGTCGCGTGGGCGACACATACCTATGTACACACGTTGAGCAGTAGTATTTGTCATGAAAGCATCGCACACCATTTGCTTTGTAACTTTAGATTTCAATCTATTTCTGAGAACATTATCACATTGGTAGGTACAAGACTAATACTAATAACATTATCATCTACATCACATACCTACCATTGTAAAATCGTTGGAAATTATTTTGGAAATTATTGGTGATCTAAAATCTGTGTGGTGGAATGCGGTATCGGCCGTACCACAAAATGAACACACATGTTCGTGTGAGTTATCTTTGCCACACTATATCGAGAGGAAATAATAATTTTGTTCGTAATATTATTAATTTGTAACGATTAAAATATCCAAAAACAATTATGTTCCACACAAATAGGTGTCTAAAATCTTGAAGCAGTTTTAACAACTTGTTTGTAAAGCACCTGCTTCCTTCATCGTAATTTATAGCCGATGGACTCGTTCGAATGTTTGTCTACTATAAATATTGTTTGAATTTTATTTATTAAATATTTTTTACAACTAATACCTACCTATTCTGGTTGATTTGAGTTAACGTTATTTTATGACTAGTCTAATAGGTAACACCTACTTCGATTGAAATTGATTGTATATCTAATTATCGTCGATCAGCTGACTGACTCTCTGTAGTTAGAGTGGTCGTAAAGTATCTAATAAGGAATCCAAAAGAAAGTTGAGTCCCCCGCGCCTAGAGGCTCGGTGATTTTTATTTTAATAATAAAGTTAATCCGAACGTTAAGCAAGGCAGAAGGCGTGACAAGCGAAATCGTAATTAACGGCTCATATATGTGTGTAAACACGCGCGTTTGGGCGCGCGGGCGCAGGCGGACCCCGGCAGGCGCGGGCGCGCGGGCGCAGGCCGCCGACCCCGCCAACCGGGCAGGCGCGGGCGCGTGGTCGCCGGGCTCTGCGCGCTGGTCGCTTGTCGCCGACAGATTTCACTCCACTTGGCCGGATTTTGGATGGCACTTGAAAGGGCATGCAGTGAACATGTTCAACGATGATGTGCTTTTCGTCGTAATGTTCCGTTGATTGATCTTGAAATGGTCTTGTTGACGATAAGGTCTCGTCTAGTAATTGATTCCAAGAAGTAAGTTCACTTTCTTTTCTAAACTAATACTAAACTAGTCGCTGAGTCCTGAACGGAGTTCAGTTTACAGAAGCACTGTGTCTATTTATACTTCAACAACTATAATCCAAGCTGTGATTCGCGTAGAAATTGTTCGAATCGTACCAGAATGACGTTATAATATAATCAATTAATTCATTTAAATAATTGTAATTTATTCTAACATGCAGAAAACCAATACAATTTCCATAAACTTTACGTCAGTAACGTTCAGCTAAGTATTTTAAAATATTAATTGCATTCATTGGCCGCTTGTCTTCACGATGATTCAATCTGGCACAGACTTACGCGTGTTTTATAAAAGTTTAAGGCTCCTTCAAACAGGCGCGAAACGACACGCGATACAAAGGCACCGCAACTCGCGCAACGACCGGTCCCTTTGTGTCGCGCGCGATTATATCGCGTGTCGCGCCTGTTTGTAGGAGCCTTTAAACCTTTGTTCAAAGTTTATTCTTATCAAAGTTTGAAATGAGAGCCTAAAAGTAGCTACATATATGTATTATTTCTATATCAATCAATAGTCTGTAATAGTCAAATTGTTCATATGTATCAGAACTCAAAGGGTACGTACCTCAGTCGACCGAAGTCGTACCGTGACGGAACGCTATAAAATCTCCCGTTCACCAACATTATAACAAATGCTAAACTGTGTGTAAAGGCATTCGTCACTGGTCGTATAAATCAGTCGGATTGCGCCCATTACCGGCCAGTGGATAGGCCGCATTAAACCGTAGCGATGATTAAACAATATGGCGCTGTAAACCACGAGGAAACTGCGCTAACTAACCTTCATTTGGAATTTATAGAAAAATTGTTCGAATGCTTTGAGTTGGAGGAAAGAAAACTTGGAAGCTTACTTGCTCTGTGTATGTCACTATTAGGTATTTGTATAGATTGATAACAATCTTATGAAAGTATTGTTCTTATTCGATAGGTGATAGGTAAATAAGAGAGATAAGATATAAGAGCGACAGAAGGCAATAGCAAACTATACTCCATCTTTAATCATGAACTTGATAACTCAAAAATGTTAAAGCAAAGTTCAACTTAATTAATACTAACACAATCGAATCAAACACTAGCTCAACACAACATAAGCTCTCAAAACATGCGCAGCCGCATCTCAGACAATACACGCTAGAGACACATCTAATCCAGATCGCGATAACCTCGGACAGGGCTGCCACCGCGCGGCGGACTCAAGCAGGATAGCCAGCGATCGCTATCGATAATATCTCCGCGATAAAGCCCTGTTCGGCTGCCTGTCAGCCCTTGTCACCGCACACCGCCATCGCCAACTCACCGGCGCTAACGACTCTTAATTTTTTTAACATGTAGCTCTTGTTAATTGCAATCTTAATATTGAGGGTTAATTTTGTAAAAGAATTTCTTGATTATGTTAGTTAAGATCTCATGAGATGGGATGCTGTGACATGACACGCAAATGTAGGTACCGCTAACCACTTAAAGTTTTAAATTAATACCTGCAAAAGCTTTCAAACATATATTTTAGCACATTATCTGCATGTGTACTATTGTAGCGCTACACTCCCGCTCTTCATTATAATATTACTTAGATAACCGAAGCCCTCGGTCTTCGTTTTTTTTACAATTTATGTAAATTCCCTTGATAGGGAATTTCAGATCTCAGATGAGAACCTACTAGTATTTAAGGCTATTTCTGTGTTCTTGATATCTCTCAAGTGTATATTGTACATGAACACAGTCCAACAGACGGACTATCTCAAGTGTAACGGCGTAAGTTTTCTTCTAATCTTCACTTCTTGGTGTCTTCACTTCTAGATAATCTTGGGCGTAAAATATTTGTGATTTTAGGAAAACTTTTATCTTAACTCTTCCAGTTTTATCTTAATTGTTTGAAACTTTTATCATTTCTTCAATTAAAGTATCTTTTAGTTCTGAGACCTCTCGAGTACAGTTTTACTTACTTTCCTCGATTTCCAATCACCAATGGTTATGACCCCAATCGAAAGTATCAATTACACACGAGTTTCTAATTTATAAACGGCAACAAATTACACATCGCTGGTGTACGGCTTCATTTTAGCCGTGACGCAAACATCGTATAGAACTGCTACATATAGAAAAAACACAAACCTGTAGTAGTGGACCTGTGTGTTTCGTCAGAGTGGTGTTAGTGTCAACTGGCCGCAGACCGCATTGCTCAGTAATGAACCAGCATCGGGAATAAATAATACAACACGTGAGTGACGCCATGTAAGTTATGTTAATACATGAACAGTTGACGCAAAGCGTACAGAAGCACGTGGCACACGTTGCATACTACCTACACACTCACTATTAACTTGCAAATCGCTACAACATTCCAAAAACTATTAAGAAAACCCGTTCAATACTTTATTAGACAAATCAAATTGAAAACAGATTCCAAGATTAAAAATTATTGTTGTGCACATAAAAACAAACAGTTGGAGCTTGAATGGGCTATCACTTTACCTTTTATTATACGAAATAATCAGAAAATCACGTCTGTAACATGGAAACAGTAAAAACAATAAAACCAACTTCAATGAGTTCTATAAAAACATCGTAAAACTCAACTATGTCAATGTTTTACGATCAAAAATAAAGACATCAAATGGTTATCGATAATTTAGTTTTCAATATGAGTGGTTGCATGAGGCCGTCCTCCAGGCACCGCGCGCCCGACAGCCAGCTAGCCAGCCCGTGCAGCCGGTGACGGCGTCGCCGACGACGTGACCGTCACCGGACAATTCGTGTAGGTAGATATTTGATAATACCGATCAAAGAACTAACTTACGGTACATTCTGTGAGCTGACCCGTATGTATAGCAACTTAAAATGAATACCAAAGACACATTCCAATGACCGCCAATCAAAAACGACATGCGTTTCACAGACTAGATTTCTATTTTATTTTAATCGATAATAAACTAAATCCATAACGACCTGAAGATAACACTAGAAGTATACGAAACAACTTTCAGAAATGTGCACCAAAAATATTTATTTATCTTGACCAGTTTAAATAACAGTGCCTGCACTCAAGTAGTGAACTTAATGTATAGCCTAGAGTTGTTTGCCTACATTCTGCTTGATAGTGACCACACACTTGAAAGAACAGCAGATATAAAAGCCACTCAGCTCCTAACTGTTCAATGAAATGCTATTAGTATGCAACTTGTTTCAAATATTGACATTGCTAATATTACGATAAAGTTTGACGAGTATGTAATCTACACTAATACTATTATTGGAAACTGCGTGATTTAAAACATCTAAATTTGTATCACGGGAGTGAATTTGAAAATGGAACTAATAAGAACATCATTGCAGTAAAACTTGATCAATACTTGAAGGCGAAGATAAAAATAAATTCGATATAATTGCTCAAAAAATATTGTGACGGAATTTTTATTAATCAGGTTCCTGTGTGTGCTCCTAGTGAAAGCGAATTGGACGTCGTCCTTGCGTCATCCCTTCTCGCTAGAGCATTGGCATGGAGCATGTGAGGTAGCTCAGTAGCGGTTGTTCAATATTTTCATAATCTGTGTTGTCGAGTGCTCGGCTACCAGCTGCGCCTGCGCACCTCGTGGACGCAGCGCAAACATCGCTTGTGTACGTATTGTATTGTTAAGCCATGTTTGCTCAATCGTCGCCAGTTTACCTTTTTTTGGACAGCGGCCCTTCAAGTGTAGGTACCCTTGAAACCGTCGCTGAACGACCTCGTACGAACACTCGCCCTATAATTTTAGCAGAATGTAATACTCCAAATAGCTAATTAATTATGGGTTATCGATTGTCTAACGCTCATTAATTTACCAAAATACCAGAGACAAAATCGTAAAATTTAATGTCCCCGGCTCATGGACGAGGTTATAACAATTTTTAACTATCGAATGATTTATTTTATAGCCGCTCTAATGGAATCGTTGGACGTTAATAGTAAATATTTAATTGGTTAATGTAACCGGTTTTTGGCGATGTCTCTCTAACCCTAAAATTCTTTATGTAACCTCTGCGTATATCTGATGACCTCACCGCAAGAAGACGGTATCTCGCAAGTGTGCGTTGGCTGTGCTGACTGTAATCCGTGTTGACTATAGAAACCAATAAAAGTTATACATATATTGTCTGGAACGTAACCATCAATCTAGAACAAAGCGCCTAAATGTAACAGAAATAACTCGAGGAGATACAGAAAGCTCTGGATGTGGTAGAGCTATTTGCATAGTCCTACATGTAGGTAATAAACGAACTTTTTGAATAACAAACGTGCAACACTCTAGATCTGTATGGTCTGGTTAGTTAGTACGGTCAGCATCAAAAGTCGATTAACACTTCAGTTTTTTAAATCTCAGTTATTGAGCGAAATATTTATTCAAAATTGCAGCAGAAGTACGATGCAATTTTCAACAAATATTTTGCTCAATAACTGAGATTAAAAAAAACTCAAGTGTTAATATTTTGCTCAGTAACTAAGATTAAAAAAACTGAAGTGTTAATCGACTTTTGATGCTGACCGTACCACGGCAGTTTCAGTATTTAGTATAAAACTATAACAAAAGCTAATATTTTTAAGCTATACCTACATGGTGCTTTATAAATAATGTTCCGAATGCTACATAAAATGTTTGCAATTCAACTAGTGGTGGTATCAGTTTACACTCTTATGATTATCACAGATAATAAAACCGTTGTAGCAACCTCACCAACTGTAATATAATCTGTTTCTAAAAGTTTCGCGTTTGACCATCGATGAATAGCAAGGAAACTAATAAGCACCGATAAAGTGATGTTTTCAACCAAATTATTCACATCATATTATTTTTATATTATTAAGCTCATTATAATACTGTTAGCCTACATCATCCCACTGCTGGGCAGAGGCCTCTCCTATGACTTCCAGCTCTTTCGATAGAGGGCTAAAGTGGAGCACTGGTCGTTTGTTTTGTCCAGCTCGTCTCGCCATCTTCTAAGTTGTCTGCCGCGACGCTTTCCAGCTGTGTCAGGGCTCCACTTGGTGATATTTTGGGCCACAGCTCATTGGGCATACGTCAGACGTGGCCAGCCCAGTCCCACTTCAGCTTAGCGGCTTTTACACACACATAATAATAATTCCTGACAAACTTGAACAATCAAATCATATATTAAATTGACACGACGATATCATGGCGAATAGAGATATAGAAACACAAATAAACGAGAAACAACAAGACAAGTATTTGAAACAATAAAAGAGTACCATTTAAATTGTTCCGTAGTCTCATACATAAATACATGCTATCGGTAGGTAAACATTTTTATTTCTTCATAAAAACGTATTGATGCTACATAAATCGCATCTGATAAATATTTAACACTTGTATAAAAACTTACATATTACGCAACAACGTTACCTATATTTTATTCTTTGCTTGTAGTTGTTTTAAAACTGCATCACAATAACTCTCCGTTTATTATAATTAGCATAACTAATATTTATAAGTTTCCGAGTTTCAGAAAAGTTTGACACTATTCAGAAACTACTTTTATAAGTTTCGGAATGTGAATTTAAATGTTTTAAAGCTTTTAAGCTATTAAAATAATATAAAAGTGAAATATGGATTGAAGATACGCAATCAATTCACAATTTGGTAACATTTTGAATCGTGTCACTATTCCACGAATCAAAATCATCTGCATTTTGCATAAAATAAGGAAATACCAGATCGTTCAGCATAGCAGCGCTGGTAAGTATTGATAAAACGTTCTATTTAGATTGGTATCACTTCTTCTCAAGTATCTAGTTTGCTAGTCATGCACTTTATCCGACACATCATCTGGAGAAGTTCCTCAAGGAAGAGTTCTAGCCGAAGGGTGTTGTGCACCGCCGCCGATTTCGTGGCCGGCTACATGACACCCGCCGCAGTCAGCGAAACACGACGCAGGCACTTCGTGTGCGTTAAGGCTCCTACAAACAGGCGCGACACACGATATAATCGCGCGTCACAAAGGCACCGCTCGTTGCGCGACTTGCGGTGCCTTTCTGTCGCGCGCGATTTCATTTCATGTAATTATAACGTTGTATGTATTTATAGTATATTTAAGTTATACCGTATTGTATGCGTTTACATGGGCCTTGATACCTAAAATAAATAATCCTCTAAGGTTTTGATAGTACGAAACCCTTTATTTAGCCCACATAGAATAACCCTAACATCAAGTGGTACATAATTGGTAACCGCAGTAGTCGCCTGTACTGCAGAATCTCACGAACGAATATACTTTGAACAATTTGAACCCAACAGAACAATCGATAAACTGAGTGTAAGGATTCAGAGTCAAGATTTGCCACATTCGTCAGCAGCTGTTGGAATTATAAAAGCCGACAGATAATTTAAATTGCTCAATGATCGCCCCAACAAACCTGTCGTCTGTCAAGACAGTTTCACTAATGACACTACCAAACAGTTTAGTGGATCGAGTGACTGGCAGCTTTCACGTTGTTTTCCTTTCACAGCAGACTCCTCATCACCACACTGATGTTATTATCTAGTAATATGGCGGATGTTAGTTCATTGCACCTTCTTGTGTTTGTGAGCGTAATGGCGCGCGCCACACGGATGTGCGTGCGCAAATATTAGTAGTGGCTTCACAAGGTCGGGGCAAATAGATAACGAGGAATGCTCTTTGCTGTGTACCTACTCAAAGAGCATTCCATTTGGCAGATATCATACTTATTTTTGTTGTTTGCTTAGCTTTTTACTAAGGGCCCTCAGAGGTAAAAGAATCAGGAGTACCTTCACAGGTTTTGAAATACGTTTTTCAACGTGGTATTAACAACGATGGTAGTCTTCAATTTTATGGCTTTAGAATGTGTAAAATATGGTCAACTGGGAGCCTGTATTTTGAAAAATTATAATTTCAAGAACAGTCACCGATCTCAGATGCATTTTTATTCCAAACTTTAAATAATATGTAGTATTGTTATCACTTCACCAGACTAAACTAAGAAAATAATACACTCTATTTATTTATATTTGCATTATCTACAATCACACGTTTCTTTCGGCTAGTCTGATGAAGTTCACGGCAGATCATATCGCATCACTGTTGAATAAATAAAATGCTTTACATCGCGTAATTCGGTTTGACGCGACACGCGCACGTACGCGGCGCGGCGCGGCAAGGCGCGACAACGCATCTATAAATATCGCGTTATCGCGGAACGTCGCGACCACTTATTACTCGCCCTTTATCCGATTTCATGAGTCAATCTCTACGCCATGGGGAGACTGTGGATGTGCCCGCTCCTGGGGAAAAGTTCCTAAACTTACTACTAGTAAGTAATAGTGACATAACATCTGAGACTTAACCACTACAACCACTATAGCGATCAGACGAAAGTGTAATTAACTGGAGGGACATTAGCCGGTCATAAAATAACTTTAAATGTACAGTGCGTGCCACGTAAGAAGAGACTTGACACACCACGTGGTTTGACATTACACGATTTCAGGTATCTTTAGCGGTATGAGGTCTGAGTGCGGGACGGGACCGGACGTCATAGGGGCGGCGGAAAGAGGCGGGGGAGGCGGGGTCAAGTCTCTTCTTACGTGGCACGCATTGTACATAGAAAATGCCGTTGTTACTAAAGGCTTCTGCAAACAGGCGCGACGCGCGACACGAATCGCTCGCGACACCGCTCGACCTCTCGTTGTGCGACTTGCGATGCCTTTGTGTCGCACGCGATTTTATCGTGTGTCGCGCCTGTTCGAAGGAGCCTTAATTTCTAAATTACTGATAGTAATAGTGCTTAGCTAGCCTGATCCCTCAGAAGAGATTTGATAACCTTCTTGAATAACGTAATACAGGGACAGGTCCACACGAATCGTGCGGTAATGATTGAAAGTAAGAAGCGATCAGATTAAGGCGCGTACGTCCCAAACAAAACAACAGAAGTCCACAAGTCACCGCGCGCTGTCGTGACCTCGACCACTTTAACAGATGTTAACAATATAACAACAAAATAATTGATGTCGAAGAATAAGTGGATGAAACCGGCGGTGGTCCATTTCACTGTCATATCCAAAACGACTGAAGTTGCTTAAAATATGTAAGTCGGCTGTAACTTCAAAACATACGAATATCAGAGATTGGACACAATTCATTATCGTCACGAACGCTCTGTGAAGAGCGAAGCGACTCTGAAGAACAAGAACTACAATACATGGAACCAAAAGTAAAAAACATACTTAGTGTGATTAGTTTTGGAAGGCAATTTCTTTTTTACTCTGCTTATAGCATAGACATTAAATAGGTACAGTTACGAGACACATGATAGCGTGAGTGATAGCATAGACCGGACTCCAGTTTTAGTTCGTTCCTGCCATCAGATACTTCGTGTGTCACAAACAAGCCGACATGCACCTTTATGTAACTGTTACTCGCATACCTTAAATATTTGTCAGTCAACCTGTGTCCACGAAATCATTCAATAATTCTTTCATAATGTTCGTCATTCATCAGTTTACCGCGTTGATTAGCGTTCCTCCTCTGTTTGCCTACAAGTGAACCGATATTACGTCAGGTAACACTGTGCTGTCATACCGCCTGACCCGAAATTACACACGATAATCACCTCTAAGTCTATAGAGATAAGGAACGTAAATGTGTTTGAATATGCTGTTGTCAGTGCAAACATTCGGCCGCTGCGCCCGCGCCGCCGTTCGCACCAAACAGTGTTTTGTCTTTGAGCTGCCGTGGTTCCTGCCATAGATTATGAATGTAGATCACGAGTTTTTTATTCTTACCTAAATACATTTTTGAACAGTTGACCAAACACACCAAATAAAACTTTACCATCAGGCAATTTTTTTCTTTCATTGATCTCTCTGCTTCCATTACAGCACATCGACTCACACAACTGCATGGAGAGAGTATTCAGTCACCAACGCCCTGGACAGTAGGTGAACCTCCCTTTTACACGAATCTGATAAATCTGAGTTCCACCTGTTAACAACAACCTTATTTTGATCATAGTCAGTTCAGTTTCCTCAGCCCCAAGACATTATCGTGGGTGCAACTTGAAGCATCTCCCCAGCACGCATCTGCACCTAGCTAGTCTCTCAGCTGACAGTCCACATAAGACAAAGCGTGTTTAATTAACCGCGTGTTGACTGTCGCCTACTGCCTGTATTGGTTCTCAGAATACTTGGCCGAGGTTTGCTCGCGCCGCTTACTTCGACAGTTACTGTTAACCAAACTGATTGTGGGAAACGAAAGTTTGGAACTATTGTTTTTAAGTTGGAGTTAAGCTGTTTACTTAGGCACCGTTGAAAAAGCTTCCAGTGATTAATTTGATCATGATATTAAGAATTGATTGCCTGAATAATTTGTTAGCAATTGATGGTGTCAAGTTAAAAATGATTGCTTTTGTAAGCATGTTGAGAATGGTATGGTATACTTGAAATAGTACCAGTAGCTCGGTACTGTAGAGACTGTGTAGCTCTACCTTTAGAAGTAAATGCAGGCTGGTTATAATTGCCGCTGTGTTCCATTCAAACGTTCAAGAAATTGTCAAATATTTTTATTATGGTTTTTTTGTTTAGTAGTAGAGAAGTGCTAGAAGTGACGTGTTGATGAAAAGTCGTGAATATATTTTAATTCAAGTCAAAGTTTTTTCTATTATATCACGTAGCACCAATAGCTACCCCCCACAGTACTATATCGCTTTCCTTGGCTGTTTCTTACAATGTATGTAACCGCCACCTGATATGCTCATGTGTTTTTCATGGTTGCTTATCACATCAGTTCGGCAAAAGCTACGTGGAGGAACTAGCCAGCTATGTGTTATTTATTACAACATCCAATGGTGAGCACAGCGCGTTGGATAAATTTTCCGAGTGCGAGCGGCCCCGTCTCACATGTATTTATTACTTCCTGACCGACGACAAACGTCGGTAATTGAGCGATCACGACGAGACCATAACTCCTATCAAACTATCGAATTACACGAGCAACCCTATCGCTGACCGTTCACCAGGCCTCTTATTCTTTGGCGCCTTCTTTCAGATGGAGTAGCTCCGTCCCCCTCGCGCTCATTGCTAGAGCGCGGTCGAGAAAGAGATAAAGGATCGGGTGACCATAATCGGTACGCAGGTGGAAATAGTGACCACCGGTCACTAGGGTTATCAAATTACAGATGATGCGATGTGAAATTTATCGATACAACGCACGCGTGTAGCGGGTAACGCGGTGAATTTATAAAAAGAATTATATATCGGACGAAAGTGACCGTTGCCCGCCAAATCGGGTACATTGTCGGGCGTGTGAATAGTACTCATTTGAAATTGTAATTGATCGGTTTGTGAATTAAGTAGGAGACTCTGAGGTCAGTGCGAAGGGCAAGACGTACGACTTCCAACAAGTATTGTTTTTGCTGAGTCTTCCTGGATCGTATTTTATAAGGTCATAATCAAGTTCAATTGTTTACCTAATACCTGATGGCTAGGAAAATTTATTCATTCAGATGCAATTAAGGGATAAATTCAGTTTTTCTAACGTGCCTAGTGTGCCTCCCAGCAAAGCGTGTGGAAAAATATTTCGCACAATTCACATTATACTTGCAGTTGCTTCCATTACCAACTGATGTTTGAAATATGCGAAACTGAAAGTTCTCGTTAAGAGAGCACTTCTGTAAATATTTTCCTTCGAAACGTGACACTATTTAGCTTCAGATGGGTTCGAGCTTGGCGTAACATTGGCCTAGATGAATCTATTGGCGCCAATCAGGCAACAGGAACTCGGTGGACTGACCGTTAACAAACAACATCAGCGTTATACGTATAGGAATAACAATGTAATACAGGAATTGAAGCATTTTATTTGATCTGTCAATCAAATGTCACATCATCATATCATTCATTCATTTGTTTTGCTTTAAGCACAGGTAGTGAGTCCATTTTATTTTCTGATAAGTACTCGTATAGTTTGAAAAGGCTCGATTTCGGTGCATTATTTTAATTATCTAGTCGAGAGCTACATATTGCCTCAGAGCCCTCTCCACAGCAAACTCAAATAAACCCGAATTCAAATGACATAACAGTTGAATTATCGAGTATAGTTAATTGAAGGCATACGAACGTGTGTCGCAACGGACCGCTGCGATCGATGCAGCCATGGAGTAAGCAAAAATGGAGAGCTTATGTGCAAGCTAGCTATACTAGCCTCAGCTGAAAATATAGGATAGTCCACCACACTGCCGTAGCAGAGTAAATGTTGCCATGATTGACGGAAGCAGGCTGCTAGTCGTTTATTACAAACGCAACTTCCGGGCAGATTGATGGGTTTCATTCCATTATCCATATTAAGTATTGATTAGCTGCCTATACCAAAAGGTAGTCATAGCGGATTCACTTAGGATACTTTAAAAATTGTCATGAGCACTCCATTCTTGTACGATAATGTCGGTGTGGGCCGCGGACGGCGCGCGACGGCGACGCGCGGCTAATTCGGCGTGCCCGATCTCCGTCATAAATTGTGCTAGAGCCGCGCAGCGTGATGCCGGCTCGTCTTACAGCCTCTCACAGTTAATTCACCCAACTTAGATATTTATATTAGGGTTTAACATATTTTATTTTAAGGTATGGATTTGTGCGATTGTGGGAATATTTCCTCCAGATTCTTGTTCAAGTTGCTTCTCATCAAAGAAGAGAGCAGATTTCTGAATCTTTGCGCGAGTCAATGCTCCCATCACATTATCTGCCGCTGAGCTGGGTTTTCCCTACACCAAGCTTTATTCGACAGATAGACCGTGAAGTGTAGCTAACACATTGGTGATCGCAACATTATGGTAATGGTAACATAAGAATAGGAGCCTAATTTATTTAGTTGTCTCTCAGGACACATGAAACATTGTAGGAAAAGCTGATCTGATATTGTAATGACGTTAAAATGAAGACGTAAGGGTAGTCTTCCTGTGATTATGAAGAACTTTGTATTACACAGTCTACTACATTTAATACATAGACGCAAGCAACCGATGAATGAATGAATGTTTCTAATCTTATAAGTACCACTATTTTTCAATATTTTTAGACACAGCTGGCAGGATTTTTAAGCTGACTGCACACTGTGTCGAAATCTCTTTACTGAAAAGAATCCACACTGCAGCAGGTGGGGCCTGCTGCATCTTGATAGGTACTTCACGCTTATAGTACTTGCACCTACAATTTGTTAGTACTCGTGCCCATAAACGGCAAGATAGGTAGACTCTAATCATAAATTAAGGTGCTTAGTTCCCGAGGTATTGGTTACACCTCTGAGCAGCTATCTAATCACAAGCGTGACTACTGCCAATGTTCGGCCATTTATGTTAAATTTACTGACAGAAACAATTACTAAGCTTTCCTAAAGTTAACAGATAGAAATCTATAAATCACAGCTCAACAAGAGCCCGAGTATTCAAAGCAGTATTTAAGTCAAGGGAACATTTGTAATATATCGTAAATTATCGATTAAAATCGGTTTGAGTGCGCGTGAGACAAAGTTATCTACGCAGCCAACACTACATCAATCCTACGTGCACTCAGCTTGGAATATAATAATAGACATGTTTACGCAAATACTATTCAAAGGGCCTCTATCGCTCACTGAAAAAAAATAATTGTTGAATGTACTAAAGTAGCGTAGGTTGAGTAATGAACTGCCATAGTCAACCCTTTTCATAGTTAATTTTACCTTTTCATAGTTAATTTTACTATAACAAGAGTGAATTTAACAAAATCCACTTTGTTGATTTTCATAATCAACCAGTTCTATTTGGTAAAATCAACAATTTCGTGTGTAGGACCTATATAACCCGCGGATTTGATAAAATTTACGCGGAATTTAGTACAATCAATCATTCTTTTTTTTCAGTGCTTAATATCGACGACGACGAAATTTAGAAGCGGTCGAGTCATCAGAGTGGACCAGTCACGTACCATCATAGCAAACGATCAATAAGTTAGAATCAACAGTAACAGTAGCCAAATAACTGGCTCTAATCCGAGTCGAATCGCTGGATATTTTTCAATAACGCACAGAACCGATGATCGGAATAGTTAGTGAGGAGTCGGGACTGGATCGCTCGCGCGGTTCGTTTTTTTGTGTGGGAACATTTCGTTTTTCAATCACAAGCTAACCTTTTTACGGTGCTGGTGTACGTCGAAGGCGATAAATATCGAAGCTTATGGCCGCGGTCGGCTTTGAACTGCGCGTTTTATCCAGATTGCTACACAATTTTTTGGGTGTTCATATATTGTGGATAGCTGTGTGTCCGGCGCGTGGGCTCCACCCGTATATTTGTTTTACACGGCCAAGCTTGCTAAAAACTTGGAACATGATAATCACCACTGTATACTTACTTTGCTGTTCGTACCCTTTTTTTGTTCAGGATGGGAAATCATCAAATGACTCCTCCCGCTCCGGGTGAAGCGGAAGGGAGTGTCAGACTCTTACTGACTAAAACCTACTCGTGTTCCTTCCTTAGCCCTTTATGTTCCAGGCCAGCGGTAACCCTTTCGGACAACCCCGCTGACCCGGCACGCTTCGGCCCTAACGGGCCCCTTTAATTTGATGCTGACATCTCTTTGAGGCGCGCGTGGAACACGTACGCGCCGTGCGGCACGGGTCTGGTCTTAATCGATGGTGAGCTACCCATTACTCTCCGCCCGCAGGCTCGCGCCTACGGTGACCGGGAGTCGTCGCGCGGCTGTCGACGCCCGGAGCGTCTCCCGCGGCGGCTGTGACGGGAGGCTCTCTCCCTGAGCCATCCTGCCACCTCCTTCGCTAGCATGACTGCTTCACAGAAGGAGGTGACTACCCCCCACTCCCTCTCGCTCCGGACCATAGCTTCAACCAGGCCGGACGCGAGAGGACGCCGCCGCTGCCGATCGCCTCAACGAGGACACGGCGGTGCTCCGCCCAAGCGGGGCAGACCTCCACCGTATGCTCCCACGTGTCCTCTGGGCAATCTTGTCAATGGTGACATCCGTGCGTTACCTCCCGCCCGATGATGTGCAGGAACCTCCCAAAACATCCGTGTCCGGTGAGGACCTGCGTCAGGTGAGGGCGCCGTGACTCCTCTCTAGCCACTCCTCAAAGAGGGGTCTTATCGCCACTGTCGTGGCGTGTCTGTTTGAACCCGTACGTGTTAACATGGACAAAACTTCATGCAATTTTCTCTCTCTTGTATACAAATATGAAAGTTATCTTAGTGATCACGACGCTTAATGGTGACATTAAATTTGCAGTAAATCATCAGAAATCATCTTCGTTAGGGCGATAGGCATCAATGTTGAAACCATTTGTATTGATATTCTCAAGATCTTACTAGTTTTGTAGGACAAGCAAATAGGCATAAAGCTAATAATAATCTGTTAAAATCTGTTCCGCGTGTACTTATAGAGCCTTGCGCAAACACAGATTTCAGACATCCTTAGTGTTGGTCGAATGACGAGCATAGAGTGTCGACCGCTCAGGGGTCGCCAATACTTACATAAACAACTTTTAATGTATTCGCACCGAATCGTCAACATTTCAATATTGGTAGAATAAAGTGAGTCGACGTGATAACTTGATTTGTGCAAATATATAAACATTATATGT
Source organism: Luperina nickerlii (assembly GCA_963855955.1). NCBI lineage: Eukaryota > Metazoa > Arthropoda > Insecta > Lepidoptera > Noctuidae > Luperina > Luperina nickerlii. The sequence continues at coordinate 24,196,155 of OY979669.1, forward strand.
AGGTACATTATTAATGAACGATCACTCAGTTATTTGATGCGATTATCGATGTTTTACGATTCGGAAATTGGTTTTATTAGTTAGGAAGTGCATCAAGTTTATACATATCCATCTGAATATCGATATGACTTTTGTAATTTAAATTATTTTATAACTAGCTGCGCCCTGCGGTTTCACCCGCATAAGTATCGATCCCGTAGGAACATCGGGATAAAAAGTAGTCTATATGTTAATCCAGGGTGTCAGCTATCTCCATACAAAATTTTATCAAAATTGGTCTAGCCGTTCGAGCGTGAAGAAGTAACAAACATATAAACACACACACTCACAAACTTTCGCCTTTGTAATATTAGTGTGATTGTTTACACGCTTGCTTTCGAATCTTTTGATTTGTTGCTACTAATATGACTGTAGAATTTAAATAATGGCAGTAAGTTCTGTAACCCCAATAATATATATTTGCTAATGATAAGTTCTATTTCCGATCGGCACACATCGGTCGCGGAACTAGCGCGGACATCTTACTGTACTGCTTATGACTGGTTTACGTTAATGTTCCCGAGCATGGCCCGGACTAACATACTCCTTTGGCCTCATCTGAATAATTGTATCAAAAAATGTTATACAGGCCAGGAATGTTGGCAGTTCTGGTTCTGATAGTCTGTAATTAACATTATGATGTGCTCAACTTCCGTGCAAAATGTAACCAAGATGCAGAATTTGATTTTTTAGGTCTCAGGCTCTAAAAATTAGTATTTATTGTTGTGTGCGTCTTTGTTTTTATGTTCAAGTGCGTAAAGTATTTTTTTTTCTAAGACTAAGATAATCAGGTCCAACAGCCACACGCACAATAAAACGTAGCAGTTTAAAGTCGTTATTTTATTTAGTTTGCTTTAATTTATATCACTTCCGTGTTTTCTATCGTTAATTTAAATAAACCAGATATAATAGTTGTCAATTTGTTATTTAAAAACGCAAATAAACGTATTTATAACTTGGCAATTTGAAGTATTCAAGTCGAATGCAACAAGTTTAAAATTAAAATAAAAAAGTTTGGTGGCGGGAATTAGCTATTCTCTTCTTCAATGTTGCAACATTTTTGAACAGTGAAAATACTGTTATATACCTTATGCCTGTTTCATTTTCTCGCAATCGAAGTGAAAAGCAGAGTGTATAAACTCGGACATAAACGAGCCATTTTACGCACTAGTTGTACAACCTATTATTTTATGCGCATTCATAAGCAATCCGTTCTCAAGTATAGTCTGGTGTGTCAACAACTATCCCCAGCGTTGGGCAAGGCGTGCGGGGCGTGCGGGGCGTGCGGGGCGTGCATGGCGTGGGCGTGCGTTGCGCAGGCGCAGCCACGCGCCCGGTTTCACCGCAACAAAAGACACACGGGTGACTTTTGACTTCAGCCGTGCGGTTAAGCTTCATAATATAATTGAGCTCGAACAAAATCCGGCCGGGTATTACCATACAATGGGCCAGGCAGTTCCGTCGAGCCCGCCAGGTCGCCGAGGGCAAAAAAACACTACCACTTGCCATCCAGCGCTGACGGCAACGACGCAACGCCATCGCGTTCTCAATCAAATTGATACTCAATTGTCCCTGATATAGATTTTATTTTGATTGCCAGTTAGTGCTCTCAAGGCGTTGTTGTTTTCAGAGGGAGGTTGGCAGGCGTCCATCGAAGGCAGCCCATCATGAGCCCGACGACTGTTTGACGAGTGACAAGAGTCTAAAAAACGCACAGTGTAAGTTACCTACTGGCTGAGCGAGTCGGGATGTTCGCAGTTTTGAGTTATTGCCTGGGAGCAGTGGTTTTTGCGCGCTCGTTGCCGTGTCCCGCGTCCTCTGTTGCACTGAATGCTTCTGATTGATGCGTTTTGTTTACTTTTCTGTCTCGGACGACGAGCGTTGAGCTTTTTGACGTTTCCAGTTTATTTTTTTACGTTTTTGGGCCGTCGTGCGCATCTTTAGCGGAGTTTACATACAGTATAATATTGTGGAGTAATTGATTGTTGGAATAGGTTGACGAGCGTGCTCGTGTGGGACGCCGCGCGCCGGCCAGGTGGTCTGCACGTAGGTGACAATACACAATGTGATGTTTTTGAACGCATTTACAGCTATCATTGGAGTATCGCTAGTTGTAAAAATGTCACATTTATTTTACTTTTCGAAGGGCGCTATGATTTCGATAGTTTCTGGTTTATTTACATTTCCAAGTTTCGTCTGAGGGGAAGTCGCTTTCTATTGGGCTTTTAATTAGCGTTTATTAGCTGTATTAGCACAACGATCGAAAGTTTGATGGAAATATTGAGGCAGTTTTTGATTTTGTGTGCGATAAGTATACTTAAACATTTTTCAAAAATTATCGTATCTATGGAACAATAAATTTTTCAATCCCTAACCACTAACGAACTACCAAACGCCTCACAATGGTACTACATAGCGCTGGTGACACTCGTGTGCGTAACTTTCTACGCGCGACGCCGCACACATACGGGCCTGGTCGCATCCGGGTAACGCATTGTATGTGCGCTTGTTTGTTTCACTTACAAACGTGACGGAAAAGACACCTCTGTTTTTTTGGGTGAAGAAAATATGCAACAGTTCTGTGTTGCATAAAAGTTCAGAGAATGTAATGCAAGCTTTGTTCATACAATGATCACGCAGGAAATAGGTATTTAGTTTGAAGTTATAAATAATACGCAACTTCCTTATTGATATTGTGTCCACATCTTATCAACCCCTTGCATTTTAAAGAACCAGTATTATGCCGAGCAGTCATCGACATAAATAACATGGACAAAGCAATAGCAAAGACAAGCAATAGCATGAACGAAATATTTGCATATTTTCTAAAACTTACGTATAACGTGGTCGAGTCAACTCCGGGGTGACGAAATATCCTTACTCGCTGTAGAAGCTCTGTATGATTTTCTTCCGTCCAAATAGAAATATACATACTTACCCTATAGGTACCTATAAACAAGATATGTACAAACAGACCAACACATGCTACAACTGCATACGTCTAAACATGTTGTTAATTTCATCCGCCGCTCCATCACGGCTATGCTAATTGTAATCCTTACGCTGGGCCTGCGTAGGTACTGTCAGAGCAAGTTATGTCGCTCATTTGAAGTTGTTGTTACGCTGGAAATTAATTAACTTTCAAAATTATCGTTTTTAAAGACGCCACTCTGCTGGCTGAAGCATATATTCAAAGAGATTTTTATCAGGTGATAATTAGGTACACTACCAAAGGATAAGTTTTCTGATTCGCGTTCCTCACTTAAAATTTATTCAACCAACGGGTCTTTGAAGCCAGTTTTACATCGTAAACAGTGGTTGCCTGTCCCAAATCTCTGAATATAATATACTCACTTCAACAGACTTTGGAAAATCCTCATGTCTTCATTTGTCACCCTTACCACAACCATGTGTACAGTAGTACATGCGCGGGACAAGTCATACCTAAGCAGCTGTTGTAAGTAGCCAGTCAGAAAGTATTTGAGTGTCCGCTTAGGCCCTGGTCAATCCGATATTTTAACCGATAACTGCAACTTCGTGGCACCTTCGTAACGCAGCTCTAATAGTTATAACGTTTCTAGTGTCTTCTGATTCCCTTAGTAAATCCCCATGCTTCATACATCACCCTTAAAACCAGTACTTGCGTTACGTGTGTGTGTGTGTGCGTAAAGTCCGGTAGCTAGATATAGTTGTGATTACTTCGCGGCACGACGTGACCGCCGTGCTAACGAGCGCACCGCCATCGATCGCCTTCTTATAATATACCTAATTATAAGGAAATGTCCTGCGAAAAATCTTCAATGATGTTTCGAAATATCCTCTTATTGACTACAAGTTCCTATTGAGAATGTTTGAGGCAGGTGGATAAGATATTAATAACATTATAGATGCTTTGCTATTATAGCCAATAGGCTGAACGGTGTCGTAACATTCCTTTTTGATATGCAGTATTGAACTAAGTTTGAAGTAAAAAATACTAAAAGTACGACTTATTCAGCATTGCCTACGCATAAAAAACATGGAACCTCTGGAATGAGCAAGATGACACCAGAACGACACTAAATAACTCTATATTGACATATCGTGTCGTACGAACAATTTTAGAGAAACTTTAACAATAAATAAAACTGGTAATTATATGCAGACAGTTTCGCGTAAGTGCCGCTGCCCACGGAGGCGTAACGTCATAGATTCGTGGACGCGCCACAAAAACGACGCATTGAAGCATGCGTTGACAAACGCTCGTCGCTCCGCGTCAATACTGCACGCGCGAATATCTATGATGACACGCTTCAGTGGACTGTATACATACCTAATGCACCATTTCGAAAGAGGCTGTAAACATTTTTTTGCGCGTCTTTTAACATGCGTCAGTGGAATATGATTTAGTAACTTAAAGCACTTACTGTATCTATACAGTACTTTTAAAAATAGTAACATGTAACTAATATCAAAAGCGTTTGCAGCAAACGTTGAAATAAACCTAAAATAGTTCCTCATAGTCTAAAAGTAGAAGAGACAACTATTTTTTACAATAATAAGGTATTATTTAATTGATCGTTCGAAATAGCAATGAACTCAACAGTTGTTTTGGCGCTTGCTAGCGACTAACCATCTCTTTGTGAATTAAATCATTACAAAACAGGTCTCTAATTCAATACATCAAATACTAACATCATAAAAGCTTAGCATACTTATTAAATATTTAACCGGAAGTCACGAGAATGAATGCTAATAACATTTTTTAGCAATATTTTGAATATTAATATTGCAACTGTGCTTGTCATAGTTCAAAAAATAATAGGTATCATTAAAAATAAGCGTTTTTATAAACATCTATACTATTATCATCAATGGTTGTACATAAGTATGCTTTTTTTTCCAGGATGGGAAATCATCACATGACCCCTCCCGCTCCACCCAGAGGTGGAGCGGAAGGGAGTGTTAGACTCTTACTGACTAAAACCCATCCGTGTTCCTTCCTTAGCCCTTTATGTTCCGAGCCAGCGGTAACCCTTTCGGACAAACCCGCTGATCCGGCAGGCTTCGGCCCTGGCGAAGAATCTCTTTGAGGCGCGCGTGGAACACGTACGCGCCGTCCGGCACGGGCCTGGTCCTGATCGGACGGTGAGTTACCGCGAGTCGCGCGGCTCCCGACGCCCGGAGCGTCTCCCGCGGCGGCTGGGACGGGAGGCTCTCTCCCTCAGCCGTCCCGCCGCCTCCTTCGCTAGCATGACTGCTTCGCAGAAGGAGACGACTGCCCCCCACTCCCTCTCGCCCCGGACCATGGCTTGAACCAGGGCCGGACGTGAGAGGTCACCGCCGCTGCCGATCGCCTCTACGAGGACACGGCGGTACTCCGCCCAAGCGGGGCAGACCTCCACCGTATGCTCCACCGTGTCCTCTGGGTGATCCTGGCAATGGTGACACCCGGGCGTTTCTTCCCGCGTGATGATGTGCAGGAACCTCTCGAAACTTCCGTGTCCGGTGAGGACCTGCGTCAGGCGGTAGGTGAGGGCGCCGTGACGCCTCTGTAGCCACTCTTCAAAGTCTAGCCACTCCTCAAAGAACATAAGTATGCTTCAATAAGAAAATAACATATCACAGAACTTGTGCTAGGATCAGCACAGTTGTGTGATGCAACCGTGAAGAACGACCACTATTATAAATTAGGATTATTTTTAAGGCAGCTTTACCTACTACAAGGGACAAAAACAAACTCACATTAACGTACATAATTAGGTATAACAAACTAAGACTTAAGATACGTTCTATAACTGCCGTACTTAAAATAAGTCCAATAAATCGGATTTTGGGCTTTAAAAAGTTACATACATATCCGTAATCAGCAAAATTAAAAAAAAATACAATTTTTTTTATATATTTTATATTTTCTCATTATATGTCTTATTTCTTTTTATTAAGTTTATTTATGTATATTTATTTGTAATATATTTATATGTAATTAATATTATATTAAGTTTTAATAAGTTTATGCGTATCTTTATATTTAAAATATTTATTCCTCAAAGGTCATGATTGCACCTACCACTTCTTTCTTCTTCTTTCGTTTGTCTCTGCATCACCCAAAGGTTGACTGGTAGAAAATGTCGTCATTAAGTCCACCTCTGTACATTTATGTGCTTGAAGTATTAAATAAATAAATAACTTACATCTAATGGTAGGGTCAGCATCCCTCAAACGTCTCAGAATGTTAAGGGACTACAAAACTATTGCCAAAGTTTTCAACAGTGAGTTGGACTTCATTTCCAGCATTAGATACGAAATGTCATTCAGTATCAGGAGTTTAGACAAAGTGTCATAGCTGTCATCCATTCCTGATGTTCTAGCGTCAGATCCTTACGCAACTCAACATTATCCAACGCTAGCTCTAGACATGACGTAGGCAAGTAAATCTGCTGATCGTAGAAAGTCATTTAGCCAACTTTTAGAAAACGATGAACCAGCGGCCTGTCGTCGTACTTTATTAGCTGAGGTAAGGGTCGGTACACATCTGACGGAAAATGCGTCGCGTATTATCAGTCCCGTTATGCCAGAACAGAGAATTATATGAAAAAACATTCAACCTTTCTCACTCAACCGATGATCCGTTAGTGCGTCGAGCGAATAAATAGACGCAATCGTAGTTACTCCCGACGTATTTTCCGTCAGATGAGTACCTACCGACTCTTAGTAGGTGTTTAAATAAAAAATCCACAAAATGCGATTCCAAGCACGAATCATAATTATGTACGCCTATAAACCTTGTGATAATTATTACACATTCATTTCGGTGAAAAAGTGATAAATCTCTGGAGAAAGTCTCTCTGGGTGGCGCCTGGCGCTGGCGGAGCTTCGGGACATGCACATGAACGTGTCCCAGCTGTAAATTATTATGAATTGTGTGCTTAGCTTACACTCAGATTGATTGAATACTCTAAAACCAGAAGTCGAAAATGTCTGCTTACCGCTTAGATTATAATATAAGGACTGAAGCCTACTTGGAAGTCACAGACACACGCACAGGCTTGACTTCGAAGGACTTTTTATACCAAGCAATGAACCTACCCTTTTTTTAACCTCACCTAGTTTGAAGTCATTAAAAATCTGGCTTCTATGTTATCATTTTCATTTGATAGGACAGTGTTTAGATGCGGTTACATATTGTACGTTCTCTGTTTTATATATTAGGCAATTAATTTACAAAGCTTACAGCATTTTCATGGCTACAATAAAGCAATAAAAAGTTGACGCTGAGCGATCAACGTCTTCACATTGTCAGAATCTACATTCTTGTAGGTGCGAACGAAATAAATAGGCAGTTTCCCGCTATTTATATCACACAAAATCAAATTTACAGACGACAAAACTCCTAAAATAACTCGTACAACAGCCCAAAAACATAGTAGAGTTGTGTGAGGATTTGTTTGGTATCGATTGAAGCGTCAGCCGGCTCGGCGCAATTAGTATGCGATGCGCGAGCGCGCGCCCGCTCCGCATGCGGCTCTATTTGGGGGCGCCCTATAAGTCCGGCCGGACGTCTGGCGACGATAGCCGATACACTCGTCTACGTGCTGCATCCCGCTTCAGCCGTCACTCGCCATGCCCATACATGCCGCACAATGATTTACTTCCAACTCCCAAAAATATAGGACAATAGAGTACCTCCCCATAATCGAAGATGCTCGTTCATAAAGATCGCGAGAACTGGCCGTCCACACTTGTGACTGGTCCTGTGCTCATGTTCGTACGTCTAAATGGACGTGGTTTGCATAATTAAACTCAAAGACCTCCCTGAAAAATGAAGAAATATAATTTATAATGCAACATTTACCTACTGGAGTAATAAATGCCTATTAATTTATCTCTGTATTTATGACTGTAATGACCTGCTGCATCTCAAATATAATGTGAAATATATTTGCTACATCGACAGGCGTCTCTAACATTTAAATTTGTATTTACGCAATAGGTTAGACTTCTTTTTATAACATGCTGTAAAAAATCGCAAGAGATACGCAACTTTGACAAGCCAAAAATTTATCATTGATAATTATTAACGTCTATTTAAAAGCCTGCATTAATTAGGTTCTAAACTCTAACTAGAAATGACACTTAGGTCTAGGTATGATTAAGTTGATAAGCTTATTTCCATTAAGTAATTAATGACTACGCCTAGTGACTTTCTACTTTCATTAACGACTCACACTCTCCAAATTAGCTTATCAAAAATACAGATTTATTTATTATTTGCATAGTGAAAAGTAAATCACGGTTAGAGAAACTTTCTGAAAACATACGAGTTATGAAGTAGAGCACGGTTCGCGCCGTACCGCCACAAACAGGAGGAAAGCTTTTCTCTGCCACGGTTTCCCGCAAGGTCGACGGCCGCGCCACGGTCGCGCCCGCCGGAGATGGCGCCCAGGAACCTGCCACACCACAGGACATAGGTGGGCTATATGGTGGTACCTCACTTGCAATACTATAGCTAGTCTAAAAAGGCAAATATATTAAGTAGATACTTAGGTAATGTAGCAAGCTAGATGCTCTTGTAAAAAATGCACAGATCTCGTGCCTTTCACGACATTCGGATACATTGAAAATTAATAAATTTAAAATTATTTTTATAAACAAATTCTCAAAAATTTGCGAAATGACAACACCCACAAGACCACGACCATCATCCGAAATCTACCCCAATGAACCGTCGAGAGTCGATTGTGTTCAATATTAAAAAATTCCCTCGCTCACTACCGCAGCTTCGGCTTGCTGGCCGGCCGCGCCAGCCAGCCTCAGCCGCAGCTGCTTGCTCGCAGTCTCTTGCTCCTCAGCCCGCGGGCCTCCTCGCCTCGCCCCTACGCGCCTGGAGCCTTCCGCGCGTTGCTTAAAATACGGCTACACAATGGGCACCTTAGCACCTAGACCGTAAGAGATAGAAAGATCCTGTTTTTTTCAAAATGTTGCCTAACTTAATACACCGAGATTTTTTTTTTTGATATCGCATTTAGTTCTTGAGATATAGACGATCATCACAAAAAACATGAACAAAATGCGACATTTCTTTAACATTTTTGCATTTTCAAAATTTTTTTTTGACTTTTGAATTTTTTTTTTCGTTATTTTGTAGCTCTTGTTAATACGCATTTTTTAAGACCTCAAACATTCACGTAGCCCTAAACCTCACGAAGCCCTAGCCAAATCTCACTATTTCGTAAAATGAGGGCCTATATCCGGAGCCAGTGAAAAAGCATTTTCAACGCTTAAACTTCACATAGTTTATGTTCATGTTCTGTAACTGATGGCAATCTATGATAAGATTAAAGTGAATTGTCTCTTTACTCTCCCTTTCTCTCACAGCTTTTCGGAAAATCTGTTTGTGCACTGAAAACTACCTGCGGAACAACGTTAATTACATCCGGACAATGCGTTATCTGAGCTAATCCATGCATTTACAATATGCTATAAAGACGGCACACTTATAATGTTGCCATTTTCAGCACCGAACTAGTCCATAGCAACAACTGTAACTCCCGAGTGCTCCCGTACCGTCGCACGCATGGCCGTACGCACGTGACTCATGACGCATGACTTACTACTCTTTACGTCAACGTATGAGCTCCTTATGCATGTAGGTATACATGTTGGAAGTCTACGTAGAACTTCGTAGGTAGCTACGGCTGATGGCGTTGGTTTGAGTGCTATAAGCATCTTTTGGCATCTGAATGACAGTAACGACATTTTGTGAAATTGTCACAGAAATTGTATTGACAAAACAAGATGGCGGCGTTAGTTGTTAGTTTGATCACGCGCCAAAAGAACCTTGTAGCGTTGTATTTAGCAACAACTTATGAAAAAACAAAGCGTAAAGATAAGTAGCAAGTAAAGTAAGTAAGCGCAAAAATGACTACCACAAATTATTTGAATTCTGTAAGATAATACCTATACATGACAAAACTTAATTTTCACTGTTAAATAGTAGATTGTACAACTAGTGCATAAAAACGTCTCGGGGTAAAATGGCTCGCTTATGCCCGAGTCGTTTGTGCACTTTGCTTTTCGAAAAATGAAACGCATAAATTATATAACAGTATTTTGACCGTTCAAAAATGTTGCAAAATTGAAGAAGAGAATAGCTAATTCCCACAAAACTTTTTAAAAGGTTTCTTTTTTAATTTTCAACATGTGTGTCATTCGACTTGGGTACTTCATACTGCCAAGTCATAAAAACGTTTCTTTGCGTTTTAAATAATAAATGACAACTATTTTATCTGGTTTTATTAAAACAAAGGCCTAGTACTTATACAAATTTGACAACGATTAATGAAAAAAAAACATAGGGACACAGTATAATATGTATATTCTTCTTATTCTGTTTATGAAATATCTTTTAAATTGACCACTATTGGAGGAGAAAATAGGCGAGAGCCAACCTCGAATTATGACTTTTTACTTAGGCTTTTTCAAAAAGTCTCTCCGAACGCATTTCCTCTTAACGTGCTTTTCGAGGCACGTAGGGGTCTCGGTATGTAAAGATTGTCACCCATCCACAGACCAACCGCGGCTAGCGTAGCTTAACGTTATCGATCGACCTGTGCGGCTGGTATTAATTAACCACGATATTAAAATATAAATACCTTAGATATATATATATATAGAATTATAGATACCTACATTAATAAAAATATATGATTTAATTAATTTATTATATAAAAATATTTTAAAACAATAATATAGCAAAAATAATACCTAATAATAATATCATATAACAAATAAGATTTTTAATTAACTATTACTAGAAACACTAGATACTAAATTAAATGACTAACTAACTTACTATACAAATAAAAACAAAAATAAAGGCCAAATCAGGCGTCGAAGTACTCGTCCGCATCGCTGTCATCCGGAAACGTGCCCGGAAGACTGGCAGCATTGCCACGTTGAATGGCAATGCTAATTCTTTGGCCAAAGAACGACCCAGCCCTTTGGTCACGTGAAGCGTCGACCAGTCGGCGAGAAATTTCCTTCTTTACTAAAAACATATTATTATAAGTAGGTACTTTTAGGAACCTGTATCAATTCAAAATCTCTCCACCACACTTTTGTTTTAAGAATGGACGGCCGGATTGGTCACTGATGTGCAGTGGTTAGTATTAGATAATATTTCGCTTATACCCGTTGTAATTTTATTTTTTGTTGTTACTTTTTATCTAAGTACCTACTTAAGTGGTTATTATTCTAGTCGATAATTTTGGTGCACGGTGAGTTTATGTTGGCATCAACATAAATGTATAAAATGTATGTGTAGTACTGAATAAATAAATAAAATAGAGTAATGTAATTTTCGAAACTAATATTTTAAATTAAGCTAAATAATAGTGGAGACTTGTTAAAACATCTCCTACAAACCTCAGTTTCCACCTTCCGTTATTAGACGCATATAATATTACAGTCTTTGAAAACGATCCTACAAGAGTGAAACAAATCGTAGCAACATGACAGCTCAAGCCTCCGCCATTAACCCTCCGCATTATGCGACCAGCGACCAGCGCCCAGCGGCCGTGCCTTGCGACCATGTGTCCCGCACTTTATAGTCACGGCGCAGTATTGAGATAGCAAAAGAAGCTGAGTGCAGATAAGCGAATCATTCCCAATAAACATAAAGTGTGTATGTTACGCCGTCAGCCGCGTGTGATGTGCAATGGAAACTACGGGATCTTAGATAAATGGACGACTGTGTTCCACGTTTTATGGAGTTAGCCAACAATATTTTGTGATTTGAAACTACCTCACCAGCAGGAAAAATTGTGAACTAAAATAAATTATTAACACCTTTTCGCATAGTAGAATAAAATCGTAGCAACTGCTACGATTTTCGTAGACGTTACAATCACAAGAATCGCTTTTGCAAAAGGAGATTTTGGAATCCATCATGACGTGAATAATATTATTAGAACCTATTAAAAATAGTGATAAACAGTCCTTGAAAACTTAGTCAACAATAATAAACAAACTGAAATTCCGATAACGATGCCCTCACCGGATAGGGCAAGGTTCACACAGCGGGCCGGAGCATCCTCGATACGTATCGTAACACTTACGCTTCACGTCCACCTTGCAATTTGCGCGTCTCTAAAAATGTCAACGAGTTTTATAATGTAAGGTAATCGATACAACTAGATAAACAGGCGACCGGCCGAGGAAATTATGAGAAACCTGCTCATGACTGAGTTATAGAGAGGTTGGCGAGGACCTGCGACTGCTGATCAACGTGTGGAGACTGTTGGAGGAATGTGGCACTCAGAGCTGAGCAGGGCTTGTACTGGAACTAGATGGAGATTGAGTGCAAACACCTGTTGTTATAACAATTACAAAGAAGACAGATTTGAACGTATGCATAGATAATCCGGCTTACATAAAATATGTAAGTAGATAGGTGCTTTACTGTAACTATCGCGATTTAGATGAAAGCGTTAACAACTAACCAATATAATATCATACGTTTTATTAGACACATACAAGTTGTCATTAACAAACAAATAATAACGACTTAGAAAAGTAACAGGTTTGCACTGTTGCGTATCTATACGTACCTACATGAGACCACTGTTTTCCTTGTTCGACTCACACAGTTAACGCGGGAGCGTTACGACAAATATACTGTGTTATCGTTATCTGTCGCCACACAAACAACTATCTGCTATTGGTCACACGCAGTCCCTCCTGCGTAGCGAAATTACTCTCGTTTATCAAGAAAAAAGTAATTTAGACAAAAATAACTAATGTGATTGCATCCCCTGCTGTTGTATGAGGACTGCAGGATGTGCAGGGTTCATGGTCTAGCATTGTGTAACATTAGACTTAGAGACAGTTCGACACTATCAATGTTACTATCATGCTGAATTATCGCCTTACGATCTAGGGATGACTATACATCCAATTATAGGTAACAGTAGTATTGTAACAAGGCATTGTTGTTATTGACCTTTTTAAAAAACTAACGATGAGTTTTCCCGATATTGCCGCTATCTTTAGCGCTAAGTTGTCCCATTCTTTTAAACTGTCATATACTGACGTGTAGCTGGAATTGTCCTTAAAAACTGTAAGTATAGTGCAGGTATCAGGAGGCAATCATAATATAATCCCAGGTGCGGCAGGGAGGCAGGCAGGGTGAGTGGTGACGCGTCGAGCTGCGCCGGCGCATGCGGGCGGTAATTGCGCAGACGACGTAATTACTGCATCCTCGCTACATATGCTGGCTGACGTGAATAAATGGCGGAAAACTATTCGTTTATATCAGTGCCTGGAATATGTTGGTATACAGAAAGGAAATTAATTTTAAGATCATCGTTCAAAACAAACAATAAACAAAAATTACTTTTCTGTTGTCGCACGTAAGTAAGTACCTACTTACGTTATTCTATAAAGCTCCGACTATAGCTGCTATACCTACGCACTTAACTCAAAACATTCGCGGCCTGACCAGTCTTTAAAATTATTCAGAAATTACCCAAACATCATTTATACTATACAGATCTCTACAGCCTGACGTTTACGTCAACAGATCGCTTTTCGATCGGCCATTAAGACACGGCTCATAATTTATCTCAATAATAGTAAGGTCAATATTCAAATGTATCAAGCGCAGGAGTCGTAAAGTTTTCATGTCACCTCATTAAGCGGAGCCACGTTAAGGCCGATCATTTACGAAATCCTCAAGTCTAGAATGCCAAAGATCATGATCTGTTAGAATATTTTTCTAATGATTGGAGGTCGTCTGCGCAGCGGTACTGCCACTAAATTGTCACCAAATCGCGCTACATTTGAATATTGTTATGGTATAAGTTCGCTATATTCGGCTAACGAGCGCGCTCACTAAAAAACTAATATCAGTATATCACACTCATCCGCACTTTGGACACAACCACATTCAATGAAAACTCGAAAATGGTCACAGCGACTGCGTTGGAGTCGACATTACACATTTAAATATTTATTTTAAAATTAATTGAGTTGTTTATAAAACTTATGCGGTAAACTGTAAAATTATAATAATTACCTTTTAAATAAACGAAACGTGAAATAATTTAGATCAGAAATAAAAACTGTTTTATTATTCAGAACACTATCTTGTGTTTACTACTCTTCCATAATAAGACTATAACCGTCTTTTACGAGCAAAAACGAAACAATATTGGAATGGTCATTGAGCACATTAGCGTGTACGTTAACACTGTCAAATTGTCATATACGAGTACGTATATATAGTAAGAAAAAATTAATCGTGTCTTTTATTTGCTCTGAAATTGTAAACTTGTTTGTTGGTGCATGGAGAGTTGAGTTGTATTAGCATAAGATAGGGTTGGTTTTGTTGAAGCGCGCGTGGTAACGGGTATGTAAGCATGTTCTCCTTATATGGTAATATGCGAGCTTGTGCATGAAAAGTTGTTCGTTTTTGTGGTGCGTGGTGGTTGGTAACATCTATAACTGCGAACACAATCAACCGCGTCGTTCCGTGCCACTGGACGCCGCCATTATCATCCATCGTCTTGCGATGTTCGCGACGACGATGTTTTCCTACTGAAGGCGTTAGACTCTGAATACATGCTGTAATTGGCTGATGCAATATTCTTATGATTTGCAACATCTGTTGTATTGATGAAAAAAACAATAACTGGTCAAGTACAAAGTTAAGCCGGGAACAGGATAAAGTTAATCCTAGAATCCTTTATTGGGTCTTTCTAGATTCTATGCTAGAAAGACCCGTTAAAGCGTACATACAGGTACTTTCAAAATATAACTTACTAAACTTTCTAATCATTTGTAGTCGATTCGTGGATTCAGATATCTGAAATTTTCAACAACAAACCAAAACAACCCTGAAACTTTCTTCTTTACACCTAAAAAATAAATTGCATAATTTAAATGAATGTCCGTTGAAGACTAAGCTTTACCTATAACTCGTGTACACGCGACGACTCCACCGCCGGCCGTAGCCCACAAAAACGTGTTCTACTCATTATGAAACACGAAACTATGATATTTGAAGCAGGCTCGCTCGGGCCGCAGCCGTCCGCACCGGTCCGTCCGCGGCCGCGGGACTCCGAGCGACAACCGGCCTTAGCGACAACACGACACATCAATATACTGTACTGTTATCTCGCAAGCCTTCAGTTGGGAGCAACCGGTATCGAGGCGAAACTATTCTAATAAAAATGAACCAAAACCAGTCCAAATTAACGATAACATGTTGGAAAATGGTGGTAGGCCGTCGCCGACGAGCGTAGGATGAGCCCCGATCTACTTGCCGCGATATCTTTCTGTTTACTAATAACTTATGAAACTTAATTGTCCCAGCTCTTCCTCTGCTCTTCGTACAAAACCGACAAATTAATGTCGATCATTCGAAATCTAAATTTAAAACTGAATTTATTTAGATGCTAATTAAAAGTATATAACGGTAATAAAAGTGTAATATTATTATTAAGCAATTAAATAAAACTGTAATTCAAATAGGAATCTATCTGATTTGTGCATAATGTTCAGGTAGGTGTAGGTATGTCGTTAATGATCACAAATAAACAGGATGGAATAGTTTCTACGGTAATCCTCCATTTATGTGTCTAGGCTGATAGTAACACAGTTTCGAGCACACTATTTGTTTCTATAAATATAATTTTAATTTGAGTGCGAGCTTGTGAGTGATATAATTGCGCGTATGATCGGTGGAACAATGGCCGCCCGTGTGATCAGTGCGAGCACTCGGTGACCGTACACAGGCACAATTTGTTCCTGATATATCGCGCCTACCGTTTAATCGCTTCTTTGTAAAATGATTGATACATCACGATCATCCCGATCATCATGCCCATTGTGTGGCTACCATGCGGCCACTATTACCCATTATCATAACATTTTAATACCTACATTATAGTTTTACGAGTCAGACACCCGAGCTGTGTTTAGTGGCGATCGTGAATAAATATCATCATCACATAAATATTATATTTCACAGATATTTTTTTAATAAACAGCATAATGCTCAGTTTATTGGTATTTGACGAAATTGAAACCTTGATAGTGAGTGGCTGGTGACACTGTTGCTAATGTTGCTTGAAACTTGACTACTGTGGATACTTTTGTACGGACTTAACGTCATTTTGGATGGGTTTGATCGGATATTCGTGTAAATGTATGACAGTAAATAAATATGGTGTAGGCAGGGAAATAGTAATAATGTTGGTTCAATGTGATGGCGCTTGCATACCATTGCATCTTCGATAATAAGCAGTACGTAATGGGATGAGAATATTGCTTATCTTTTTGAGCATTACTTCAAAGCCAAAAAATTATGTAATTATTTGTTGTCATTACAATAATTCCTCACACGTACACAATCATATTAAAACTGAGCAAGTAAACCAACCACTCGACGTAATCAATAACTGATCAAGAGCTGCCACCACGAGACCACCATACTTGACCATACATATCATATCCATCTATATATATGTCATATACATCTCCAACAGAACATTATCATAACTCGTGATGATCACAACGAGCATCAGAGCGATCAAGGCCGGGCTATAAAAGTGGCCACATAAACAGCGGCCACAGAGATGGCCGGTTCTATACCACTAATTAGTGGCCACCTAACTGTTCGGGGGCTTACGACGTTTTTAATCAGTCTCGATGGGTGCCGTTTTAACACTCCACATATATCTTAGTAATTGAGCTGAATCAGTGGTGTCAAGATTTTTTTTTTTTTACAGTTTAGTCCTCAGGTTGAGTAAAGTTTTTTTTTTCTACTAGAAACAGTAGCTGCGCGGAGTCTGAGTTTGTGAACGATTCGTGTTGATAGGCCTCAACCCCAACTAATATATACTCGTAAGCCTATTTATATGTCTATCTGTTACTATCTTCGTCGTTATATTTGACAGATAGTTAACCTGAGACCTGGAGAAGGACATTTATGCTACGTCGAACCTGGATATTTGTATTTTTTTAATACAAAATACACACGAAGGCTAAGAAGGCAACAGCTAATGGGACATAAAACCAACTGTAAAATTAAATGTTATCAAAGTATGTACAGACGCCAGCACATCAAGCTACTACAATCTGTCAAATGTCTTTAATAGATTTTCAACTTTATCGCTGAAGCATAAAGTTCAAAGTTGATTGGGAAAATTTGGCAGTTTCGGGTAGCTTGACGTGCTGGCGTCTGTACTACAATGCACATCTGCTTACCCCTTCGTGGATAACATCACGCTATAATTTCTGCTGCTGCGCTGCTTAACTAATTCTGTCATAATAGCGATTGGCATTATTTTGCCGTACTTACAGGATCTCATGTGTCATCAGTGACGTTACCTATAGATACCTTATTTCATCCTCTGAAAAACCATTGTTTAATTATTTTCTTCTCTAGTTCTGACTAGATAATCACAACGTAACAATTTTCTATTTTATATAGATAATCTACAAGATATTTTTTTAATTAATATTATTCTTTGAGGCCAAGCTGAAATCAGGGTAACTTCAGTAAGACTTGTTGCTATTTACTTGTTATATTTCTGCTGGCCGTGCACTCCCATATGTCAATGTTACAAGTAATAATTGCATTTACTGTTTAGGTTTTATTTTGTTTTGCATCGATTTGAACAGTAATTGACTTCATTGCTCAAAGTCACACAGCGCATAATATTGTAACTGCGAATTGAGAGAGATGAAAGATCCCGAAATTGTACCTCTTTCAAATTAATATGTTCATTCGAATTGAAATACCGTAATTATTAATAAATTAAATATTTATCCAGTAATTTAGCTCTTTGTACATTTGGGTATGAACTATATGTATCAATAAACGCAGGCTCGTAAGAAATGCGTGGATTTGAATATGCTCGCGAGAAAACATTTTCAGTAGGTATACAGAATGTTAGGTTAAATGTGGGACATACTTTTAGGGGTTGTCTGATTCCTGAAAATTAACAACGTTTACTATGGGATGAAGACTGAAATCGTGAAAAGAAATAAGCTGCGCCGTAGGTTCGCTTAACTCGACAACATTTAGGGATTTTTTTTTCAATTTCAGAGTTGGTCCCACAGTAAAGTGGTCCATTTTCATAACTACTACTCCCTTAAAGTATGTCCCTCGTTAAACCTCACACCGAATGTTTTCAGCAATAAGTGACGTAGTGTAGGATACAAATATCATAAATAAACAAAATCATAAACTAAATGTGAACAGCTGTTTACCTTACAATTACTAAGTAAAGAGTTGAGTAAAGTGGTTGTGTCGTCGGCGCAGGCGCACAGACAGGTAGGCTAACTGCTTGTCAGTGTGATCTCGCCTCCCTGTGCTGTGGGTGTGCTGTACCACAGCTTGTTGTAGGACATTTAGAGCCTTACATTACTAAAGCCAATTCTGTTATTATCTGAAAATAAAAGATAACAGTGCTCAATCCAGAGGCAGATTGGTGAACATTATACATTAACTATGAATTGTCTCATCCACTTAGGTATTATTAAAGGTAGAGCTTTCAGGGTAAGTCAAACAGTGCAGTGATAGAAATTAGATTATCTTGTAAAAACAATATTTAGTAATTAGGTACGTATTCATTGATTTTTTATATTTTAGGACTGGCAATCAAGAAGGATCGAAGAACCTACACCTAGACAATACTTGTACATAAATAGGGCCCAAAATCTAATCTTACACATGCACTAAAGTATTTAACCCCCATGAAGAGTGTCAGAAGCAAGTCATCCAACTACTGTACGTTATCCTCCATGTTCGTATCACTTACCTGTAGATACCGGCTTGGTGCGGAGGTATTAACTTTCCATCTCTGACAACCTGCGAGAAAACTGGGATAGATGAACAGCTGATTCTACATAGATAGCAATAAATCCGACTTATTACCTTGTTGGCCAGCCAAGTGCTCCTGGGTTCGATATCCGGCTCGGGAAGGTATCAGGAATTTTTCAGGTGTTTTTATTTAGTGTTTTTTTTTATTAGTGTCTGCCGCGGCTCCCCATTACATGCTCATTAAACAAAACAAATGTAAAATGTAGGGGTTCAATACAATACACCTCTGACTACCTTACGTTCAATAATAGCGTTATATTTTAAAAAAAACGCCTTGGTACACACAGCTCCATTAACTGGTTACCCCCCCCAAAAGACATGGTGCGTTCAAATCCGTGATAAGCCCAAGTTGGTTTTTGTATTTTGCAAAAACATTTTATTTTAATTAATGTATTGTTTTAGTGAATAAATAAGTTTAAGTTAGTATTTTTTTTTATTCTGTTTTTAGTATTGTTTTTTTTTTCAATAAAACGTTAATACTTTTATTATTGCGAAAACGACAAGCAATAACAGGATTAACATTTACGAACATATTTATTCATCGTCTAAATAGACTAGAGGTTTCAAGACTGCTTGCCGAGCCTACGATTGGAAGTTCAAATCATAGGCACGAAATGTGCTTTTTGTTCATTATAATTATTATTTTAATATATTTTTCTATTTTGTTTTAGTAATTATTTATAAAGAATTTAAAAATGAAGAAAAATAAAATACTTTTATAATCATATTTATTATTGCTATTATTTAACAAAACTATGATCTTATTTTACAACAAAGATTTATAGTTTGATTTGATAATTTTATTTACAGTTATAATAATATACAATGGGGATTGTCCAAAATTTCTAACCATTATATTTTATTTTATTTTTTGTAAATTTAGAGCATTTTGAGAAACTAATTTGAATATTTTGATGATTGGCTCAATAGTTATTTTAATAAAAATTATTTAATTATTTTAAGTTTTTAAGGTAGGTGACGTCATCCAGTAGCATAAAGATTAAGTGCCGTTGCCTTACTAGTACATTATTAAAAATTTTAATCTGTCAACAAAACGTCAACAATGTCACATCTGTCAAAGTGTCAATAGGCCGAATAGACGTCTTAAATAATCGAATCCTAGCTTAGCGTATTTATTTACAAATGGTTTTTTTATGTGTAAGTGTCCTCCAAGGAATATACTACTCTCTATCGTCACTAGAAAAATCGACGCGGCGACTTAGAAATAGAATAATAACGCACGCGGCGACATTATTACTATTATTGCTGCAAGTTGGAACAAAGCACTTCCTGTATTCCATAACTCTTCCAGTATATTAAATATTGTCAAGTGTTGAAATAGTGTATGTAATGTAATAATGAGATTTATAAACAAGAATGTTTATATTTTTGACATATTTACAATAATTTGACATTTGACAGATTGTAGACAATACTTGCCTCTTACTTTTTATTTTCTGAGGCAACGATACAAAACTGTACAGCCAGTCGTACGTAATTTGAAGGGCAAAGAAGGTCAATCGTATTTTATCAAATATATCAATAACATATGAATATTTTTCAAAATTAATTAGTCCGTAATGATCAGTAACGCTATTCCTCGAAATGGTTTTTCAATTACAACATTTAAAAAAATATGAACAATGCCCATTTTGCCAACTGACACAGTTGGGTCCCTAGACAAGTGGCATCCTATTAACGCAAATGATAAAATAGCAAGCGGTAGAAATATTTTATATTGACATAAGCTAACGAAATGTTACGTGACCTGTCATGTCGTCTCAGCATACAAATTTGACATTTATAGTTGTAGTTATAACTTGAGGGTATGGATTAATTTTATAAAGACAACGTAAGTCAGTAAAATTAATGGATACCCTCAAATTATAAAATCTATCGATTAGACATCCCACCTAAAGATAAAATGACTCGGATGATAGTAGATAAAAATTTCATTGCAATTCATATGGGATCTGTTCTGAGTCGAAACAGTGGATTCTTTTTGAAGTATTCTTTAGATTCTTCGTAAGGAATTTAATGTGTAACATTTTAAAACTTGAGGGGTTAGCACATACTGACGCTGTGTGTACCTGCTATTGATCAATAATTTTTGACTAGGCATGGGGAGGTACTTATGCAGGCCGTGAGCTATATATTTCCACGTGTAGCCTGTGACTCAGTGCGACAAACAAAAGACCTTTAGTGGTAGGTACCTACAAATTTAACCAGTTTTTGAGTATTTTTTTGTATAAAACGGGTATTGTTAATGATAATAAGATACCTACAGTCTAGGCTGGCCTAAGACTAGTTCCTGCGCGCTCGTGTAACGATAACACGGGACACGAACGTGTACCCTGT
The DNA here is from genome assembly GCA_963855955.1 of Luperina nickerlii. Taxonomy (NCBI): domain Eukaryota; kingdom Metazoa; phylum Arthropoda; class Insecta; order Lepidoptera; family Noctuidae; genus Luperina; species Luperina nickerlii. The sequence continues at coordinate 24,217,423 of OY979669.1, forward strand.
GTAAGTACGGCACACGTCGTCAGACTCGTATTTCCTACTCATTATTAACTAAACAAGGCACAGGCTTCATGAAAAATATCGACCTACGTGTTAAAAAAACATTTAATTTGTTAAACTACTTAATGTTGGTCTCACTATGATAGGATAGATACCTTACTTGCATTTCTACAGAAGCAGTAATAGCTATACATGAGTATACTAGGTGATCGTTATTCTGTAGATATGCGACAAAACTTGATGCGGGCACTAGACGATCTCAAGTATAGCTCCCCAATAAACAACAGTGGTAGTATGGTCAACCGCACGTCAGAGTGGCAACACTTGAATCAAGTACTAAAACCGCTCTTAGTGCTACGAAATAAAAGTGCTATCAAAGTCATATTGGTACCACAGACGTGCAGTTGAGTGTACAATATTCCACAAAGTCAGCTCATTAGTTTTAATCGTCGAGGCTCGGCGGACAATTAGAGAACAATTACTTGCAGCGAGCTTCCATCGCATGATACTCCTCATTATCACATAGCACAAACTTAGCGATACATACCTGTACATAATGTAGTCCTCACATAGTGAGCAGAGTTCACCTACTGATGAAGCTAGCGAGTCGTAGCACTCACAATCAAAACTTTTTGGTGTTGCTTTAGTCGTTAATCAAAGTCTATGAAGACGACCCTGCTAGTAATTCTAACTGTTCAGAATTTTTCCCGGTTTTTCACTATCGCCAGGAAAAATGTTAACACCTATTCAGTAGTTCTGTAATAAGTACATGTGCGTAGTTTCATTCTGAAACTCTACGCTTTTCAGTACACTTTTATGTTCAGACTTCTGCAAAGTTATTAATTCCCCATTCATAGCTTCGTAGCTACGAGTATGTTGCTCATGCAAAGTAAACGTGTCTTTAAAAACATCTGTAACCAGGCGACGGTGAAATATAACGCGTCGCCCGCCATATTAATCTAGCTTTCGCATAAAAACCATAAAAAACCTCATTTGGAGATAAAAATAATTGAACTGCAGTTTACTGCATGTTCCCTTCCCTGCACCGCGACGAGCCGCAAACGAAAAACTATCATCTCGCACAATCGTAAATACAGATTAGGACTCATACCCACTCGTGCATCGATTTGCAGCGCCATCAAATATTGACGCGTACAGCTCGCCAGGGATGCATAATTCCACGAATATGGTTTACGACCCCCCCCCCCCCCCTGCACACCCTGTATCCTGCACGGAGACTGTATCCCCCTGTACTGCCCCACATCTTCATAAAGTATGAATCCTCGCGTCAGGTGCGATCGGTTACAGCCGCGATTTATTATCGCTCCGATATGTACCGCTACGCATCTCTCCCCGTTTTATTTGGAACATATTATTGAGATGTTCTGCTTTCGGGTTAGTGATAAATTTGAGAGTAGTTCACGGTCGACGGATATCGTTTTGCGTAACTTTTAATGATTCCACTGGCATCTTATGTAGTTTAACATATTCCTAAATCGACATTTGTGTGCAGCGTTAGCTGTTCTGAAGCTCATTCAAATGTCATCATCATCGATATCATTAATTTGATCAAGAGTTTCTCGTTATAGCGCTAGGCATTCAGCAACATCCTGCAAGATCTCCGACGTCAGCCTACTGTACAACGTGCATGGAACACATCTGTTCGGTTATCAAACTATGCAGTAACTGAAGGCACATTTCGGCTGTCGCCGGGTGTAGTACACGTTTATCTACTCGTGGACAACATTCCGTTAGCCGTCGACCAGTCTGGTTGCATCCTCTTCATATTTCCCAACACTCGCAGCCATTCAATATTCTACTACTTATGTCCAGAGCGTAAATTAAAATATGATGTCGAAATAAATGTCACCATTTCTAATGGTGTTCGACGATTTGCCGTATTTTATTGCAAAATTTCTAGATCATTAAAAAAATCTTAAAATAACAGTCAAGAATACAAGATGTCTCGTTTAGAAATCTTCGCATATGAATATTTTATTAAAAATACATTTTGTCTAGCTTCCTTCTAGACAGCTATAAGTTTGCAGAATTTCAAGTTGGAGTTTTATAAAAGACAACAGAATGTATAATTTAATTAGAGAATTTAAAGTCTCTGATACACTAATACATATTGCAAGCAGCAGTATGAAACCATCTCTGTTACAAAAACTTTATTGTCAGCCGCCGAATAAAACAGGTAACTACTCCATAATTTTAAACTATGTTACATCCTGTTCCACATAATGTTCAAAATGTAAACAACCAAAATATGTTTAACAATCCATAATATATTTAATTTAAAACATACACACAAACACATTTACAAAGGCGCTCGACGGTGTCCGCCTAGCTCATTGAACTACAGCAACAGAACACAGTATATGAGTGCCATTCGTGTCTTTGTGATTATATACCTACTGTAATGATCAGAAGGCTTTCCTTTTTATATCACCTTTTTTCTACAAAACTGTCAAATAAATAAAAGCAAAGCTAAATCTATTATAATCCAGCCAAATATTCCTATTCTTTAGTACTAAAGAATATTTAATTTTAACATGCTTCGCTGGTACATAAATAATTTTTCATATCTTTTGCCTAATTTGGCCGCACCCATGGAACTTAATGGTGGTCTGCAGATTGAGATCACACACTATTAACAATACATCTTTAATTAATTTCACAACAAATTAATAATTAAAATAACACATTAATCTCAGTTTGACATGCGCCAAATGAATCATAAGCGAAATTTTAATGGTACCGTTGGTTACGCAATTACCAATTTTAATGATTTTTTATCATGCACCTTGTGAATAAGAATAAAATATTACTTAGAAGCTTATAAATTCGCTGATCCTAAAGCCCCACGCCACCTGTCAAACATCCCGTAAGTACCCGTGCCTTATAAATAATAGTTCCTAGAGCTGTTTGTTTTAAGTTAATGTTTTCCGCGTATTTCGTAAATGAATGTAAATCTCAAACGGATCTTCAATTTTATATCTGGAATAGTTCCGCTTGCCCATTTTAGTTATTTTGATGTGTTATTTATTGAAATATTCCATTATTTTATTGAAAATATATTCTGCTTAGGTATTAACAAAGAATCAAAAGCGATAAATATTTATAAATCCATATTATACCAGTAGCGTTCAGCCGTTCAACGGTGTTTTATATTAATATAATTAATATTCGCCATTAATTTGTGCAACACGACATTTTGCTAACTGATTGGTGTGGTCATATCGCAATATTTTGCAATACTGGGTATCTTCGAATACAAGTTTTGCCTGCTACATTCGCTTGCATATGCAATATATAAAATAAAATATGCGGTCTGCCAATGCGACATTCTTACCATTAATTTTTTTTTTTCGCAACGTGACGCACTAGCGACTTTCTTTTTTGAATTTCTTCTGTCTTCTCACGTCACCAGCAAATATTTCAAAAACATCGATTAACTAGGAGTGCCACTTTGACGTAACTTCTTAAAACTTACGGTATTACGAAATAAAAGTAGTAACTTTTAAACGTGCCGCTATTAACGTCACTATAACATCTCATATAAAATTATTCAGATACTTCTCCTTGTGTATTGTGTTATGACAGGTGAATCGGTGGGTGATTCATTTTGCTGTTTATTTCATTTTATTATTCGGTGCGAGCCTCCGCGGATTATCTGTGACAAATGTTGCTAACTCGCAGTTTGACTTGCGAACGAGATCTACATTCTATTTTTGAAGGATTTAGTGGAGGAAAATAAAACGTGAAGGAACGACGATGTTATAAAACTATTATTAGTAGCATTGAGTAAGAAGCCTCTTGGCTAAAAGTCAAATGAGTGTTGCTCAATTTTCGTAAAATTAGGTGAGCAAATGTTAATATTTCAAAACGTGATCGTAAATTAATTTAGATATTTTGAAATGTTTTCGTAAAATAGGTTATTTTTAATAAAAATAAATTATACTCTCAACTTCATAAAGTAGCTCTTAATTAATATGCGTTTTAATTTCATGGCGGGAGTGTCCGAAGGCGAAGGGCGCACTTATTAATAAAGGCGAAGCTGCACTCCTAATAAGAGCTGCTCGTAAATCGTTCTCAACAACAGATCCCGAATTACGAGCGAACTGTTGTTACTTTTTATATTTCACTTTCCACTTTTTACACGTACGCCGCACTGGGGACGCGCAGAGCTAGGTAGGGCTTAGACGGAGCACTCCTTAAAAATAGCAAACAAACAGACTTATAATTAATTGTGCACATTTCTGGACTAAATACAGTCAATGGGTTGAAACACTATCAAGAAGTTCTCTATTACCAAACATAAAATATTCAATGTAATTCTGTTTCCACGTCAATTTCCTTAAAAATATTTAAATAAAACCGCTTTTCTTATGAATTACACTAAGAATTTGCATGACACTTATTTTCTGTACTACCCATATGGTATATGTCTAAATAAATTGTTTCGGCATCGCTCTGTCCTGTCTAACAATAACTGTGTCTACAAACTAAACCCTTTCACGCGGTCTGCGCCAATAATGAAATCTGGGGTGTGAAATAAAAAAAGGAAAACTCTCTTAATTAAATTTTCTTTTAGCAAAATTTAATAAACGTAGGGGCAAGTGTGCCCACCGCCCGCGCCTGTAGCTGTGCCAGCTACCAGCGGCCAGCTGAGCCGACCGTTTTGTACCTAACTGTATTTATTTGGAAAACGGAACTCGTATATTTGGAAAATGTTGTCAGGAGAAAATGTTTGTTCAAAACAGTAATTTAAAAATAAAAAGTCACAGAGACATTTTCGAGAAGGTTATCTATCAGGGCTTTTGCAGATGAATATACCTACACATATCATAAGATCTAGGTAGCTGTAATGAAGAAATACTCAACGTAGTGACTTTGAAGGAAAAATAATCAAAAGTAAGGAAGGTTTGCAAATCCCTTTAAAAGCAGAGTCGAGCATTTAAGATGTTTTTCTATTTTCAGATAATCTCCAATAGCTTTATGCTCAGTGAGCTTACAGACATTAGTACTATATCAGATAGGCGTCCAGTGCTAGATGCGCGATAGGCAGCGACGCGGTGCGGCGGCGCGCGATATTTAAATAAACACTTAGCAACAATAAGCGATAAGTGCCGCGCGGCTCAAACCTCGCGGTTAGATACCGAGCGACATGCGCGCGGTACCGACTGCACAACAGGTACCTAACTACTTTAAGAAAAATTTATTAAAAAAAGTTAATTGTCTTTGTTAGTATTAGTTGAAAGAAAAGTTCAGCTAATTCTTTCTCTAAAGAGCCTGACGTCCTTAAGATTGCGTAATTTACGAACCTATTTAATGGTACCAGTCGTACCTATAACATCTGTCGTTCTTAGATAATCAGTAAAGAAAAAACAAAACGAGCTCCATTTACTTATTAAGTTAGTTACGAGTACAAAGCAACAATTTTCTTATTTGCGAGTGACACAAAAAGCCACACCATCCCGTATCGCGTGTAACTAATACTTCACATTATTAATTACAAATACCTATATAATTGCAATGGCCGCTACACGTCGGCACAGCGGCCGCGCGCTGTTTCTTCATAAATAACTTCGATAGTATGGATTCCTCTCAAATTATTTAGCAGTATATAATGCTCATTTAGCTGATGTGAGCTCGTAAGTTCGTTCCCCGTCAAGTTACCGTCGTGCTGCGGAATGGTTGAGATCTATGGTGGAAACATTAAGCTGCACTGTTGCTGTGCCTCCTTTCTATTTTTAATTATCAAAGAAATTGTTGATAAATCAAGTGTCTGTAATGTTATTGTGATTTATTTATTTTTTGTTCACATATACTCAATTTTCTGCAGTGATTATGTTTGATGCAGTATTAAGTCAACAGACATTAATTACTACCACATCTTTACTTCTCAAAATAAACAATATGTTACAAAGAGAAACACCAGACAAAAAATTACAAAAATCAGTTGTTTTGTGTTATGCTGACGGTACGGCGTGAACCTTACTCCACGTATCATAGCCTCATGAATAATGCACGCCGCTCCAAATAATATACGATTACACTGTAGTCTGTAGGAAAATGCACTTTCTTTGTCTCGTGTGTTTGTTCGCACGCCGAATTCGGGTAATGACCGCGACCAACGCAATGCCTTCCACTGACTTGCGGCCAAAACTTACCGTTTATATGTAAAGAGTCTTGTTATGTATGTACATTGTTGACATGACTTGTTTTTATATGACTTGTGATCATACTAGTGATCAATGTCCTATGCGGTGTCATTATATTTAGCTTTTTTTAAGCAATAGAATATCTTTACCACAATTAGGAACTAATTCAGTTGTTTTTCTACACTAAACATTTAGAACAACGGCTATTGTGGCACGAGTAACACTGCGTCTCTACGTCTCCGTGAAATCAGATAACAGTCCAGCAGACTTGCTATAATCGTAACCTTCCTAATCACTGCTAAATTAATTTACTTTATTTTATTTATTGCTCTAATTGTTTTTTTTTATAACATAACGTCTGGTTTCAAGTTAATCAGCGTGATGTAGGATGTTCGGATTTTATTGTTTTGAAAGAACTTGAACAGTGTTCGTCATTTAGACGAGTCGTTCTGTGAACGTTATAATTTGTCTGAGAATCCTTATTTATAGCCGGAGTCCCACTGAGTGATTTATTTTATTACACATTGTGTTTATTTTCTATCTGAATCGAAAGTGTAATCATAAAATCAGTAGGTAGAAATCAAACATACTTAACAACTATTTTTTTAAGATAGCAAGTTACTTACGAATCGTTAGATCTTCTCATTGTTATCGAGTCAATGCTGAGAAAAGACATAGTGAAGTGATTGTGCAATAAACGGTTACGCCCAGCCGTCGATATTGTTTGCTTGGTGTTGTTCAGACGCTCGTGCCAGATCGCTGTTATTAGCGTATCGGTTAATTGCGCAATTTGCAGCTGCTCCGCGAGCCTCATGCCACGCCACAGCACTGGCCAGCACGCGCAGTAGCACAACTCACGAACATGGATTAGTTGAATAAGTAGTATTCTATAGGCCCATTTAAGGTACTCATTACGCTTTTAAAGAAGTTTGTTTAGGAGAAAGAACACTTTGTTAAAATAATAATTCAAGTAAAAGTTACATATATAGATAAAGTATTTTCAAGCATTTACCGATGCATCCTCGCTCACATTGCGCAGAAGAAAGCTCTTGCTCTAGTCTTCTCTCACTGACGACCATGGACTGAACCCACTGCTAGCAGTGTCAGTGTCGCTGTGAATTATCTATTTGCGTGATCAGTCCAAGGACCGAACGTGGGACAGTGATGGCTTCTCCAGAAGCGATAGCATAGCATCTATTACGCGACACGCCTTACTGTGGGAACGTTCAGTCTGGCTGATACCTACTAATGGCAGAATTAGATGTCTAATAAGAGCCAGTGGGCTGAGTCTGCGAAGGGATTGAACATCTGTGCCAAGTGTAAAGCAACAATGTGCACCTGTAAGTACCACGGTACTACGACGGGGCAAGAATAAATAAGAAGATAAATTCGACAATATTATATTTCTATAATACCATTAAACAAAAAAAAATTAAAACTACGATAAAATACGTACTGGATATTAAAAATCAGATCCACGTTGTCAAGCGAAAGGTTCTAGGTTTGATATCCTGCTCTATGGGTAATTTCTCAAAGGATGACCGTATTATCAAATGGCGGATTTGGTACATCCGACTAAATACTGACACATTTTACTTATTATATCATTGCTGATACCAGTTATTAGAATTCATATAATAATATGTAATAATAACAATGAAGTATGTTTAAATCATTGATGCCACGATACCTTTATTGCAATTGATAAAGTACAAATGATTACCATAATTATTTCATTTCAATTAGTACCGTATCGTGGTATCTACTATAACAATTTACAAGACGATACCGAGTAACAACACTGCCTACTCGTCGTAATGTGGATGTGTTGTTCTATAACGACGTCGGATGTGTAAGGAAGCGAAAAAAGTATGAAATGCCCCCTTGTACTGGGAACTGTCAACAGGAATTTACGGAGAGGCCGGGACACAAGTAAGGAGTTGTAGAAAAACTAAAAATATTATGTTGGTAAACAGCTACACAGGCAGACTGTCCACCCGCTGGAGTGGTTGTTGCGGCCAGTGGACACACCTGCAACACCCAGGGACTATGCTGAGACACGAAGTTAAACTGTTGTGTGTCTGACACCTCCTTCACACTTGGAAGCTGGTCGACAGCTTTGCTGTATCCAGGCTGAAATATTGAAATACTTAGTATGGTGTACTTTCTTAAATTATTTTTTTTCAGAAGCTTAAAGTTCCTACTAGTCTACACTATACTCGGGCCAAATGAATTTGTTCTTTATTGAATACTTGCTCGTCAGAACTCGGACATTCTTTACCTTTCCTCAAAGAATAAGTGGTCGAAGAAGTGGTATTCAATAAGGCTGTTGAAACGCATACAAGTGACGATTGAAACTTAAACGTTTGTCTTCACATGAGATATGAGTCGTTACAATACAAACAGTAGAGTGTACTCACCTCTGCGTGTGCGCCTGGCACGGTCAGAAGGTGCACTCCATACAAAATAGTATACATAGTATATATAATAATATCTAGATATAAAGGGAGAAATTAACGGAAGTAAAGAGTACAACACTACCTAGGGTGATATTATTCAGATCAGCCTTATTATTGTGACGTGTTGTTAGTTTAGGTCTATAAAAAGAGAAAAGGAACAAGGGTCATACATTTATGGTCTTCTTCAAGTTTGTTCAGTTTTATGAAGGTGCCTGAATGATACCCACCGAATTCTAACATGCTATGGGCAAAAAAAATAAATTATCGATAGGTACCTACCTATTCTTGGGTTTGAAATGCGTCACCATGACTACATACAGCTGAGTTGTTAGCTAATTTGTTGCAAAACCTTCGTCTTCCCAACTATATCGACAACCATCCTCGTAAGCAGTGCTTCTCTTTTGAGAGAAGCCTGCCTTCAGCTCGGTGATAGTCTCAGATTTCTGTTTACTTCCTTGCGCTATTGCCACTGGTTCTTCTGTATGTGGTTCCTATAACTGGTACGTGCCGTATGCTCGTCACGCGCGCACATCTAGCCGCGCCGCGACGTCGCCGCGCGTAGTAGCGCGTGTGTGGGGGGCCTAACACTGGCTTCTCATGACACGAGTATTTTTAGACGCCGCCACTTGGTTACAAGCATGTTCAGGTAATATACGTATTAAAGTTCTCTTCATTCAACTTAGCTAGATTTATGTAAAATTGCAGATGTAACGAGACTACTCGTCGTTTCGATTCAATTTCTTGGCGGGTCAATGTTGTAAGTATGTCGTTGTATTTTTTGTTAGCTAAGACCTTTTGGCAAGGGGCAATGAGCATCGTATTTATCTGGCGATAGGAAACCCCCCTTTTATTGGGGACCTAATTGACTACTATTGGCGTAGGTACACTGGGCATATGCCAATAGGTGCCAGGTACAGGAAAATGCTTGAAAATAATTAACACACGAACGAACAAAATCATTCATTTGTTGTAAGTATCGATCACTAATAAACAAATAAGGATACAATCTTCATGCATTACGATAGCGCCCTTTGAAAGTTGTAGTCAAAGTTGCGTCAGGCGCACTTCCCGGCGCTCTCCACCGGACCAGCCGCTAGGAAGTTAAATAGTTTACCGCAACAACACTTGTTATTGCATTGGCCACGCATAAATAACTCCTTTATGCACTAATGATTCACTATTAACTATTCACGACACTATCCGCATCACTTTGCACTCCATTTCCTTGTAACTACAACGCCATCAGCGATGCTTGGTTAGAGAAACAGCAATGAATTGCAAATGGGAAAGCGACTGACTAAGGGAGTACTCACACTTGTCGGCGTCAATCAACCACTTCGACTATATTGTAATGTTGTATGAGTGATAGCTGATTGATATTGATACGCATGGTTGGTTTTTAAGTTTCTAGAAACCCTTTGCTTTTTGCATAATTAAGTAAATACGGCGTATGGCATGTCACAGGTACGTGTGCATGTCCTCGATGGCTATCTAACGTCTATTTGTAAAGACAATAATTATTATAATCTCGACATTGTAGAGACTTAAACATTACATATATTATTTATTCATGGCAAGCAAAACCACAATATACTGGGAATGTTAGAGAAATATGAGCTTCAGCATCCATTCGACGAAGGTAATGTTCCTACATAAAAGTAGGTACTTGCTATATAGTACCTTCGGATAGGCCAAGTTAAATGTAATCGCCAGATTATTTGAACACTAAAGCACCAACAGACTGGAACTTTGTCATTCATCAATGCTAGCGTCGTCACATCACGCCATGACAAGATGTGATTATAATTCGATTCAAGCCATGCTGGCTGTCGTCTACAAAACATGATGCATCCTACAAACATCTTCCGCGGTATGCCTCATGTGAACGGCCGCCAAGTCACAGCTCTAGCCCTTGAAATAAAAAGGTCCGAAGCGAAAAGTGTATTAATATTCAGTGTATCTTGGAGGGAAGTTAAATAGCCGTGTATTTGTATTCATTATCCTCCGACTCTAACAGCTTACGTGTGAGCCGAATAGTTGAGCGACGTGACCTGTCACCGTGTCCGTTGTCACGCGATACGACACGTGAGGCCAGGTCTTCATCGTGAATAGTGTCCAGATAATATGACTGACGAACTGAAGAAATAGACCTATAAATATATTAAATAATCAAAACTAGTAAGTAATAGCGACAACACTTCTCCATCTTTGTTTTTTCACTGCATACATCATCGAACAGGCAGGGAGACCTCTCAAAGTATGTTTCAGGTTTTCCCAAAAAAAGTTACCACCAAAATGAAGCTTTCAGGTTTTTGTTGCGACCAGTAGGTAAGCAAGCATTGCACGCAGCCGCTTCTATGAAGAAAGACAATAGAAGTGCTGGTGACCACAAGTCAACCAGAGGTCAGTCCTAAGTGTTCCGATACGTCTGCACAATGTAGCCGCGCGCTGGAACAGTTTTGTCTGTGTTGTCATTGTGGCGCAGTCGCGGCGGCGCGGTGTGCGGGTAGCATTAGTCCACATTAGACACGCCGCTGCCGCTACGTGTCGCCATTGTGCGCTCCTGCTTAGCTAGCGCGGTAGGTGACCATCAGCTAACAATACGTCGCCGAGGCACCACCGACACTTGTGGAACGTTGATGCCACGCGTCTGAAGGAGCCTTTGTCTCAAATGAGAGGTTACGACGCCTCTTCCTTGTTGCTCCATCACTTTCGTATAGGTTTCAGATGTGAAAGAAAATGTGAAGTGCTTTCCTCATCGGGGAATTAGAGAACATCGTAAAGAGAAGCCTGGGATGGGTAAAGTCTAAATCAAACATAATTCATTCGCTATGCAAAGTGTACTAAGTAATCGTTTATATGTTTAGGTAGGTGGCTAGGTGACTACTGTTGACAATGGTCGAGCCATTCTGTTGACCCTATAAAGGACAACTATCAAGAATGTACGCATTACTAATAGTAGACAACCTTGAACACCGCAAACTGAGCAATAAACAATGAGATTTTACTTCAACTACTAATAAATTTCAATGAACATAAACTTAGGAGCACAAGCGCCGACCGCGACTCCGCCCGCGCCCTTCGTGTCTGTACTCACCAGCACATAGTGCTGCTGCAGCTATCTAACAAACAACAATATATTAATATTCCACAATACGAAAAGCTCTATAATCCTCGTCTCACTAAATAGGTATACTTAATCAATGAGAATCTAAGCATTAAATCCCCCACGCCGCCGATACGTATCGAATCGGAATGACGTCTCATTCGTCCGATTTATAACGCGTGCGCACTGCGACCAATAGACGTATTCGACCACCCATATACAAAAAATGTTTTGAATAAAGCAAGTAGCAAAACAGCAGTGCAAACTGTAGTTTGCTCTGGATGTTTGTAGCATGTGGCGATACGGAGCCTCGTAGCAAGCGTAGTCTGTACGTAGCGTGACGCAACATTTTGCATGGCGTTCGATTCCCGCGCGGCTATAAATCATGTTGTCCGACAAGCGAACAAAGCCGGGTAACGCGCCGTGTCTTTGTGGGTTTTGAGCGATTTCGGTTTATAATCATTTTTCATCCCGCGCCGCCGCCGTCCGGAATTTTACGCTGATCACCGGAATATACGAGCTTCGTTACCATTGTATGCCACTTCACTTTATTGTGTGTCGTTTAGTTCTTGTGAAGTCAAGCTCCTGAGGGGCAATTCTCGTAATTTTAAGAATGTTCACAGTCTGATCTCAGTCTCAATCTGTCAATAATACCTCTAATTTCCCTACATTTTGACAAGTTTTTGACATTTGTTTGTCGCCGAGATGAGACTGCGACTAAATTTTTAATGTTTTCAATTACGAGAATTGGCCTTCAGATCATTTAATTATATTTTATCAGTTTTATTACACTTTAGAATGGTACCTAGTTGTTTATTTATTCACTAAGCAACTACAACAGGTAATAATCACAGTAAGTATATCCTTAGGTTCAAGTTAAAGGTTTCGACCTGACGACCACCCAAAGCGTACTCGCACAACATGACCAGCAACAACAATAATAATGATAACAACTACAGTAAAAAATAAAAATCAAACTTAATTGACAACATTACAGTTACAAGGTATGAGCCTCTGCCCTCCGACACACTACCTACTACTCATGCAGGGAATGTGTAGGAGACCAAACACGCCAGGTTAAGTGCATCATTCACACAAAGTTACATTATTTAAAGAGAACAGTATTTAAAGCGATATAAAATTAAAGCGTTATAAATTTAACAAGAAAGAATACATACAAGAGTAGATACATTTTGAAAGCAGCGGCACGAGAATCGAAGATATCAATACTGTTATTGTCTTTTGATTTTTCATAGTAAAGTCGACACATTCTAACGAAATATGAAACAGATCTAGAGAATAATAATTTACAAAGTGCATGTTGCATGTTTGAGGTCGCACAAACATTCACGACTATTGATTACCCCTTTAAAAGGTTAAAAAAACTTATCTATTACAATTACAGATTTAACTTTTAAATCCTCTAAGTAAATCCGCGTCTCAAGTTTTTGTCACCGATACTGCATTGAGATGTCACCGGCTGGCGTCCGGCGCGGGGCGTGCGGGGGTGCGGCGGCGCCCAGTTCCCACCGAGCGTTGAACATAGAGCACGTCTCTAATTAATCATAATAGCAGTTTTTATATCAATGTAATGAGGTAATAAATTTTTGTCAATAGTTAGACGTTGCACGTCGGTAAGTGCTCGCGTGCGGTCCGCGGCGCCTTGACCGGCGCGGGCATCGCGTGTGACTAATTAGCTACAACCCAAGGTTCATATGAGAGATTCGACATCAATATGGGCGTGTTAGATAATGTATTGTCTGTTTCTACAGATTCGGGTCGAAGGTGGATGCAGTACCTACTTCGGTACTTGTGCGGGCTTTGGTTACGTTTCATTTGCGTAGCTCTGCCGTAGACGGTGTAAAAACGCTCAAGTCACATGCACAGATTCAGATTTGTAACTAAGACGCATGAAAGTAAGGGTTATGCCCTTACTGATCAGAAAGTAGATAATGTACCTTATGTTCTACTTTTACCTTTGCCTCTACATCCGTGTCAACTTTTACCAAACTATTTTTTATGCCAAATTGCAAATCATATTCAAGCAGTATCAAGTAGATACTATTGTTTATTCTGTGGTATTGTCATCTCCTACAATTGCTTCGCTCGGTGACGGCAGTTAATCGTATGTCGCGACAAAGCGCAGTTTAGTGTCGGCATGTAAAACAAACGCGACGCGACAGTTACGTGCGCGCGCCGCTGATTAATTGTACCAGCGGTCCTTTACAACCGCCTCTTTATTCTGATGTTACAATTAAACTTAAGTTTATTGTTTATTATTAGGAAAGCAAACGGGAAATTGCGAGAAAATGGCTGCTGTAAAATGAGAGAAATTTGACCGTTGTTTGTGACCTACAACAAAACAAGCATAAAAAATTATTTTTACCAGGAATAGGTGATTTGGGTATATATAGTTAATTAGATATTTTTACATCATATTACATAAAAAACATTCTACACTTTAACATCCGAAGCAAAATATCAAAGTCTAAACATCTCAACAATTGTATATCTAACACGAACTGCGTCTAATAGTAAAGTGAAGGTGTGATCACCGCGACAGCGCGATTATCGCGACAAAACGCAGTTTAGTCGGCCGTCTGCGCCAGAACGAATGTGCGCGCGCCTGATTAATGCTTGGTGTGAGCGATGCCTAATGATACGATCCGCTCATTATTAACTCCTTTACTGCACAACTGAACAGTCGATTAACGTTAAACCTTTAATGACCCGGTAATTAGCAGTTGCCTTAAGATATTGGCACGTTCGGAACACTGTTTACCGAGTCATTTTTTACTTGACTATGTCTTAATACATTAGCAAAATGGACGAAAATATGTCAGAGGAATTAAATCATTTGAATTAGGTTTATAACACCTGGTGTATTTTTGTAAAAAATATTATGACGTATTATTGTAAAAAAATGCTTTGTACAAATCACAATTATTATTAATAATTCATCCATTTAACAAAAAAAGCTGTACAATGATATCCCCTTCGGACAAGCAACAACCCTTGCGATGGACGGTACAGTCAGCCACGTAAACAAGTTGTTTTTTTAATAATAAAATGCTATAAGTAATATCCTCGTAGCTCAATTTCCTTTCATTTTCCTAGAATTCCAGTCAAATGAAATAATGTCACATGTTATTTGGTTACCTACTTGAGGTTGTAAATATTAGTATTTTGGTGATTTATTTCATCGATATGCATTTTAAATACTTACTTAATTTTTTTACTGAGTGACCAAAAACATTTATGTTTCAATATGTTGCGTAACATTTATCTTAATAACTTCAAAGTATTTATAAAAATAATTAAATTATATTATTCACGTACAGGGGAAGGAAACCAAAAACCTGTGACACATTGTAACGGATTTTTTTCTAAGTCACGAGATGAATGCAGAATCGACTAGAATTATTCAAATATTCACTTGCGCTGTGCAGCGTATGGGAATTTATTCAAATTAGTGTACTTGTACAGAACCTGTTCTAGATGATAAGGGGTGTTTGATGCGATCCCCTCGCCGGGCCGCTGGGCCGGTCAGCCTCCGGACCGGTGCAATGCGCAACAACACCCGGCATTATCACAACAAATATGCGTTAAAAATAAAATCTTATCTATCCGACTAAATCAAATATCTAAAACGAGTTAAATTGCTGAAATAGAGATATTTCTACATTTTTAGAAATCGTAAAATAAAGTAAAATACTAAAGTTCAAAAAGTCAATGCTAAATCCACTGACAAAAAAATCGTAGCTTACCTACTGCCTAATTTACATTTGTGAAAGAACAAATATTTTCCTCTTAAAGACGAACTCTGTTACGATATTATAATTTAGCAAGTTATTCCGGTCTAGTGTAGATGACAAAATTAATGTAAAAAACTTGGATGAAGCGGCTGCGATAACAATTTATGTGCCGTTACAATCGTATGCAAACATCGTCCTTGGAGCGCTTGCCATTAGCGATGCGTAATTAATTTAAATATATTCAAGGTGGGTTCACTTTCGGACTATTCATATGATTTTTTACAAAACCATACGGAAATGTAGCAGAGAAACGCGCACGCGTCGATTGTATATTTGTATCGTAGGTACGTTATTGCTGGCGCAGATGGCCGGTGCCTTCTGTTTTAAGCTGTGAGTAGGTACTTATCGCCAAAGTCATAGGACAGACATTTGAGTAGCATCCGCCGGTGGCGCTGATATTTTTTGGTAAAAACTTTGATCTTCGCTTAGATTAATTTCTGTCATCTATTCATTCTCAGCTCACACACTAACGAAAGCTCGTTTAAAAAAAAAGTATTTTTTGCCAACTGGTGGTTGATCACTTGTTGATAATTTTCCATTCGCCGTAATTTAAATTGTAAATTTTCGTACGTCAGTTAACTGTGTAGGTATATACCTACTTATATTATATGAGTTCAGTTTTTGTACATCATTGTTGTTTTGATCTTTCCCCTACAGGCAGCGTGTCTTTGTCGTGAACCTGTCGACAACCATCAACTTTCAGTTTGTACTTTGGGTGCTCTGACTTATTCCACAGTAAAGGAAGAAAGAATATTATATTTTATTAAGAGTTTAGACTTCGCACGTAATCAATTCAGTCTAAAAATACTGCAGATGAAGATAGCTTAGTAGCTGACTGAAACAGGATGCTATAGCGATCCACCGCGCATGCGCGACTGACGTATGCAGCGCCCGCGCATTCTCATGGTAATCCCGCATGACGACACACACTTAACACATGCAAATCGTTTATTGATAAACAAATAATGGTATTATAAGTTTTATTGCGCATTGTCGCGCCTCGGGCGGCCGCGGCGGTGTCGCTGACCGCTCACTCCAGCAGATTTGAATTTATAATGTTTTTTATTGTTTCGCCTCCATTGTATAATATTTGTGTTACTATTGAAGCGGCGGCGTCTGGTTGTATCGTTTACGCTAAGCTGTCATAACTTTAAAATCAGCCACTTATGTCAAGGATTGTTGGCTTTCATTGTCTCGTTAAGTGTTGCACACACTAGGTTGCTGTCAAACAGAAATACCCTGCGATATACCTTGTCAAGTGGTTAGGTAACTTTCAGAAAAAGATTCGAATAGATGAGAAGCAAAGCTCCTATAGCGTTGCTAAAACGGCGTAGCATATCTTGACGTAGCATGTCGTAGCGGAGTGTGTCATGGCGTAGCTTGCCGTAGCGGAGCGTGTCTTGGCGTAGCATTTCGTAGCTTACCATAATATGTACGTGGCGTAACATGTCTTACCGTAGCGTGGTTAATACATGTATTTGCGTGACGACACCGTCATTTTATACTTAACACGAACATCGCACCATTCTACTATTGATAGGTAGCAATCATAGGTAGGTTTCTCCTTCTCCTGGCTTGTATCAATATCACTGCTTAGTTCACTATTGTATATTTGTTTATTTTTGGTTCGTCTTATTTTTTAGGGTTCCTGTTGTAAAATCTATTTGGAAGATACTTTTTGTTAGGTTTTATGTCATTTGTAATGTCGATAAAAAGATATTCGAAATTTAATATGCTTGTAACTTGACGTTTGAATAGCAACCATCGTACAATGTTTTCTGAGTTTTTCTTTTCCTTTCTTATTTCCCTATTTCCACGAACGTGATTCTTCATATCTATTATCATACCTATTACAATCACAACACGTTATCAGCACGAAGCTCTGTATATTTTATCTACGATCGAATTTAAAAGGAGATTGGTGGTGAAAATATGTCGTCTGCAGTTTCTGGTATGTCACTAAATGGTATTCCGATACTTTGTAATAGAGAAGGATACACTGTGTGGAAATTTAAAATGAGAATGCTATTAATCCATGAAGGATTGTGGGAAACCATAAGCGGAGTAGTTGTCGAAGGCAATAAGACGGCCGACGATGTACGGAAGGATGAAAAGGCTCTTTCTAAAATATGCCTTACTGTGGATGGCGCTGCTATTTCGGTTGTTCGACCAGCTAAGACCGCAAAGCAAGCGTGGGATGCTCTTATGAAATCCTACGAGGATCGAAGTTTGGGTCGTAAACTGTCGTTGGAACGTAAGTTGTACAGGTACACCTTATCTGACTTTTCTAATTTAGAAGCTTACATAAATGCAATAACTACAACAGCACTAGACCTGGCCGATATTGGCAAAACTATAGAAGATAGTTCTTTAGCAGCTATTATATTGGGAGGTCTAACGTCTCGCTACGAGCCTATGATAATGGCGCTTGAGAATGGGAGCGTTGAAGTCACAACAGATTTGGTGAGGACTAAGTTGTTGAGTGAAATGACGAAGGAGACTAAAGATGATGTGGCTGCGTTGAATGCTAACAGGCAGGTTATTTGCTATCGTTGTAAGAAGCCAGGGCACAAGAGTCCTAATTGTCCTCTCAAAAAGAAGGAGAAAAAGGCAAAGGCGAGTTGCTCTATAGAAAATTGTTCTAAAGATAAGGGAATGAATGTTTCTAGTTCAGGGAATATGGATGCATGTGTCACGGAATTGGCTTTGGATGGTGTCAAGGAATTGGCTTTGTCTGCACCAAGTATTCAGATGTCTGAGAAGTGGATTATCGACTCTGGTGCGTCTACTCACATGACTCCACATGCTGAATGGTTTAATAGTTACCGACCCTGTGATGGGAAGATAACTGTAGCAAATGGTAAAAGTTTGCCGGCTGTGGGTTTAGGAGATGTTGCTATTGACACAAAAACCGATTTCAAGAAGATTAAAAATGTTGTACATGTTCCTGGCCTAGATTGTAATTTACTCTCAGTCAAAAAGGCAGTAGAGAAAGGTTTCTCGATTGTTTTTGATACGAATGGCTGTAATTTTTATTATTCTAATGATGTTTCTTTTATAAATGATCCTGTTATACATGGTTCTATTTGTGGTGGATTGTACACTTTAGATTGTACAGTAAAACCGCAAGGTGTTTCAGCTTATAATGTTCACACTAATTTGTCCCAGTTTCAGCTTTGGCATAAGCGTCTAGGACATCTCTGCCGTATTGGTATGGATCTACTCAAAAAAGGTCTAGCTGTTGGTGTTGAGTATACTGAGGTTGACAAAGAACCATGCGTACCTTGTGTAGAAGGTAAGCAGGCCCGGAAGCCTTTCAAAGGGATAAAGTATAAGAAGGCTTCGTCACCATTAGAATTGGTCCATACGGACGTTTGTGGTCCCCTGACCACTGAATCTTTTAAAGGTAATAAATACTTTATTATTTTTGTAGATGATTATACACGTTTTATATCCCTTTATTGTATGTCATCTAAGACAGAAGTTCAGAAGTATTTTTGTGCTTTCCAAGCACTTGTTGAGAGACAGACTGGCAGTAAGATTCAAACCCTTCGGTCAGACAATGGTACTGAGTATGTCAACAAGGAGCTGACAGATTATTTGCAGGCTCAAGGGATTCGACATGAAACCTCTGTACCATACAGCCCTCAACAAAATGGGGTAAGTGAACGTTGCAATCGTAGTATTGTGGAGAAGGCCCGTTCCTTGCTAGCACATAGCTCTCTGTCGAAAGTTTTTTGGCAGGATGCTGTTGAGACTAGTGTTTATTTAAAGAATAGGTCACCTCATCGTGCACTTGATGGTAAGACGCCATATGAAATGTGGTGTGGTAGTAAACCCGACCTGTCTCATTTAAAGGTGTTTGGTTGCCGAGCTTTAGTTCACGTGCCTTCATGTCAGAGAACTAAGCTTGACATGAAAACTTCTGAACATATCTTTGTTGGATATTCAGACGATCCAAGGAGTTATTATTTCCGTAGCGCGGAAAACCCTCGGAGGTTGATTAAGTCACGGGATATTACGTTCTTTGAAAATAATTTTTCAGGATTGAAGGATAAATCTGTTCAGCCTGAAGTTGTTGTGAGCCCTAATGTCATTAATCTTTTTTCACAAACTTCTTCAGATACCACATCGCCACAGGAGATTTCTATCTCATCTGCTTCTATTTCTTCACCTACTTCAGAAAGTGTGGACATGGAGGTAGAGCAAATTGACGATTTTGTGGACGCGACTGATGAAGCTGGTGGGGTTGGCGACACAGAGTCTCTACATTCAGGTGAACAACGTGATCTGTCCTTGGTTCCTTCAGATGAACCCAACGATGTATGTCCTGAGAGAAGATATCCTAATAGAGTACGTAAACCTCCAGATTATTATTCATATGGCACTCACGGTGTTGATTTGTTGTGTGATGATCCGAAAAGTTATCGTGAAGCTATTAATAGCGATGATAAAGATAACTGGATTTCCGCAATGAAGGATGAGTACAATGCCTTATTGAAAAAGCAGACTTGGACATTAGTGGATAAACCAAATAAAAAGGTTATACCATGTAAATGGGTATTCAAGGTAAAGAGAGACGCGAACGGTGCAATAGTTAAGCATAAGGCGCGACTAGTTGCGAAAGGTTTTAGTCAAGTTTGGGGGACTGACTATAACGAGACTTTTGCCCCTGTAGTTCGAAATTCATCTCTACGTACGCTTATAGCGTTGGCGGCAGAAATGGATTTAAAGATCCAACACATGGATGTGGATACCGCATTCCTCAATGGGGACTTAGAGGAGGAGGTGTACATGCAACAGCCTGAGGGATTTGCTGAGCGCGGGGCAGAAGGTAAAGTCTGTTTGCTCAGAAAATCAATTTATGGTTTGAAGCAGGCAGCTCGAGCCTGGAATATCAAATTGCATCAAGTTCTATCGAAAATTGGCTTTGCACGAACATCTGCGGAATCATGTGTTTACTTGAAAAAGTTTGGTAATGAAATCATAATACTTGCAGTCTATGTTGACGATCTAATTGTCTTTTACAAAGAAAAATGTTTGTTTGACGCTGTCAAAAATGACTTAGAAAAATTTTTCTCGCTAAAAGATTTAGGTGCATTATCATATTGTTTAGGCATAAATATTAACCGTGTTGACGATAAAATCATGGTCAGTCAGAAGACCTTTATTCAGGCAGTGTTGGAGCGGTTTAATATGAGAGATTGTAAGGAGATGTCTACACCTTTGGAGAATAACAAGTTGGAGAAAGGTAATCCATCATCTCTTGGTGAATATCCTTACCAAAACTTGATAGGATGTCTCATGTACCTAGCTGTGAATACGAGACCCGATATAGCTTATGCCACAAGCTATTTAAGTCAGTTTAATAACTGTTACGATAAGAGGCATTGGTTGGCCGCTAAAAGAGTGTTACAGTATTTGAAGGGTACTATGGATTACTGTATTACTTACAGGAAAGTCGGTAGACGTTTGTGTGGATTCACGGATGCTGACTGGGCGAACTGTGTACATGACCGTCGGTCGTACACTGGTTTCTACTTCACGCTAGCGGGCGGACCTATTAGCTGGGAGTGTAAGAAGCAGCCGACGGTAGCCTTATCGTCTACAGAAGCTGAGTATATGTCCTTAACCAGTTCTGCAAAGGAGGCTATTTTTCTCAGACGGTTAGTGTGTGACATTACTGGTTTTTCTGATAGGGTGTTGCTATACAACGACAGTCAAAGTGCACAGAAACTTGTGCTAAATCCAATCCACCACAATAGAACCAAACACATTGATACGAGATATCATTTTATTCGTGAAAAGGTTACTGAGGGTGTTATAAATATAAAGTTTATACCTACGGATAAAATGACAGCCGATGTTTTAACCAAGCCCTTAAGGCGCATAGCTCATCTTAGGTGCGTTGTTAATATGGGTTTAGTGATAAACAAGTAGAATAATCTTCTATTTATTTATTTTTCGTCGGTTTATATTTTGTATTTGTGTTTAGTCTGGTAGTAATGTTTTATTATTTTCTATTGTGTTTAGCATTACTACTTTATCTTTTTATTTCCATTAAGGGCGGATGTTGTAAAATCTATTTGGAAGATACTTTTTGTTAGGTTTTATGTCATTTGTAATGTCGATAAAAAGATATTCGAAATTTAATATGCTTGTAACTTGACGTTTGAATAGCAACCATCGTACAATGTTTTCTGAGTTTTTCTTTTCCTTTCTTATTTCCCTATTTCCACGAACGTGATTCTTCATATCTATTATCATACCTATTACAATCACAACAGTTCCGTACCTCAAAAGGAAAAACGGAACCCTTATAAAATCACTTCGTTGTCCGTCTGTCTGGCCGTCTTTCAAGACCCTTTTTCGCAGGAACGCATGGAATTATCAAGTTGAAATTAATATCAAATACTCAGGGCTGCAATCCCTTGAAGCAGTAAAAAAAATCAAACTTCTAAGTCAACGCTATCAAAAGGTACGGGCGTTTTGGGCAGCGGGCGTTTTTTCGGGTGTTTAGCTTTTGTCTACGGAACATATTCCGTATCTCAACTGTGGCTAATGAGACACAATTGAATTTCTATTGTCATAAATCAAATATTGATCCTACTATAATAATCACACTAATATTATAAAGGCGAAAGTTTGTGAGTGTGTGTGTTTGTTACTTCTTCACGGTCAAACAGCTGGAGCAATTTTGATAAAATTTTGTATGGAGGTAGCTATACCCTAGATTAACATATAGGCTACTTTTTATCCCGATATTCCCACGGGATCGTAAGTTATGCGGGTGAAACCGCGGGGCGCAGCTAGTATACATATATATATATATATAAATAAAAATCCGAAAACCGTAAATTTGTAGTTACATACCTATAAGTTTGTACAGAACCCTAACTAAACTAAAAATATACTATTTGTGTATCATACGTGTGGTAACGATTCTTTAACTGTTCGGCAACTTGGCGAGTACGAGTAGTTCTGAAGTAACCAATCGTAGGAACGTAGCTAATTATCGAGAGACGTGTCAATTAAACGCCTCGTAGATGACAACTGACTGACATTTACACAACTGTGCAACATTCTGTTCCAGCCGTATTGTATGGCCGCCATGCTCGATACATACATCTTAATAATTATATTTAATATTATATTATTTGCACTTTTTTGTGCTAACTATTGTTAATTCTATATTTTGACAAGTGGACGAGATTCGGTATCTACCTTTTACCGGAGTATTTTGTGTGAACAATGCCGTCGTTGCAATACGCGAATTCGATTTTAATATCGCAATTGTTTCCACGTTTTACCGATAATTATGTAATTATAAACGAGGAGAATTGTTTAATTTGCCTGTTTAAAATGGTGACACACACACACAGGTGTAAGTCTAAACCAAAGTAATTTGCATGCAGACTACGACTGTTTAAGCGTCAGTCTTAGAGTGACATTGAAATGAAAAAAAAACCAAATGCATTAGATTTAAATTACCGAATGTTAGAAGTAGCGAATGTGAACTCATATTGAATGGCCAAAAACTAGAATTTATTAATCAGCCAGTTTTCCTAGGAATCACGCTAGGCGAGAAATTACAATGGGGACCTCATATACAATAACATCTATTGCGGGGCGGCTAAGCTCGGCCGCTTATGCTGTTAGAAAGATAAGACAGTTACCAGATGTAGAAACCGCGCGTTTGGTCTATTTTAGTTACTTCCACAGAAATTTATCATATGGCATTTTACTATGGGTTCGGACTGCTGACATAGAATCCATTTTTATTTTAGAAAAGAGAGCTGTTAGAGCCATTTATAATCTACGTCGCCGCGAATCTCTTAGGGAACTATTTAAAAAGGTTAATATCATGACGGTACCTTGCCATATCATGACGGTATCTTTATTTCTAGTATTAAAATTATGTCTATCACTTACTTTATTAAAAAGATGTTGCTTTTTTCTTACATACATAATCTTTTCGTAAATGAATTGGCAAGGTACCGTCATGATATTAACCTTTTTAAATAGTTCCCTAAGAGATTCGCGGCGACGTAGATTATAAATGGCTCTAACAGCTCTCTTTTGTAAAATAAAAATGGATTCAATGTCAGCAGTCCGACCCCATAGTAAAATGCCATATGACATAATACTGTGGAAGTAACTAAAATAGACCAAACGCGCGGTTTCAACATATGTTAAATGTCTTACCTTTATAACAGCATAAGCCGCCGAGCTTAGCCGCCCCGCAATAGATGTTATATGAGGTTCCCATTGTAATTTCTATGTGTCGCAACCGAACAACCTGCGAGCTCTACTGCAGGGGAGTGCTGGTGTCGCAACCGAACAACCTGCGAGCTCCACTGCAGGGGAGTGCTGGTGTCGCAACCGATCAACCTGCGAGCTCCACTGCAGGGGAGTGCTGGTGTCGCAACCGATCAACCTGCGAGCTCCACTGTAGGGGAGTGCTGGTATCGCAACCGAACAACCTGCGAGCTCCAGTGCAGGGGAGTGCTGGCATCGCAACCGAACAACCTGCGAGCTCCACTGCAGGGGAGTGCTGGTGTCGCAACCGAACAACCTGCGAGTTCCACTGCAGGGGAGTGCAAAAAATATTGATCTTACTGAATTGTATTATTTAATTTCTATACTTATACGTACGAGTAGTGTACTTACAATAGAACCTTAAAGTCGTCAAGTGCCATAAATAAAAAATATTATTGAATGACAGTGTTTTTTGTGGTTCGTTTAAAGAATAGTTCATCAGCTACGGAGGGTTTGTCTGCGGTGCGTGGGGCGGTAATGTGATTACCAGCTAACTGCGTTACTGCCAGCCACAGAGCGTGACTGTGGTGCTACGAGTGCCCACTGATTTTTGTGCCACTACCTCGATAAGAAACATGCAAATAGATTTGATTGAATTAACTATGATTTATACAAATGTGCTAAAAATTTTAAATACTAGATATATTTAAGCACTTAATTAGTGTCGTTGCGGTTTATTAGTAGTGGTACTTAATTGTTGTTTATTTTTTCATTTTTGTCGTCGCTGTTGTCTGATCCCAGAATCGTCAACATAAGCTGCATTAAACGAAGTTCACTGCTGGACAAATTCCTCTCCTAAGTTGATCTGCTTTCATTTTCGGGTATTTAATTCAAACACATGTTACTTCAATTAAAATAGCACAATCGTAAGAACGCTTGAACAAACCCGTATAGTAGATACATACCTTGCTAGTAACATGCAGTGAACCCAGATCACAAACTGCTAATACTTGCCAATGATATGCAGCGAACCCGGATCACAAACTGCATATAATATGCAGTCACCTCGGATCACAACCTGCATACAATACGCAGTGAACCCGGATCACAAACTGCATATAATACGCAGTGAACCCGGATCACAAACCGCATACAATACGCAGTGAACCCGGATCACAAACTGCATATAATACGCAGTGAACCGGCCGGATCACAAACCGCATATAATACGCAATGAACCCGGATCACAAACTGCATATAATACACAGTGAACCCGGATCACAAACCGCATATAATACGCAGTGAACCCGGATCACAAACTGCATATAATACGCAGTGAAGTCGGATCACAAACCGCATATAATACGCAGTGAACCCGGATCACAAACTGCATATAAGACGCAGTGAACTCGGATCACAAACTGCATATAATATGCAGTGAACCCGGATCACAAACTGCATATAATACGCAGTGAACTCGGATCACAAACTGCATATAATATGCAGTGAACCCGGATCACATGCTGCATATAATATGGGAACCACCTTTTGCTAATCAACTTCTTATCTGGCAACTCTTCCTGTATCCACGTCAAAAGAGCGGCTATCTGAGCTGCTCTTTTGAAGTGGATGAGTTGCCAGTTATAATATACATATCATCAAGCCATATCTTACCAATTAGGTATGTTTGAGTCGTACGTCACAAAGAGGATCAAACGCTCTCGCCTGTTTTCTTTCTGTTTAATGACCATGACCAAAGCAATGATTTTTACAAAATAATAAATATTAACTACTTGTATGTCCCTATGTTTTCCTTTTTGATGATACATTATTTTATAAGCACTAGAACCTTCAAAAAATGCCGATTTAAACCGCTGTCAACACAGGCCTAGTAAAAACAATAAAAGGACTTGGCTTAAGGACTTTGCATCCAAAGCCTAAACTATTAAAAAAAAAAAAAAGTACAAATTTGACAACTATTAATGACAAAAGAAAAATATAGGGATACAGCACATATCCTTCTTATTCAGTTTATGAAATATCTTTCCAATATTGGAGGAGGAAATAGGCGGGAGCCAAGCCTCGAATTATGATTTTTTGCTCAGGCTTTTTCAAAAGTCTCTCCGACTGCATTTCCTCTTAACCGGGCACAAATCCAAACTCTGAGCTGCTACTAAGTATTTATAATAAAAACCACCGCCACCACCGCCTGACCTAGGGATCGAACCCCAGACGTCATGATCAGCATTTGCACTTGTGACCACTAGACAAACGAAGCAGTCCATTGTTCATTAATAAACGTTTAAAGCTGCCTGCTTACTTATAAGGAGCTGTTCACGTAGTAGGGTACTTAATATTAATTACAAGTCCTTCACGGCGCATTGCGGGGGTGGGCAGAGCTCTACTGATTCGATTACTGGCGTGGATGCGCATGCTTGTCGCTAAATTTTCATAATTCCATTACTTACACTTTCTTACTTTTAGCATCTAGTGTAAATTAATGGTACAAATATATGATGCGTTGAAATGCAACTCCATTTCAATTAATATAATTAAATTATAGTAAATCTCAGACAGTTGCTTTAAAAATCCTAATAATTATTACGAATCTGAAACTAACTTTTATCTTTATACAGATTATGTAATTTTCTTTGACGCGATTAAGTATACTTTCCTACCTACTTACATCGGACGCACCTTTGGCGTTCAACCCTGCTTCTAACCTAATCATAGGGTAATCTTTTCACACGGCATAATCATCAGCATAGGTGAACGAGAAAAAATAAGTTTCGTCAGCTCTTACTTTTAATAATATTTCTCTCTGCAGCAACTAATAGACATACGTGAAACTAATTTAAATTCTCTAACAGGACCACACTTTTATGCATTTAAATACCTCCATTAATTAGCCGATTGAACCACAAAATAATTTGATTACACTAATAACATTATCTTCTGGTCAATAAACCACTCTCGACCACAATCTACGAAATGTGACTTATGTATGACTTACCACTTCCACATGAAAACACACACAAACATACTACTTGCAATAAACATGCCGTGCTAAATTATTGTCTACAAGTGTGGGGTCTGCCCGGGCATTGAGCAGTCCGGCAGGGTAATGTGCGCAGTGATCAATCAGCCGGCAACTATGTGCTGCAGGACAAATGATGCGTTTTGTTCACCACAATCATGTTTGTGGTTTGGGGCGATAATGACTTCTAATGTTACAATTGTCTATTGTTAATGTGGCTAAAGTGATTTAGAACTGTGTCTCGATTTGAAAACATGTGTGCTATCCACATTTGTAGACATATTGTTAGGGTCATTTCGTGTTAATGTATTGCCTTTCGCAGTCGATATGTACCTATGCTAAGTTATCTCACCATCGACTGGTTTTTGCATCAATTCACATAAACAACCAGACTAAGACAAAATAATATCTATTGAACGTATGGATATGCGAATCGAACCATGGATGAGTGCACACAGAGCAGACTTGCATCCACTGCATCGAAACTACTAATAACAAGGAAATAGAATAATTAATGTCTTTCGAAATTGAAGGAGTTGAAGTTATGGGTAATGAAACAATCAACATGCTTAATATTAAGCGCAGAGTTATGTGTTTGTACAAGTGTCGCGTCGTCGTCGAATGTTTGTGATCGGAGACTGTGGATACAGCTTGCGACGAGAACTGTCGCACTGATGGAGTCAAGGCGTGTGGAACTGATCAAGGACACCTACATAATTATGTGACCACGGCAGAACTACAGATGAATACATGGGTTTTGGTAAATTTTGCGCTCAACTGTAGCGTTCTTTTTACTCTTCTTCTTTTTGCCTCAAAACATAAAAGTATAATTAAATTCTAATCATCGTCGACCGCTACCGAAGTCTTCACGTAACCATCAACAATATTATTACAGTCAAACAGGCGTCCATACATTAAAAATTCATACAAATCAACTGGAGAGCTCATATCAATAACTACAAAATTAATCGAAGCAATGTTAACTAGTAGTTGGCGTGGCGCCGCTCATCGATCAGCGCGATACAATCAGCTGTCAATAACATCCTCGCGTATCACTTTTATTAAACTAAAACAATTTCGGTTTTGTAAAACTACCCGCACAGCCGCGGACCTTGGGTCGCTAGAATCGCGGAGACAAACCGAACCAGAACGAAATAACCACAACAACGACCCTCGCCAATTTCAACTCTCATTTTCGCGAATTAAGTTCAATTCAGTTTGGCAGCCGCTTTATATGTAACCGTATTAGACATGTTTTTTATATGTTGGAGTATGGTAACATCTGCCTTTATTTACGTTTTGGCTGGAAACAGCAGCACAATAGGTGCGGCGAGTCGGACGGCTCCACAATGACCTCGCGGCCGCGAGGGGGCGCCTCTCACACCGCACGCTTTTTATGGACAAATAGATGACGTTCTGTTTGTAAGAGTTGCCATTTACTGTTTTCCTGCGGTTCGCGATACCGCAACAATTCAAGCAGTTCCAAACATTTCCTTGTATAGTTGTGTGCTGAAAATGAAATATTGCTGCGACCTTATTAACAGCTACGTACTTACTTGTACCTACCTGCGACGAAGCAAAAATTTATTTACAAAAAATCAAACACCTCAAATTAAAAAAACACTTGGTACCCTTAGAAGTCGATTGCAGGAGTATCTGATTGACTCTCGGATAAAACTAGGCTTGACCGTCACAAACACGTCCATAGTATATATTATAGCAAATGGCTGGGGCTCTGCTCCAAACGACAAGTATAACAATATATTATTATACACCAACATGTAAACTTGTACACATACACGCTTAAAAACATAAACTAGTCATTCATTACATAACATATTATTACCTACACTATGCTAATCAAGCAATCCAGTAGACACTACACAATAGGTATATGTTAAGTTTAAAATTTCAAAATCTTTCATTCTGTCGGTTTTAAAAAGCAAGTCAACTGTGGGTACTTACCACCTTTATAATATACGCGCCGCACTATGTAGGTACCATTTTGTTGAAACTAAGATGTATCTTATCGACATCCGTGTGTCACTAACGGGATGCAGCAGAATACCAGCGTCAGATATTGTACCTGGCATATGCTGAGCTGGACTCCCATTTGGTGCAACCATAAGACACACACCGCCCAGTAGTGATCGACCGATATAGATGTTTATGAGGTAGGTGTCTATGGGTCAATATATATTTTTAATCTTTGTTGTTATTTTTTTTTTCACCTTTTTTGATGTTTTTAATACCTGTATTATGTTTTTTGTTGCACTGAATAGACGTTTTATCTATCTAATTAGAATTGCCTAAACAACGATTACACCTTGTGTACCAACCTACTTATTATATTACCTACCAGATCAGGTACCTTTCCATTGTTTCGCTAGGGTTAATGACCAGCACTTGAACTTTATAGCTCATGTGCCACCGCCACATAGGACGGCTGTGACTCGGGACGAGGAAGCCATGTCGATACAAAGTCGAAGTGATCACGGCGTCATGTCGCCACCCCAAACAAGACATAATGGAACAATTAAAATGCACGTGCTCACCGCAGTTACGAATTAACCGCACTCGACGAATCGAAAACTCGAGCAACATATGGCGTCGCGCGATGTGACGCCCTTCGCCCGACAAATTACTGTTTAAGAGATTGCCATCAATACGAGAAGTACAAACTGTCCGGTCCATTACGAACAAATGGCGTTATTTAGTGTCGCCGGCCACTCCGGGCACTCCACGCAGGCAGCGCCGACACCGCTACGCGCTGACTTACGGCCGCGCGTTAATCGAAGATCATTATCAACCGCGATTCAATCAGAAACATGATTTTAATCATGTTTCTACGATATAGTGCATCATATCTCATCCGATACGTTCACTTTCGCGACGAACTGCGTCGTTTTATTGGAAGCCTCTTAATATCAGTGTGTCAATCGTATTCTAAACTCGGATTTAGTGGCTCATCAGAGACATTACGGCGA
Source organism: Luperina nickerlii (assembly GCA_963855955.1). Lineage (NCBI taxonomy): Eukaryota > Metazoa > Arthropoda > Insecta > Lepidoptera > Noctuidae > Luperina > Luperina nickerlii. The sequence continues at coordinate 24,247,250 of OY979669.1, forward strand.
TCGAGGTGTAGCCAACCCGACGCAGACAACAGCTATGTATGAGGAAAACATCGCACTACTCCTACCAGTTCATCACAAGTAGATCTTCTTTGATAAACGACACAATTTTTGGAACCTCCTTGATACAGTCACCTAGTCCTAATAAAAGCTTCGTGTTTAGCCTGTCAGAGGAAACATAAATCATTTGATTCAAAACCTTTACAATACGCGATGTCAAATAGATAATGAATAGCGTCCTATAACTATGAGAACGATTGTTACAAAGAGATTGACCGATTTGTAGTAGATTATTGAAAAGCACAAATGGAACTAAATGAATACACCTCAAGGGGACTCGAGTTTTTTAGTCTCTTGACTCTTTGTAAAAAACACAATCCACGCATTGTGTACCCAAACACGATAAGGGCCAACAATCGCACAAACCCTTCGCCGGTCGCCCCCGCGAACACAAATGAATTAACATAATATGATATCGGCACGGCGCAGATGCGCATGCGACACCGGCGCGTCTGCCGCAAGACTTTTACTTTTCTCGTCTAGTTCAACTTTCACCTCCACAATAATGTGATTTACATGTGTTCGGTGTACGCCTGTCGCGCAGCACACGTGTCTACTAGATGCGATGCGATCGTCGCGGATCGATCTTCCTGCGCGATTGTGCTGCGCGACAATGCGACACAAAGCGCGTGGGCGCAGCGCATTGTGGCGTCGCTAAATGCGCTCACGCACGCTCTCGAGGGCTCCTTTGTCCATTGTCTGCCCGCCTGAGGGTGGCACTGTGACACATTTATTTTAGGCCAGTTTTTTACAGCACCCATTGTATTGGAAATTAGACATCGGCGCAGAGTTCACGAAACACGATATTATCTCAGCCCTCTGTGCCGCGCATCCTCCGACGGTTTCGACGATTTCTCCCAAAGCCATTGTATCTCCAGTTACAACGGATATTTTTAAACGCTCATAACCTGCCTATCTTAAAACGAGAAGACTCATGCGTTATTGAAATAAAAAAAAAACTGGTTAGCTTTCCATTTCTATGAGAGTGAATCGAAAATTCGTCAGATGAAGCGGTTAGGGAGTAGGACTAGTCGATCGGATAATTGATCAAAGATGGACCGTTAGTGTTGTTGAACGGGTACTATCAGCTGATTATACGGATTCCTTTCAAATGCGCGTGATGAATGACAAGCGAGCGTCGTTATGAAAGGGCGGTCAGCGCTAGAGATCACATAAAGAAGTGTGGGGCTGGTTTATAGTGTTTGTGACCGTTTTATCGATGGCCGGGAGACGCAGCATCCGGTTTTGTGCATTAATCTGGACAATGTGGCTCTACGTGATGGTCCGTTTGGTCACAAACTAGTTTGGGTAACGTTTCCCTAGGCGCGCTCTAACGCGCCCTCCGCACGGTGCATAGTAATCGAATTCTTTTCATTACGAACAGCTTCGCTATTAAAATGTCAAGTTTTACATGTAACGGCATCCAAATCAACTATTTATTCTGTAACAATTCCCACGAGTTTTATCTGAGTTCATGGTTCTCATCTAGTACTGTACTCGTCTACATCCCACGAGTTATTATCTAAGTTCATGGTTCTCATCTAGTACTGTACTCATCTACATCCCACGAGTTATTATCTAAGTTCATGGTTCTCATCTAGTACTGTACTCGTCTACATCCCACGAGTTATTATCTAAGTTCATGGTTCTCATCTAGTACTGTACTCGTCTACATTCCATGAGTTATTATATAAGTTCATGGTTCTCATCTAGTACCTACGGTACTCGTCTACATTCCATGAGTTATTATATAAGTTCATGGTTCTCATCTAATATTGTACTCATCTGCATCCCACATTCCCACGCGTTATTATCTAAGTTCATGGTTCTCATCTAGTACTGTACTCGTCTACATTCCATGAGTTATTATCTAAGTTCATGGTTCTCATCTAGTACTCTACTCGTCTACATCCCACGCGTTATTATCTAAGTTCATGGTTCTCATCTAGTACTGTATTCGTCTACATTCCATGAGTTATCATCTAAGTTCATGGTTCTCATCTAGTACTGTACTCGTCTACATCCCACGCGTTATTATCTAAGTTCATGGTTCTCATCTAGTACTCTACTCGTCTACCTTCCACCAGCTAGTTAATTAATTAAAAATAATAGTAAATCAGTCAGATTACATGTCACCACTCGATCAGTCAACACTATTGCTGAGATTTGTTATTATATTACTAATACCTTTTTATGACGTGCAATAAATTATACTTTCTATAATTTGGTTCCAAATTTCCAATGTTTTACTTTATCGGCGTAAGTACGAGATCGATTTCTACGCGGACATTAGGTATGTTTTTAAGTTAAAACATTCGAATGTAAACTAGGAGGCACGCCATAAACCAAATAATTTACATAGAGCCACTAACGGATCTCACGAGAACCGGTCACGAGCATATTAATGTTTGTGATATATTAGAAAATCGGCAACAACACGCATCAAACGGATACTCGTGTTTCTTTTTGTAGAGTCTCTTTTTTATTCTAATTTCTTTTCCCATTAAGTGGGCCATTCTTCCAGAAATGTTCCCCATAACAAGCACTGCGTACATTTGCATAAGATAGCGGGGAGTGTCACCGCTACTGGCTAGTTCACTCTCGGCTTGTATTGTCTACGAACATCCAGGATTTTTATTTATTACCACAATATATATAATTTGTTTTTATTTGCTTTCTGATTCAGCAGGCATCACTCCAACCACAATTAGAGATCAATAAACTCATTGGTCACAAACCAAGTCCTGTTAAAATTGCACTGCTACTCAGCAGGTCGGGTGCCTGTTTATTGTACATAAATTAGTATACGTATAAAATTATTTTCATAAGTTTATTGTAACAGGGTAATAAAGTTTGGTACACATTCAAAACAAGCGTAATATGTCGCATTACTATTGTGTCCTACAATACTAGTTGTTGCGCATTATCTGCGCGGGAGCATTATTCCCAGGATTCCGTTAGCGGTTCACATGGCGACGCATCCCTTTCGCGCGAGTCAAGTGATGAGCCCCACAATGGACCAGCTGCCGACCCCTGGCGACCAGGTGACACCACACACCGACCTGCCAAACAAAACAAAACCTTAAAATAACCCGTACACAGTCTACAATTCAAGTATCTAAAAACAGGAATGAAGACACTCAAGGTGCGACTGAATAGATTAAATTTGAACTTAGTGCGGTTGCACTAGCGTTGGTTTTACAATAAAGAAGTATCGATTTGGAGATGATTGCAATAGATAACAAAGCGCTCAGTGATCTGTAACTAGTTCGACAAATAAAAATAATTACTTGACACTCTGCGGACTTGTTATGACTCTAAGGGATGGAGCAAATGCATTAGAATTATTACTTTTTAACAAGAAAACTATGTATGTTCATCTTTTTGCAAGAACGACATTCGCGGTTGACCTCATGAGTAACAATGTCAGGTCAGAATAAATCCTTTCGCTCCGGGACACTTGCGAAAATGATAATTTATGCAAAGGGGAAGTGGAAGCAAAAAATACAAATAAAGCTTATGCACCTGAGCGTCGCATGCGCCGCAATAGAAGCGCAGGTATCCGTCGCTCTTACAATTAATTATACAAACATAACGAGCCGGCACGCGCGCCCCACAGACGTTTCGCACATTCTCCACATCCTCTGCCATGGACATTGGACATAGACCAGAACAGCTGCTAGTGTCGAAGAAGGAAACCCAATTACAAAACGTGACTGGATTTTTCTCGAGGGTGACAAATTGTGGCCGCAAAAACTTTTCTACCCGATAATTACTGTTCATCGACACGTAAACACGGGCTTCCCTATTTGCAAGTGAATGGGGAGTTCGATCGAGGATTTTACTCAAAAAATAATACACCTGAACAAAAGCTAATTATACTTTGATAAAAGCTGGCCCACAATGGGTGGCGTCGGAACAATCGCGGCCTGGAGCACACTGGAGGGCGGCACTGGCGACGTGTTAATTAGCAGATTTTCTCACCTTTCGACAATTATTATTTTTTATAGTGCACAGTAACGTGAGTGATGACTTTTTTGTATTTTTTGCAGTTATACTTTGCATTGTCTACGTGCGGTTTTGTAACGAACTTTTAAAACGGTGGTTTGTTATTGAAATCACAACACCCAAATGCATAGATCAGATATAACACAGATTTTTTTCAACGGCATCCATTTTTTCTGTATTTTTTTTTAGAAGCTTAAAGTAAGAGACTCCTTGACACAATGCACCTAGCATTGTCCCTTCTTCCTTACCGAAAGCAGACCCTTCTTCCTTGTCGAAAGCAATTTTATGACCTATCTAAAACTAAGATAATTATGTGTTTCAAATCGAAATTAAAGCCGTAAGTCGCCGTCGTTTAAAGCCGTAGATATTAATAAAGAGCGCTAAAGAGTGCACTGATATTGATACGCGGACAACACGGCGGCGACAGGTGTCGCAAGCGCTCGCCTGACCTGCACCTCTGCGCCGCATTGTTCCGCGCGTCTATACTCACTACAGGACTGAACACCACATGTACTACAACTAGGTGTCGAATAATTACTTCTAGGGAGGTTAGGCATTTGTATAAAGAACTTTGAGTAAGAAATGTTCACTCAGAAATGTGAATATGTCAACTTGTGGCAAAGTAGCCTTAGATGAGTAAAACTAGCGAACAAAGTCAAAATGTGAATTAGTTATTGATATCACATTTTGGAGAATGACAGTTAAATTTTAAACTCTAGGTATCTACATATTAATTGAGAACTGGGTGACAACACTCTAGAACCAGTAGAACTTGCTGATTCCATCCTCTGTCTTCGTGGCAACATTATGGAATCAAATGATCATGGTTAGTGCTGTGATTATTAGTAATGAAATTACCGAAATCAATAATAGTATGACGCGTAGTTGCAATGCATATTTACTTATTACCAAACTGTAGGTACAGTTGCTTTGACATTAAATAAACTAAAAGTATATCAATGAGTTTTGGTAATTGACCTTTGTAACCTCATTGCAATTATATTATCATTGTAAACATCGACAGGTCACAGTCATGACGCAGGACGTCTCAAATTAATGCAAAACTTTAACCCCAAACCTGTTGGCGACTAATCCCAAAGATAACATCAACCAAGGTAAATGCACTGAGCAGATATTTTTGCACAAGCTCAATGGAAAATCTCGACCCAGACACGGGTCAAAAGGCAACTTGAAATTCGCCTAAACAATATATTGTGAAAGAAATCACAATGAAAGTAGTTGTCGTTGAGTCTCAGGATCAAGGACCGCTTCGACAATCAGAGATGTTACTGAACGTTTGACATTCGTTTTAAAAATTGCTTAATTGAAAAAAAAAAATAAAATGTTTTCAAAGTTAAATTTTTCCTGGTTATTTTTCAGTAATTTCATATGTTCAGAGCAAGGCTCACAATGGTGTGGTGTGTGAAACGGCGGTGTCGTCGGGCACGGGTGACACCGTCACCTCTGGCCCTCGACCCGCTTTGTGTGCTGCTACGAGGGAAATAACGTGCAAAAAGTATATTTTGTATTATTGTTTCTACTAAACTATATTTTAACGCGTTCACATTATCGAACAAAACAGTTATAACTAGAATGTCAATTCTACGTACATTGTTAGATACACTCAAACTGTTTAATTGTCAACTAAAATAGATAATAATAGTCAACACAACTACAATTCGGACCCACTAATTTCCTGATCCTTATATATTAAACAAATAAATGTATTCTATGTTTATCAGATTCGTAGACTTGATTTGCTCATATAATCTATTTATCATCAAATGAGTGCTAACTATAAGAAACTTTCCTGTGTTGTGTTTACAAATGGTCAAAGATCGAAGATAATACACCATTAATAATACTGAGACCAACTGGTAAAGTAAGGTGAGACAGACAGACTAGTGAGCAAATCATAATAACTTTACGGTTTCACTGAAATTCTAAAAATCGTACATTTAATGCCTGCTGCGTGTTTTCGCCTAAAGGTCTTTTTATCTGTTAGCAACGCATTATCAAGCGGGAGCATAACAAATCGTTTTTTGAGTACGTCCTGATTCGATTGGCATTATAGTGTGTCCCCAAAGCTAGTGACATGTCGACAATAGCGCGGTGGAGGTACAACCAACAAAATCAAACAAAAATTGAAACCGGATTTCCAAAATCCCGTTCCGTCGCATCGGCAAGAAGCTCTGTTTTCGATTTCTATTCCGATTGTTTGTTTTTTGGATCCATTGTTGGGTCTGTCGGGGCTGCGACACGCGTACCCATTTTTGCAAAGTCTATTCCATTGTGTTAGCGAGAGGAATGACGTTTGACGGACACGCGCGAGTGACGCGCCCTGCATCGCGCCGCACTCCTGTGAGGTCAGATATTTTAACAGTCCTCCCGAGCGTCGTTAGTGCTGTGACAAAAAGGAAGATATCATCTCTGCTCGTCCGAAGTTCACCTCTGCAACATTTGGCCGAGCACCGCGGGCTACGCAACGGGATTCCTGTTATCATATTGGATCCCGTCATCATGGTCTAAATTACTTTTTGTGTGTGGTGTAAAAGGAACGAAACGTTTCGTCGGTCAACCATCGCTCGGAGCAACACTCGACCAATTTTAGTTTTAAGGGTCTCGCGTACCCCTTTTCTTACCTGCACCTCAGGATGTCTTTCGTATTCATTTTTAGCTGCTGTTATTGTTTCTTTATGTAGATTGCGTCATTCCATTCAGACCTTAAACCACTACATGTAGTAGCAGCATATTCATCACAATATAAAAGGCCATATTAACTGCATATTACAAAGTATCTTTGCATTCATTGAGTCCATTCATCGACTCTGAAGGTGGGTCGCGTCGAGCTTTTTCATGTGTCTTTTAAACATTGGTTTTTATGTTTCCCAATTATCAGTACACCTACACAGCGAGCGGATAATGTTCCTCCTATGGTGACAAACTGTCCATTAATGCCCACATTTGGACAACGGAATGTGTTATATCTTCGCGTCTACGTTTAGCCCATTACGTTTAGAGGAGCTCAGTAGGTTGTCTATGTGTTAGTTGTGTTGTGACTAGTGTGCTGACTTGGTTCCGTTACGTAGGGACGGTTATCAAACGGCGACTCAGTCTCGGTCGCAAAAAGCTCTCGCTCCTGCGCGTCCGGCGCGCCAATTATGCCCCGCGCACGCGCCTCCAAAAAACACCCGCAGACCATCTCAACCATTTTTTAAAAGCCCCAACTTAAATAATAATGCAGTAACACGCGAGAATATTTGCAAAATGCGATCCACGAATTTCGTTTCCAAATTCCACCAGTCCGGGGCTGGGCGTCGTTTTTTGCCGCTACTATTGTCTGTTTGTTTTTAGATTTGTGTTCTGCTGTTCTCGGAGCTTTGTCGGTGTGGTTGCAGCGACTTATTCAGATTTCCGTTCATTCGGTTTCCTCTTATTGCTGTTGAGATTTAAATTTCATAAAACTGGTTGGTTAATTGGTTCCTGTCCTATATCGTCCTCGACGCTGTCAAAGTTCCTACGGTGAGTGGAGCGGACCCATTCACCGTAAAGGAATGCAAAATCAACTGTCTGCGGCCGTCGTCCCGAGCGGGCTTTTAATAATACACATATATAGCTATAATGAAGTGCCCAAAGTTTTTTGTGTCGGCACACGATTAGTCCCTCCCGGCTATCTGGTCGCGTACACCGGCCCTATCATTACTAAAAACGATCCTAATAATATAATAGTCCTGTCACATCCCTTCAAGGGATTGAGTTTTTAAGGGACAATTTCCTTAATAGGCGACAAAATTTAGCAGGCGTTTAGAACATTTGATAGTTTAAACTGTCTTTCCTTTGAAAATATTTGTTGCTCGATCGTCGGGGGATTTAATTTGAATTCGTTTTTGTGGGTTCATGATAATGACGTACGTTTCCGTCTGCCTCGACTGCTTAAACGATTTCTATAAAGCTTTTCGCTGTTGATAATACAAACATATGACAAATGTGTACATGATTCCAAGAAGAAGGAGTGGACCGGTTGAGATGTACCACCTGGACTTCAACAAATCGTCAACAGTTTTATTATCCACAATCCTGAAATGGATTCGACAGATTGCCTGCACTTAAACGTTTATTTATTGCGCTGGAGTTAAATTATGAGTTTATAGATTCAGTAGCGAATACAAGGCTGTAAATCATGGTTGGTATCTAGCATTAGCTATAGATGCGGAGTTGTATACCTGTGCGTGGAGGAGTGTTGCGGAGGGTGTCGAGCTCGGCGGGGCTCGGCAGGGCTCGGCGGGGCCGGCAAATGGCACATTTATATTGTTCATTACGGGGCCCCGGAGGTGAGAGATGTTGGCGCTGTCGTCGCACCGGGGGGCCGCCGCAGGGTTGACCGCACCCCGACGTGCAGCACTCCGAGCTGACCCTGCATCTGGGAAATATATAACACCCAATTGTAATAATACTACCAAAAACTCACTTACTACTGCTTTAGAACGGTATGGCTGGTTAGTTGCGGAAGAGGAAATCTTTGGGTTGATGTAAAATAAGAAATTCTTTAAGATGACTTCAAATTATGTGATATCTTAGTCGAACAATAGTTACCATTATGTCTGCTGATTACTCTTTCCTGGAATCCTTAAGTATTCATAACGTAGATAAGCTAAAGCTTGACACAGCTGGTGCGTGTGCTGCACTGCTGGCAGCCCTGCAGGCGCTGCCACCGGGGGTCCAGTGCGCGCACGTCCGATCGCGTTGATTTGTGCGCGGACTCCCGCCGACAGTATTTGTACAGGGCACGCGTGGGCCGCGCCGCGCCGTGCCGCGCCGACCCGCGACACGCGACATCGCGCGACATGACTCGGCCGTGACATTGAGCACCATGTTCAACCACAACATCTCCAACGATGTCACTAAATAATTAACGTCACACATCTATAGCAGAAGTAGGTCGGACATGACGTTCGAATTGTTTAGTTTTGTACAATCCTATCACGGCTTGAATAAACTCAAGCATGATCCACGCCCCGAAGCCAGAAAATAAATTAGATATAGTCCTGGACATTGAACTAGGATCAATATGGTCATCATATAAATCTGAGGTTTACGTATTTTATGTTTGCGTAAATCACCTTATAGACATTTGTATAGGATGTAGCGTCAGCAAGCAATATCCTACGGCACAATGACAATTCCAACTAGTCGTTAAATAGACATGTTTATGCGAAAGTTGGAAGTTACTTTCATTGCCATAAGGTGTTTAATTAATGTCTTAACAGCAGCGACAGACAATGATCGGTAGGAATCTTAATGCGGGCGGAGGCGAGCGATACGTGAGTGAAAACATGGGCCCGATCTCACCCGGCTGAGTTTCATTTCGAATATCTTTGTCGACGTATTTTCCAATCTAAACGAGCCGAAATTAGAAGGCTAAGACAACTTTGAAACCGGTCAACATAAAATTGGAAACCAACTGTAGTCTCCGAGTTGCGCAAGAGTCGATCGACCAGTTTGGCGCGGGCTCGCCGGCGCGGCGCGTGGGATCTATGGGTCTGCGACGCTCCGCGGCACCAAACGACGCGAGCGCACGCCGCGCACCTGCACTTACGACGTTTCTCGCCGACACCCAAATTATTTAGTCTGTCACTTTATTGCCGCGGATTAAGAATCTCGTTGACATAAATTATTATGTGAATAGCACTTAAAATATAGCCAGTAACTGAAACAGTTAATACTGCAGCATGAATATGCGCGAGAGTTACGACGACGCTACGAGCAGCACTCTGCTTACGTACGCTTGAAAGTATAGTGTTCAAGTTCATCCTTAGTATCGACACTCTGTCTGTTTGTATCGGGTTTGATTTCCAGGTCAAGCGAAACATGTTTCAGATTGTGCAAACAGATCTAGCGTCCTTGATCACCGACATATTATCGGCTGCGAGGTGTTTACGCCAACTTCTTCTTCAAATTTCTTCAATCCCAAATGAATAGGCTTCTCAACGACGAGGCATTAGTAGCCCGTTAGTGTATTATTACGTTAGCTGTACCAGAGAAAGAAAGTGGCACACTGATAGCAGATACGACACAGCTCTAAGTTTCAACAACCAGTTATCTCGCGTTAATTTGCCTCCACTTGTAGGCATCGGTCGCGTTATCAGTGCAGTGGATAACTTCATCCGAGCCTGAGTGCGGCCTGCCGGGGCCTGTCCGGCCTGTCGAGACTGTCGGGTGTCGGTGACTGGTGACGCAGTGCGTTATGTGACTCTTATCAATCACGAATCGCTCGCCGCTAAGGCATCACATTTCTAAAGTCAATTAAGGACTAAGATATCGAAACGAGTTTTTAGCAAAATTTAATTTCGTAAGAAACAGTTCGCCGCGCCGCCAATCCCCACCGAATTATCGTGCATTATACGTTTTATAAGATACCTTGGGTATTTAGAACTTAATTCAGAATCAAATTCATGTTGACGCCATAAACTGTCAACTATATCAGGATTATGGACTATTCTAAACTTTTCACAACGATCTTTTGCTTAACGAATATAATAGCTAACATTTTGGATGAGCTATTAAAATAAATTGTATTTATAGTTATTAGTTTATTTATCTGCAATAAGATATTGTTTTATGCAAATTCACAAATGGACTGATGCCGAATTTCACGCTTGAAATTACCGTTCGGTTAATCTTTGAGGGGAATCTCCGTCGGTCTATCAGGGATACAAAAACAGTTGCGGCCGCGATGGGTCCCGTACCTGGCCAGCTAATAAGCGTTCCGAATAAAACGTCGTGACCACAATTACGGCTTTATATTCCAACCATGAAAGCGTGCGTCGCTCTGCTATATTGATGGCGTATATTTATCATAGACAATTTAGGAACACCTGCTGTTAGTTGGGATGAGCAGTATATGTCAAATTAATACGGCTCCTCGCAGAGGGTTTATAGTTTGTTGGCTTTTGACGCGGCTAATGTTTTATTTGTTCTGCCCGGGACCGATTGATGGCTCTCAAATAGATTCCTTAGCAAGCCTTTTTGTTTTCTTGGGTATTTTTATCTTTTTATGGTTGGGAGAATGTAATCGATTTCTATTGTTTGCTAATTCTTGCTTTGGAAATAACTCTTTTGTATCTAATAACTTTCGTTTTTTTGATAATTTTATACCCTTTCCTCATGTTGTCGTGACACAAAAAATATTATAATCTAGTTATATGTATAATATAATATATAGGACAATAAAATCGCTTCCGGTTGCTGTTGCTAAGTGAAAGCTTCTTCAGGCGCGTTGGGCATTTTTTTTGGATGGGAAAAACCATTGAACTCGCGCCACTGTTACCGTAAGCGACACCACGCGTGTTTTGTTTATAAGACGATTAAAAAAATACCCGCTTCGGATGTGTTCGGCTGTCCTCGGGATGTACTCTGTTTTAATCCGATATGTCAGTGAGTGATAGCAAAGTATTCTGTTTGTGTTTTGTTTTCACTTCTGTCGGTACTCCCGGAGTGCCACTGTTTTATTTTGTTACTAAGATTATAGGATGATTGGATATCAGAATTGAATGCAATAGAGATTGCCAACAACCGTCGCAACTCTGCTGGTTTAGCGGCAACTGGCCATTACTTCTACAGCTTTCGTTCACATGATGTACCATTCCTTAGAGCAGAGATGTTGTGGTCGACTTCAGCGACGACAGTTTCCTTGTAGCGCGGGCGTCGTCATTGGTGGGTAAAAATAGCGTGGTAGCGGGCGGCCTTGCCCCGCGCCGTAGGCCGCAGTGCGCATGCGCCACCCCCCGCCCCGCTCGAGCGCCGCTCCACACCCGCCGCTGCCCCTGCGCATCGTGATTCGTGCCGCACTCGCACTCACTTGTTGCAGCAATGAATAGTTAGGGCGTTGGTGCACTACAAGGAATTTTACTGTCCGGCAGTCCGATTTTTACGGTCCCATATGGCAAGCCATAAACGTATATACTAGTTTTTGCACTTAGTTAAAAAATCTGACTACCGGACAGTAAAATTTCTTGTAGTGCACAAACGCCCTTACACTAACAGCGCTTCTAGTTGCGGTACAAAAGTGCAATCCGAAAACTGTTCGTTGCAGTAGGTATTCTCCTAAATTTCATAATCATCTTTGTCGCGGTTATTCTACGCAGAAGGAGCTAAGCTTCTGAGATAGGTACTACATGAAAAACTATAGGTACCTACCGACCATAGGTAATACGGGCTGGTGTCCTCAACTCCACGTCAATGCGCGTATTACGTATTTTACCTACCTACCATGCAAAAATGTACCCTACATTTTTGCTTAATGGAACGGAGTCGAGAATAACAATATCGATACCGTTATGATTTAGTAGGAACTTTGAAATGACAAAATTTTCTTCATTTGTCATCGACATCACCAATAGGGTTATAAAATTCGCATCTTTTTCATTAATTACAATCTTTAGCGATCTTTTCTTATTGGCACTTAGTCACAAACATTTTGATTTATACTGCCTTTGTTAGCAACCGTGGTCGCGTCAGTGGCAGATGCGTGCGCGCAGGTGAACGCGCACCTTATCGCACACAAAAACGCCGTATCGGTTCCGACGCCTAATGTACTGCCTTACCTACTTCGCGGAATTATATTGATTAAGTGCGACTCCACTAATGACATTACTTACCATGCTTCATGGTTTACTTTAGATCTACATTGAACACTGTTATGGGGCAGAACGTTGGTACGTACTTACGCAAGTACTTAATAAAGCATTGAAATGAAATTATGTTTATTTCTGTAAGTCGATTTTTAAGACACTTTTACACACACACACACATTTTTTTATGTAATATTTGAGACTACTTATGCTCGGTTCCTATAAACAAAAACGAATCGTTTTACTTACCAGTGCAGCAGTGGTAGCATTTTCTATTATAAATAGATTTGTAAGCTAATTTTACCTGTGATAGCTACTTCCATATGGGAGGGTCTACTATGCAAATCTGTGATGTCTGCTTCATTATTGGTAAAGATGCACGAGTCCACTAATTTTAACCAATAACGGTCCGTAAATTATAGGAATCGGTCATAAGACTAGTGAAATACCTAAAGCTTTGAAGGTCATGCTTTCAGAAGTATAAAAAGGGGGACATTTGGAGGTAATCTTTCACAAAATTAATAACAGGCTAATAGAATTCATCAGCAACTCCGCCGGCTGCGCCTTGGTATTATACCCGGAAAGATTTAGGGAAGTTTTAGATCCCCAAAATTCATTGATAGCAAAGCCAGTGGGCAGAAGTGCAATATAGTACCTACATCGTAGGTAGTGCAACGTTACCTCTGCTGTTAAAACCTCAGCTCTTAGGTGAAAACCTTTTTTTTTCCACATAATGACTCTTTGCTTTTGACGTTTTATTCAAAACGGGTTCGTTTTTTTTTTTGACATGAGAATCTGTCTTATTTGATAGGTACCACAGAGCATTTAATGTTTGTGTGGTTACGTGGTGGTCACTTCGTAGTGTAATGTTGGTCATCCTGAGCTTCTGCGTGTGTTTCTGAATGTTGGCTAAAGAAGGTTACAAATTCCATATTAAAATAATTTGTTCGGAGTTTGACAGGACTGATAGGTACAGAAAACTTTCTTTGATTTAGTTGCTTGATAAAATTATTGACCTGGTTTCACCTGATATATATTTTAAGATTCCTGATAATAATTATACTCTCAAATTGCCGATATAATACATCCATGCACTGATTCCTGCCAGCGTGCAATGATTAAAGTCTTGATGTCGAGTTCCGCATCATAAGCCGGCCATAATAATTATATGATGTGACATACGTCTATGATGTGACATATTCTCCAAACCTGATATGTATTTTTCTTCTAGTAATTTCCGTTATTCTTCTCTCTCAGCGAACCTTTCTCTTTTTTCTCTGGTCTGACACCTTATTTTATTTGTTGTAGGTGTAGAGCCAGTGCAAAAGGGCTATTTACCCTTTTTCCTGGATATCGGATTGTCAACTGATTTGCGAGTCACAAGATATTGCATACTCCAACCTAGTCGCAGAGTATTCCCGCGCTTCGACTCCCGCGCAGCGTTGGTTGCTGAACTTTCGTATGAGATCACCTTTGTCTGTGTCCAGGAAACTACGATAGAATTTTTTTTCTTATTAACACAAAAGCTCCCTGATTTTTTTTTATCTCAGGACAATTTAGCTAATGTATTTTATAAAAAAAAATAATGTTTAAAATTATGTTCTAACGAGCCTAAAACCCGATTGCAATCTGGTAAAACTCGCGATGTTCGTTATTTAATTTTATCCTAATTAAATATTCAGAAATTGTTAAACTCTCCTAATTATTTTTTCTTTTCCTAATATTCTTTTTAAAACCAATTATTGTCAAGCAACGATCTTCCTTTTTTATATGTGTAGGTGTACTTATATTTTGATTTGTTATACATTTTATATTTGGATTTGATTTAAAAATTATACTTAGGTACTTATTATTTTCAATATGTTGTTTCCTTTTATTTTCGCTACAGCCACCTACCCCAGGGTGGTGGACATCCATGAGGATTTCCACAGGATAAAAAAAGGTACTAATTGTACTTCTCTAGAAAAAGCTCTTGCCATAGCAAGCTTAAAACAATGTCTCAGAATGTGATACTTTTTGTTAGAAGTTGAGCATGCGTCATGCATGAAGCTAATGCGGAATGAGAAACTTTTTCTAGAAAGTTATTCTAGAAAATGTTTCTAACCTATTTAACAATATAATCTAACAAGTTTTTATCGGCGTTCTGTACATTAACGAAATATCTAGACCAAGCACGAGAGTCCCACAGAATACCACATTAAGATAATTATGTGCCCTCGGGTGTCTTAATAGTCCAAAACTATTAATTTAAATTCACATTTCTAATATTTGCAGGAGGTAGGTCCAATAGCCAGCTAAGTCCTCCCCATTGAGTCAATGGCGACATCGTATCATTGACTGACCCGAACATATTTCTTGCTGAAGGCACGCAGAGGGTTGTTACGAATGTTCCAAAAAATCAAAAGAGAAATGCTTATTAGACCGGTGTTTCGGCAAATTCTGCGCGTTTTCAACTTTTTGCTTGCACGGTATCTTTAAGGGGCTTACATGAACTAAAGCGCGGTCACTGTCGGAATGCATAGAAAAAAAGATAAGCACGATGACACAACGCAAAATTATAAATTATATATTATATTGCAAAATATATTGTACAAAATATATTAAATAAATTATATTGCAAAATATGAAGCAATATTTAATTACAAAAAATCTATTGTTTGGACTTAAACATTAAAACGCTAATGTTTTAGTATATTGCTTGTAGAATAATCTGACAAAAATCAAAATGATTGCATGTATATTAGTATGGTTTTCATTGTAAAAAGAAAGTTTTTAGAGGTATCTTCATGATTTTTTTCTATCGTATCAAATTAGTTGTATTATGTTTTCAACACACTATCAACCTAGCATATAAGTACCCTGAAGAATATCATATATTTTTCTGATTTTGTTTACTGTAGGCGATCACATACTTTTATTGTTTCTAAAACTTGCGTTTTTGCGTTTAGGTCCTGTAAGCTCCTTAAAACGCAAATTACGGTGATTGCGCACGCAGTCCGCGCCCGCGTGCCCGCGCATGCGCGCCACTGTTTACGCAAATTCACGCTCATTTAAACGCTGTCAGTCGCGAAACGCTCACGTGTTTGTTTTGCGGTCATGTAAGTGTTCACTGAGTGTTTTGCAGTAATTTCTTTTTAAACTTCATAATATATAATTACATACTTACTTTTTCTGACAAACATAATCTTCGGTAAGTACTCCAGTTACGAAGCAAATGTACTTACATTTCTTTATTTTAAGCCAAATCAAATTGCAATTTACTAATGCTTGCAAAATAATAATACCTATACATTCTTATTACTCCCAAGCTGTTTATAATAAACATTTAAAGTAAAATTAAATTAAGCGTCTCATTTGAGTAGTTAGCCCGGGGTCGGTGTGTGCGGCATGTGTGTGCTATCAATATCGGTTACCGATCGCTGCCGGCGCGAGATGTATCGCCAATATTTATATGAAGCCGGTGCAGTCCGCCGCTCCACTCATTTGCGCACATTTGTCCGAACTGCGTGTGAGTCGGGGAGCTAGACGCTAACACTGATTAGACATTACCTGTGGAGGACTAACTAGGTTCATTGGAATATGTTGTAAGATTTCTTCAACAAATGTTTAACTTCTTTGTCTCGGTTACGGCTGCACTAATATTTACTGCTGAGTATAGGTTTTTGAAGTGAAAACTTCTTTTGGCGCGTTGGACATTTTTTGAGATAGGAAAAAACCATTGTACTCACGCCACTGTTACCGCAAGCGACACCGCGCGTGTTTTGTTTATAAGACGATTATTCTGTTTGTGTTTTGTTTTCACTAACTCTCGGAGTGCCACTGTTTTTTTTTTGTTACTAAGATTATGAGATGATTGGATATCAGCCGATCGATTCTGACAAAATCTCACCGTGAAATCTTAGGTGAAGTGAGTTTGTTTTTGCTAAGAATTGACACTATTGACAGCTCACTCCACGCTCACTTCACCTAAGTTTTCACGGTGAGATGGTTACAGAATCGCACTGCTGAATCGAATGCAACAGAGATTACCAACAACCGTCGCAACTCTGCTGGTTTAGCGGCAACTGGCCATTACTTCCACAGCTTTCGTTCACATGATTTTCCATTCCATAGAAAAGAGCTGTTGATGGCAAAGTATTCTGTTTGTGTTTTGTTTTCACTTCTGTCGGCACTCCCGGAGTGCCACTATTTTTTTTATTTACCAATTAATAATTTTATAAAATATAAATGCGTTACAGAGCCCACACACAATGCAATTGAATAATATCATAGCACACGTATCAAACCGGAAAGGGAACGGCGCCGTATCAACTCGAGCCCTTCAGTATTCTTTGTATGAAACTCCCTACGGCAACGCACACTAATCGGAATCGTTAAGTAATCGCCTTGCCTCGGGACAAGCAAGCAAGCGAACCGCGGTGCGGTGCGTTACGGCTCGTCGTCCCCGCGCTTACGGCTCGTCGTCCTCGCGCTTACGTCTCTCCGTACCCGAGCTGACGTCTCTTCGTCCACCCTTGCTACTCTATTATTGAAAAGAAGTCATAGCCGTCTGTTGCGAGTTTGTGACTCTATTATTGAGAGGAAGTTATAGCCGTCTGTTGCGAGTTTGTGACTCTATTATTGAGAGGAAATTATAGCCGTATGTTGCGAGTTTGTGACTCTATTATTGAAAGGAAGTTACAGCTGTCTGTTGCGAGTTTGTGAATCTATGATTGAAAGGAAGTTATAGACGTCTGTTGCGAGTTTGTGACTCTATTATTGAGAGGAAGTTATAGCCGTCTGTTGCGAGTTTGTGACTCTATTATTGAAAGGAAGTTACAGCCGTCTGTTGCTAGTTTTGACTCTATTATTGAGAGAAAGTTATAGCCGTCTGTTGCGAATTTGTGACTCTATTATTAAAAGGAAGTTACAGCCGTTTGTTGCGAGTTTGTGATTCTATTATTGAAAGGGATTTATAGCCGTCGGTTGCGAGTTTGTGACTCCATTATTGAGAGGAAGTTGTAGCCGTCTGTTGCGAGTTTGTGACTCTATTATTGAAAGCTAGTTATAGCCGTCTGTTGCAAGTTTGTGACTCTATTATTGAGAGGAAGTTATAGCCGTCTGTTGCGAGTTTGTAACTCTATTATTGTGAGGAATTTATAGCCGCGTGTTGCAAGTTTATGACTATATTACTGAGAGGAAATTATAGCCGCCTGTTGCGAGTTTGTGACTCTATTATTGAAAGGAAGTTATAGCCGTCTGTTGCGAGTTTGTGATTCTATTATTGATAGGAAGTTATAGCCGTCTGTTGCGAGTTTGTGACTCTATTATTGAAAGCTAGTTATAGCCGTCTGTTGCGAGTTTGTGACTCTATTATTGAGAGGGAGTTATAGCCGTCTGTTGCGAGTTTGTAACTCTATTATTGTGAGGAATTTATAGCCGCGTGTTGCAAGTTTATGACTATATTACTGAGAGGAAATTATAGCCGCCTGTTGCGAGTTTGTGACTCTATTATTGAAAGGAAGTTATAGCCGTCTGTTGCGAATTTGTGACTCTATTATTGATAAGAAGTTATAGCCGTCTGTTGCGAGTTTGTGATTCTTTTATTGAAAGCTAGTTATAGCCGTCTGTTGCGAGTTTGTGACTCTATTATTGAGAGGAAGTTATAGCCGTCTGTTGCGAGTTTGTAACTCTATTATTGTGAGAAATTTATAGCCGTGTGTTGCAAGTTTTTGACTATATTACTCAGAGGAAATTATAGCCGCCTGTTGCGAGTTTGTGACTCTATTATTGAAAGGAAGTTACTGCCGTCTGTTGCGAGTTTGTGACTCTATGATTGAGAGGAAGTTATAGCCGTCTGTTGCAAATTTGTGACTCTATTATTGAAAGGAAGTTATAGCCGTCTGTTGCGAGTTTGTGACTCTATTATTGAAAGGAAGTTACAGGCGTCTGTTGCGAGTTTGTGAGTCTATTATTGAGAGGAAGTTATAGCCGTCTGTTGCGAGTTTATGACTCTATTAAAAGACTATTCAATTGATGTCCTTTCATACTACTTACACTACTAAAGGCATAAAATACTTAGCATACTTAACCGTAAAACTTACCTCTGATTCGTCTCGTACACGCCAGGTAAAATATCCCACAAACAGTCGCTGCGTTGGCAAAGGTAATCTGTATCCATACGGCTCATTATTAGCAGCATTATGTGGAGTGGAGCTTCTGTAGCACCATAATCTGTACACTGGAGCACATGTGAAGGTGCTGGAGCTCGAGATTTGCTTAGTGCCCTGCTAATTGCCATTGCGATTCGTTATTCAAGCATCAATCATTCGGAGAGCTCATGATTGGAACCGATTGCAAAGCTATCGCTAACAGGCAAAGACACTTTACAAAGCAATGACTATCGAAACTATGTAGTTTGAAAGGAGCTCCACAATCATACGCTAAGCCAGACCGGAACAATAATTTTGATGTCAACAGCAACAAATGACCGCGTGGGCCGTCGCAGTTCGACGCGCGCGCAAATGTCGCGCGTCTGTCGCGCCCGCGTCGCCCGCCTGTCGCGCGGACGGAAGGTGCTGCGACACTGTAGTTCCGCCTCGGTTATTTATTATTGGCGACTGGTTCCGAAGGCTCTGTCCGCTCGATAAGCTCTTCCTTCACGACGCACACGGCACGCTACGCTCACCTAGTAAGTAGTTGGTACGTACGCACTCGCTGCCAATTCCTGTTGCCCTCGGACACGTTCGCCATTCGATAGAAAAAGGTTTACCTTTTATATATGTATATGACAGAAAACAGTATTATTATAGGTTGTGTACAATGTTGTGTAATTTGCATAACCTATCTTCAACAAGATTCCATTACCTCGGACTACATATTATTATTATCAACTACAGGGGCAATGATCTAAATCTTGACCCAAAATAAAGGTAGTTTGCCAACAGCCCTCCCTAAAAGCTATCCATACTAATATTATAAATACAAAAGTGTGTCTGTTTGTTACCTCTTCACGCTTAAACCGCTGAATCGATTTAGATGAAATTTGGTATAGAGATAGTTTGAGTCCCGGAAAAGGATATAGGATAGTTTTTATCTCGGTATTCCCACGGTATCGACACTTTTGCAGGTGGAACCGCGCTAGTCTACAATAGATTACGAATTTTCTCTTGTGTTGAGCACACATACATAGGTAGTTTAAGAAATTTGCCGTAAAAGTACTTAATTAGAATTAAATACACAATAATTTTGACACTACGTTATCTGGGTGAGTGCCGCTCGCCGGTACTAAAACGTTCAATATTTAGGCTTATCATTTGGAAGTGCCTATTTCCTGGTGGTTACTAAACGGCTATAAACAAAAGTGTGACGCGAAGGACATGTCGCATGTCGTCAAAATTAAGGGCCGTGACAGGCCCGCGCTATCGCTAGCGCACGCGCAGGCCACGCACACACCTGCCGACGAGTCGCCGACAATGATGTAAAGCCTTTATTCAATTTTATGCCTTTTTGTAATTGATATTGTGTTGTCCCCTTTGTATTTATTTACAGAGAACTCGTTGTGGGCATTCTTCAAGAACATTTTTGATGAATAACACGGAACACGTCCTAATTAGGTTCTAAAAGTAACTACATCGTAACAACCATTAATTAATCGTTCGCTTCCAATGAAACCATCTTAACAGCAAACATTATTGAGTATTCACTGACAATAGGTACTTTACACATATACAAAAGAGAGCGTTCTATTCGGAAAGTTAACGTAGTAAATTATGCCGAGTGTGTGTTATTTTAAACATAAAGGGCAAAGCAATCAAAATCCTTTCTAATGAAAAAGTCATTATACAAATAATGTTCCACAAAAACACAAAAGAAGTTAATACAAAGTCCTGTGAAACGGCCCACACATGAGGCGACATTAGGTGTAATGTGGCACGAACATGAAATAAAGGAAGAGGCTGACTGGACTCCACACAGACCACATAAGCTGGCCACACAGCGACCATGGCTCTCACCGGCCGTGGCCCATACATCACGCATACCTCCACACAGTCCACACAGCGGCCATGGCTCGCACCGGCCGTGGCCCATACATCACGCATACCTCCACACAGTCCACACACGCTGGCCACACAGCGGCCAAGGCTCGCACCGGCCGTGGCCCATACATCACGCATACCTCCACACAGTCCACACACGCTGGCCACCCAGCGGCCAAGGCTCGCATCAGCCTTGGCCCATACATCACGCATACCTCCACACAGTCCACACACGCTGGCCACACAGCGGCCAAGGCTCGCACCAGCCGTGGCCCATACATCACGCTACCTCCACACAGACCACACAGCGGCCAAGGCTCGCACCAGCCGTGGGCCCATACATCACGCATACCTCCACACAGTCCACACAGCGGCCATGGCTCGCACCAGCCGTGGGCCCATACATCACGCATACCTCCACACAGTCCACACAGCGGCCATGGCTCGCACCAGCCTTGGCCCATACATCACGCATACCTCCACACAGACCACACACGCTGGCCACACAGCGGCCAAGGCTCGCACCAGCCTTGGCCCATACATCACGCATACCTCCACACAGTCCACACACGCTGGCCACACAGCGGCCAAGGCTCGCACCAGCCGTGGCCCATACATCACGCATACCTCCACACAGTCCACACAGCGGCCATGGCTCGCACCGGCCGTGGCCCATACATCACGCATACCGTTGTATAAATAGAAACTCATCATGAAACTAAATACAAAAGCTAAACAAGTCTTATAACTGAAAATGCGTGAAAACATGAAAATTTCTCAGCTTTTATGAGCAAAGTTAAAAATGTGAGCTATTCTATGTATTAGTAGAAACTAAACGCTTCATCTAGTCAGTTCGTCTACCCAGAGTACCTCCACGTAACCATTGCAAGCGTGACCGAAGGCTGTCGCCTGCGGAAACGGAAGTGCTGTCGAGTGTCACCTCGTTATAACTAACCGTAATGTCAATGTGTGCGTACACGCATCATGTGCATTGTCTTTGTACCGGTCTGGCCTGCTTATGATCACGACTTGTTTTTTCAATCACAGCAACCACTATCTTCTGATAGATGAACCTAACAAATCATCTTCCAAATGCATCAACAGTCCTCATTGAACAAGAGCTTGAGGATTGAAGTGACAATTGTACAACAAATACGATTAAATGATTTATTCCGGTCTGATCACCTGAACGCCCCTCGGTCTGAACCGCTGAACCCCCTTCGACCCGCTAGACCCATGTCTCATATAATACTTACTCTTATTCCGGTTTTTCAGTGATATAATCTCTTCTGGTTTCAGGTCGTGTCGCACAGAGCGGCCGATTCCCAAAAAGCTGGCCAAAACTCGAAAAATCAAGTAATTGATTTAAAATTTCTTACTCGGGGGTTTTCGGGGTCGCTGATTACGAATTTGATATTAAAAATTTTAAAAGCCACCCCCTTCCTCCCCTATTGACTACCCCCTCGCGTGAAATAGCGTATATTATTCAACATAATCAAGATGCATGTCAATTCATATGTTTTCGTAGTCGCTGATTACGAATTATTTATTAAAAATTTTAAAAGTCAGCCCCTTCCTCCCCTATTGACTACCCCCTCGCGTGAAATAGCGTATATTATTCAACATAATCAAGGTGCATGTCAATTCATATGTTTTCGTAGTCGCTGATTACGAATTTGATATTAAAAATTTTAAAAGCCACCCCCTTCCTCCCCTATTGACTACCCCCTCGCGTGAAATATCGTATATTATTCAACATAATCAAGATGCATGTCAATTCATATGTTTTCGTAGTCGCTGATTACGAATTTGATATTAAAAATTTTAAAAGCCACCCCCTTCCTCCTCTATTGACTACCCCCTCGCGTGAAATAGCGTATATTATTCAACATAATCTAGCTGAATGACAATTTATAGGTTTTCGTAGTCGCTGATTACGAATTTGATGATGATCTATAAATTATTATGATCTATAAATTGGTATATAGGGGTTTTTAGGGTCGTTTATCATGAATCTATTATCAGAAATAGTGAATTCCAAATGGCCGTCTCACTTGCTCATTCTTGTAAATAAATGTACTTACAAAAAACAGCATGTGTGCAATTCACACGTGGTAGAAATGAAACCTTCAAAAACACTGTATAATGCTTCCTATCTCATTTTCTCCCACGTTAAATCTTATGAATTTACATGTCTCTTTTTACTGTCGCTTTTTCGTTTCATAAACTTTCAAATCACAACGATGCTAAAGAACATCCATCCATCCATCCATCCATCCATCCATCCATCCATCCATCCATCCATCCATCCATCCATCCATCCATCCATCCATCCATCCATCCATCCATCCATCCATCCATCCATCCATCCGTCCATCCATCCATCCACACCCACACCCACACCCACACCCACGCCCACGCCCACACATCCATTAAATGTGATGTCATTTGTACTAATAAAAAACAAAAACACTGTATAATGCTTCCTATCTCATTTTCTCCCACGTTATACATCTTGTATGTCTCTTTTTACTGTTGCTTTTTCGTTTCATAAAATTTCGAATCACAACGATGCTAAAGAAGTTTTCACTTCAAAAACTCAACGGGCAGCTACGGGCAGCTAATTTTTCTTTTTTCTGGTACATAATAATATTATTAACAACTTTCAATAACTTAGAGAGCAGGATCTATCAAGATAAAAAAGTTTTCACTCGACTATATAGATAACAAAAAAATAATATTAATAAAACACAGCCTGGGCATATCTCTTTTTAACAATATACTATTTAGTATTTTATAAGCAGAATTTTTTTTAAAGTATTGTACTTACCTTCAGATGTAGAATCCATTTTTTTGTTTAAGGTTTTCTTGGCAGTAAAAACTTTCACACGTGTTCAATGCAAGCGTTTATTAATCGATTTTCCCTACGCGTGGCTACACGTGCCGTAACGGCCACATTCAGACTAAGATTATGGAAGGGATTCGAGGCAAGGGACCTCACTCCGAACATTTTTCGTCTCTTAGGGGACTCCTTAAGCCAACTTGATGACAAAAAAACCCTAACTAAAAACTTTAATTTTGGAGTTTTGGCCGCAGAAAGCGGCCTTCGGCCGCGTTGTGTGTCGTCAGGTCGAATTCGCCTCAAATAAATCGTCGAGATTGAAAAAACGCCAGGCTGCAATTAATAGTCGTCACTATAAGGTTGTAACGTTATAACGCCGAGTAATTCCCGTTCGTGTGCGACACACATTACTCTCGGTTATATTTGTTGTACTAATGTACAAAGGTGACCCATATATTTGTGGTGTGCGCAAATTGCGAGCCAACCGCGAGCGACCGCGGGGCTCCGCCTTGTGGCAGGCAGCGAAATGAGAGATGTAGGTGCAGAAGACTCATTTCAAACTACAAGTGATAAATAACTCATAATACAATAATAAATCGGAACAATATAGAAAGATTGAAGTCTCTAACCATTGTAATCGCACATTTGCCCACTTCAGCAAAACTTCAGGTTCGCGTGAGCTTTCTATCGCTGAAGTGGATCTTCTGTACGTTATTTATGGGAAATTCTTCAGCTTTTCCCTTAGTACAAACGTTTGAACAAATATGCCTATAAGATCCAGTGTTATCGCCAACGTTACGTGGCCAACAATTGGTCGCGACGTATGCTTGAAGTGAGTTTGTTACGTTTTAGTAATGACCGATATAACGCGTTATTATACCTACTGCGGGTAATTAAGTAGTTTTCATTTATTTATGGAGATTGAATTTAAGTTATTATTTTATACATTATTGTTGATGTGGTAGTAGCAGTGTTGAGGAAATTGCTCGAAAGCTGCTGTAGAAGGAAGTGTGATCGGCTCGATGTTAGAGGAAGCTCGTCCAGCTCACTCGATTGAAAGCTCGGAACATACATTATTTCTTACAGCTGTAGTGAAACTCCACAACGGAGGAAATTGAACGTCGAATCAACCTGTGCTGCTCATAAATATAGCTTGATAAGAAAATGGAAAACGAATTATTAGCAGTGACCAACGTAATGAATGTGCAGACTGACATAAAGGTCGTTTGGTAGGTCAAATACATTAAATGGATGATTCGAACAATATTTAATTTTATAGCTTGCTTCAGGAACATAAATTTGTCTCTTAGATGGATGGCAAAGGATGTTTTCAATAGCAGTGTAACTTAGAGAGAGTAGTGTAGGTATTTGCAATGAATTCAGTTCAGAGCACATCCACAAGACTGAGTTATTTGTTAATTAATCGATTTAATTGAACTACCATAATAATAGGATCGTAATGTCTTTCTGAAATATAGAACGTGGGGTGTATGTATGGGCCTAAAACGTGTTGCTCACGACCCTGTCGAGGTCTACACCGACCGCGACGGCACAACGTGAAGCAGAGATAACTCCGAGGTTGTTCCAAATAAGTTAGTATACTACAACAGCTTGCCGACGGGTTACCTCGTCAGATCTACTCACGCATACCTAGCCTACTAGTCTGATATAGTCGAAACTGTAATAGATTCTTGAATTAAGTAGCTACTTATTTAGTGGTTAAAAGTGCGGCTGCTAAGCTTGAAGTTCTGGTTTCAATGCCAGCGGTACCGAGGTGGATGTATAAACAGATATTTTATTGTGTTCCACATACAGAGAGGAACTGAGTGCCTGCGTTTCGGCATTGAGTAGGAGTCAATTAAGAGAACCAGTTGGTACTCCTTCCGCGTCCGGTATTAACGACAACCTGCGCTCATAATACCTTTTTTTTGCTAGCTTATGCTGTACTACTGCTGGGCAAAGGCCTCCCCCAAATCACGCCACCTTGAACCAACCCTCGCGGTACGCGTCCAGGTCATCTCGCCATCTCTTTTCCCGCGCCACCTCGAACCAGCCCTCGCGGTACGCGTCCAGGTCATCTCGCCATCTCTTTTCCCGCGCCACCTCGAACTAGCCCTCGCGGTACGCGTCCAGGTCATCTCGCCATCTCTTTTCCCGCGCCACCTCGAACTAGCCCTCGCGGTACGCGTCCAGGTCATCTCGCCATCTCTTTTCCCGCGCCACCTCGAACTAGCCCTCGCGGTACGCGTCTAGGTCCTCTCGCCATCTCTTTCTGGATCGGCCTCGGCGGCGCCGTCTATCTTCAGGCACCCATTGTGTGGAGATTTTTGCCCAGCGGTCATCGTGCATACGGCTGATGTGACCCGCCCAATCCCATTTGAGCCTGGCAGCCTGACTGGCGTTATGTGCAAATAAATAAACACACGTGTGCTGGGTTCTATGGAACTAATGAGACTCATGCACAGCTAGGGAAACGGATTGCTTCACATTTCGATCATCACTTCCAATTGCCCATTCTTGAACAATCGAATGAAATGGCTATAACAAGGCAAAACGTTGTAGTGACCCACTCTAGTACGTTGAAAAAAACTTATAACGACGGTTGTCATTTTAAAAGTCATTTTGTCATTTCATTTTAAAAAGAATAGCTTCGCCGCTATTAATATTGACTGTATTTTTGCTTAACTTCGTGCTATCTATTCTATTTCTACCACTCCTTCTTCTTAGTGGAACTCTTGTGTGTGTGACTGTAACCTGTGTGTGCAATAAACTTTCTTCCTTCTGCTGGTGTACCTACTTCGGACTTTCTTTCTTCCCTTCGTACATCTTCATATCTTTACACACGCCTACCTACCACTTCTACAACGCAATGTGACAATCTGCTGAACAACACATTTCCTTGACTGTACACACTGGTTAATAAAATACAGTCAATACACAAAAATATACAATAAAAAGAGCAGTTAGTAGGTACGGGCTGAGCACATACAGTTAGTGTGGCCTAAGCACATACAGTTAGTGTGGGCTGAGCACATACAGTTAGTGAGAGCTGAGCACATACAGTTAGTGTGGGCTGAGCACATACAGTTAGTATGGGCTGAGCACATACAGTTAGTGTGGGCTGAGCACATACAGTTAGTGTGGGCTGAGCACATACAGTTAGTATGGGCTGAGCACATACAGTTAGTGTGGGCTGAGCACATACAGTTAGTATGGGCTGAGCAAATACAGTTAGTATGGGCTGAGCAAATACAGTTAGTATGGGCTGAGCACATACAGTTAGTGTGGGCTGAGCACATACAAACAAAATACAGCATTATCATGGCCTTTTTTGTCAGTTGAAAAATGGAGTTGTATAGCATTTCATTTTTTTCTTTTTTTTTAAACCGTCCCCTCACTAGGAATTTCTCCTGTATTGTGGGTGCGTTTACATACATTAACACACAAACAGCCAGACCCGGAACAACTACTTGTAGGTCATACAAATATTTGTTCCGTGCGGGAATCGAACCCGCGACACGCAGCGCAGCAGTCAATCGCTTAATCACTGCGCCAACCGTGCCGTCAAAAGGTTATACCTGTTTTACATACCTACGTACATAGAGCATTAAAACAGAGCAGCATAGAATATTGTTGATTTGCATCAAAACATGATTTTAGATACTTAGACCTACCCACCCACGGTGCATACCTATTGTGACGTACCTATGCTAATTAAAAAATATGAGATAGTTATGATTGTGTGTCACGTGCAACTTCAAATTATAGTTATTAAAATTATGTGTTCATTGCACGAACATTGCCTTTGTATGCCGTTTTTAATTACAACGTAACTTTTAATTGATGCATCAACTTATTCCGACTTTGAGTCCATGCCAAATGCATCTGATTTCAGAAAAGATAGGTAAGTAATTATTAATTACTCATTTGTTTTTTAATTTAGATCAAAGCAAAAAGAACATACCTAACTACCTACCTACACATAGGTAAGTATGAAATATTTTGGCGGTAGAAACTATAGAAATTATGTTACACAAAATGAGGTGTATGAAGTATTTTTGAGGCTTTCATTTAAGGGGCTTACAGGACCTAAACGCTAAAAATGCAAGTTTTAGAAACAATAAAAGTATATGAACAACTACAGTAAACTAAATCAGAAATAGATTAAAATGCTAGGTAGATAGTGTTTATTTATTAATTGGATCGCCAACAGAGGCTACACAGTTACTTGCATGTTAACATGAGCAGGGACAAATACAAGTATGCGCTTCCAATCACAGGCGACCACATCATTCACTTAACATCTAGGTGGGTACAAAAAGTGAAAACATAATACAACAAATATGATACGACAGATAAAAATTACGAAGATACCTCTAAAAAATTTATCTTTACAATAAAACCATACTAATATACATACAATCATTATGATTTTTTGTCAGATTATTCTACAAGCAGCATACTAAAGCACGTGTTTTAATTTTTTTGTCCAAACAATAGATTTTTTGTAAATAGATAGTTGCTTCCTATTTTGCAATTAATTACCAGCGTTGTGTCATCGCGCTTCTCATTCTTTTCTGTGCAGTCCGACAAACACCGCGCTTTAATAGAAGACAAATACAAGTGTGCGCTTCTTGGGCATAACTTTGGATGCTAAGCTTCAGTGGGATCCACATATAGATAAATTGTCAAAAAAGCTAAGTTCCGCAGCATACGCTGTTAGAAAAATTCGTAATTTAACTGATATAGAGACTGCCCGTTTAGTGTACTTCAGTTATTTTCATAGTGTAATGTCGTACGGTATTCTATTGTGGGGAAATGCCGCCGATATTCAGACTATCTTTGTTTTGCAGAAGCGTGCTGTTCGACCAATTTATAAATTAAGTCCGAGACACTCTCTTAGAGACAAATTTAAAGAGATTAATGTAATGACTGTGCCTTCTCAGTATATTTATGAAAATCTTTTATATGCCCATAAAAATATAAAATTGTTCAAAAAATACAGTGATATACATAATATAAATACTAGAAACAAACACAAATTTGTTGTACCTACAACAAGGCTCAAGAAAATAGGTGGCTCGTTCAGATGCCAATGTATACACTTTTATAATAAACTACCAAGCCACGTTCAAGATCTAAGCCTTAATAAATTTAAATCATTAATTACACGTAAGTTGTGCAAGAAAGCATTTTATACTGTTAAAGATTATATTGAGGACAAAAAGGCTTGGGATTGAGCTGCTTCCAATTTCTGCATTTTGAGTGTTTTTGTTTTTTTTTTTATAATACACATATTGACATTAATGATTTTTTTAAACAATGATTTATTTTTGCTTACTTTATAAAGTATTACATTATTTTAATTTTTGTGAATATGAAGACGATGTGGGTCATTTATTTTTTTTTTTTTTTTATTATTCTCTCCATGGTCTGGCAGTTTGAGTAATTTATGTGGCCTACCCAAATGTCCTTTCTTTGGTATTGTTCGTCGAATCGTTGAGCTCCTAAGTCTTGAGTTAAGCTGCACGATTTCTGACAAATGCGTGCACTGACTGGACATGTCCTCTCAATCTGTGTGGTTCTTTCCTCAAAAAACCATCTCAGACATCGACCTACATGCTCTTCATATAACCTGACCAAGATTATGTCTGGACTTTAAAAGAGACTATGACCTCTGAGTTTGTTTCGGCATTTCTTCTCAGAGTAATCAGATAGGAAACGTCGACCTCATCTAGTTTAAAAAATATTATTGACGTGTAAAAGTGTTTGTGCAAACCTACTTACAAAAATAAAATCATTTATCATTTAGGTCATGTAGTCGCCGTAACTTCAAAATCTTAAATGAGCATCATCCACATTAATACAACACAGCAATTGGCATATGTGAAAAACTAACATGATATTTATGCTACACTAATTAGATGCATAATTAGAATAACTTGTATTATATTCTATTTCCGTCACATGAATGGCACCATCAGACACACACGCGCAAGTGAACCGAAGTGCTTGTGGTTGTATGCATGTATGATGTACTATGTGTGTGTGTGATCTTATGTTCAAAAGTATGTAGGAGAGACCCACACACACTCATCAGTGGTCACGACATCGCGAATATCGATCACGTAATTAATCGATTAGTGACACGCGCTCCACAATATATCATAAGTGTTGAATTTATTAAGTAAATGAATGATGATAATACCGCGGTAATGTCTACATTAGGAGCGCCGCGCGCCGTCACAACAGCGGCCGCTCAGCATTCGGTGCTACGGTGCTAATGTTCACAACTTACGCTATAATATTAATATTTATAACAAATTCGAATAATATCCGTGGGATGGGCAGCTCTATTTATAATAATGAATGCAAATCATGATTAATATCAGTGTGTCAGTGGGTATGAAAGCATATCTAGGTACTTAGGATGTTTACATACCGCTCGTTATTAGTCGAATTTAAATACCATGATTATACTGAACACACATGACGTTAATAGGTACCATAACCTATCAACAAATAAGTAATCGAGCATGATTGATTCGAATCGAACTTACAACTTCCTTCGACATTACAGTTTGATGCATCGCAATCGATGCGACTGGAGCCGATCCAATTACCGTCCGGCCCCGTTATCTCACAAGCTCACAATAAGAACACTCCGTCGCAGTCGGGACACACTTCTAGTTTATTTGCATCCACTAACAATGTCATTATGTTAATCATACACGAGCGACTCAATCGAGACCGAGAGTGAATCGAGATCGACGTATGATCGGTTAATTACTATCCGATTTTGTATCGAGTAGGTACTCGGCACTCGGCAGTAATCGATTGGTATAGGTAGTATTAATGTTATGGTTTATATTAATTGGCGCGGCGCGCAGGAGCCGTAGCGCGTATTAGTTGATCGTCATTATAGTGTAATTGTGGGCTGTGCTGTATTTGTCTAGATCGCCGCTAATGGAATCTGTTCTATCATATTATAAACATGTTGCTACCAATATTAAACAGTTTATACCTATAGGAGTGGAACGGATAATAGGAAATGTAGTCTTGTTCTCTACATCGCTATCCACTCCTTTACTTATACCTATCAAAACACCAACTCGAAATACTGCCCGTAATCATTTACAGGGCAGTTCATGTGCAGGGCAAGTCAACGTTTACATGGTACAGGACCGCGTGACGTGCGTGTGATGTAGACCTGCCACAACGTGTATGGTAACCCCAGCGCTCAGCAGACGTGGTCGCTAGACGCCCGGCCGTCGTCTAGACGCTCTCAATTGCAGGATGCGTCTGCCGGCTGCCGGTGCCGGGTGACGGCTGCCGGTGACCATCAATCACAATCACACCACCAGACTCCTAGTAATTGGAGATATAAGTCCACAAGGGTCCATCGACCTATCGGAGTTAGTACTCTTACAATGAAGCACTGCTTTATTAAAAGGTTTCGTTATCAGTCAGCGAATAATGTAGCTTAATATTCTAACCTACTTATAACTAAAAAATCGATCACTATTTTTTGTGACGTTGACGTTACGTGACGTTAACCTGCTTCAGTGCACGATGCAAATGTTGCGGGCACTCTAATTTTTAGTCACTTCTGTTCGAATATATATATACATATTCATAATATATATATAGTCCTAACTCCTTATCATTCTTAAAACTGGACTGTTTAACTGTCACCTGCACTCTGTCATTCTGACCTCGACACAAATCACAGCAAACTATCCGGACTTCACGTTTCAGATGCCACTCCGATACACATGTAGTAAATCTGACAGACTTCATTACAATAACCAGAACTGTTTGATAATTATTTAATTATTTTATCAACATCATTATTTTGTTAAAGAATTGCTCGCAGGACTTAATTTAATATAAAATTTAGGTAATTATACACTCGCTTATCAACGGCTGAAGATCAACATCATGTAAAATACCAACCATCTCTTACGTTAACTTTATATCTTTTATATAAAGTTGTTGTTAATTATGCACGAAAATACCAACTTGAAGTACCGACTCACAACAATAGATATTTGTATAACAGATGACCTCAGACCAATAAAAAAGTAGATAACATCGTACCTAGTAGTATCGTACGTAGCAGTCGTAATGTGACTGAAGTTATAACACGTCACAGCTAATTAAGTGCCATCAGAAGTGCGTCCACAGTTTATCAGCAGGACCATCTGTAGCTTTGTATATAATGTACTCTGTGGCCTCAAAGGCCACTTCGAGCTAGATTGAGATAATGAATTAGCGCCCGCTAATTAGATAACTAAAAAACTGTTTATAGAGTGGCTCTATAAACTCAGCACCCAACTAAGTAGGTACCTAAGTATGTACCTGTTGCTTCGAACCTGTTTAATTGATTCCACTGACCATATTTTGAGCACTACATTTTTTGTTGCTTACAGAACATACACTGTAGAGCGGAAAAAAGAGCATTTGTATGACAAAAACAAAAGACTAGCAAAAAATATATGTTATTATTATAATAGTAATTTATTTATTATTTGATAGGTCTGCAGTCTTATCAACTAACTCGAATGTAAAAGAAACGCAATATACGCCTGAATAGCACAAGTAATGAACACAATATAACATTATTTTATTATTTAGTTCTGAATAAACATTGGATTACCAACAGAAATAGTTTGTGATAATATTCCGATTAGATATGTTAATTCTTGCTTGTTGTTATTGCTAAAGCATACTTTTATCGACAACTAAATAACTATATACCCACCGCAACTAGGTAATGACATGCGGAATCGTTTTAATCAGTAATTATCTATGTAAGTCAATAGCTGTATTAGCCGCTCTATTCATATTCATGACTCTCTCGTAATGTAAACATTTTTTTCTCTTCTAATAGCTCCATTTTCATCAAATGTTTACTTGGCAATGTTGTCTAAAGTAATCACATCAACACTATAAACTTGTCTAGTTTAAAAAGGCAGTTAACTGAATGGTACGCCGAACCCGAAATTTCGCATGTTAGCCAATCATAACGGGGCCTTGTAAAGATATAGTAACAACCAACAATGTAGTGGCACGTCACGACAACACGCCTGTGCGGTATTGCAGGATGTCATACATTACGGCTCTGCTAGAGGTAACTGGCGAGGGCGGCAGTAACGAGAGCGCCGCGCTCAGTACAGATCGAAGGAGTCGCGACTCGCTGTAACGTTCAGCGTGCGATATGATGTGTAGCTAGTTATGTTGTGTGAGATATGTATTTCAGCGGTGATTGGTCGCCCGGTGGGGGGCGGGGGTGGCGGCTCCATCTAGCGACGCCCGCGGGAACCTCGGCCATCTGTTGTAATGGCTCCCGAGCTATGACACGTCGCGCCGGATTTGTCCCAACTTGTTATGTTTCTGTGTTGTACTTCAATACACGGCAAGTAATCAGTCCTGCTTGAATTACCACAGCTGATACGATCTAAACATGAAAATCATCTGCATAGCTAAACACATAACTTTCTGAAAGTTTCAGGCGTGAAATGAGGTTTTGCTGCGACTAATAATGAAGTAAATGTATTTTCCCTACGCACACATAAATTGGTGTTTCAATAAGAGCTAAGCAACAGAACAGACAACTCCGAAGCATATCCACTGAAACTGTTTACTGAAGTATCAAAGTAAGATAAATTGTGACGATTATAATGAACATTAAGTACAGAAGCTATTGCTACACAGCAGCGGACACGTGTTGACCGTGACCACAGATTTCAGTCTCTTTGACAGATTGGCATGAGAATAGGCTCTACTAGAAATTGTATAAATTGTTAGATAGTGCGATTGTAACAGTGACGTCAAACAGAACAATCAAGTTTTTTCTGGCAATGTACATTCAACGATTTGACATTGACAGCGCCATTATGTCGTAGCAATAAGGGTGGTTATCGTAGCAAAATGTGTTACCACAGACATGCTGCAGTTGACCGTACAACTATTATTAACATTATATTTATTGCGTTGAAAGACATTAACTTAATGAATATGAATTAACCGCTTCAAAATCACCAATTTTTTTCAAAAGATTTGTCAGAAATATTTTTTAACATAAAGGTGTCAATCAATTTACGACACGCTCATTAATTATTTTTTTTTTATTTATGTAAAATTTAATTAAATACAAACTGAATTTTAAAAGCTAACAATATTAAAATAATAGTAATAATATGTACAAGTAAATAAAAAGGAGGGAAAATAATCAAAGGGCATCAAAAAATTCATCCGCATCGCTGTCAACAGGAAACGTGCCGAAAAGACTGGCAGCATTGCCACGTTGTATGGCAAAAAAAAACGCTCATTAATAAAATAATTATGTTAAAGACAGTCGTTTGAACAGCTCGTGCGTGTTGCATGAAACTGCTATATTTCTAGTTAACGAGAAAAAATATTTAATATACCTGCATTTACAGAAACTAACCGTCTTACATAGACAATTCTTTTAACCATCTGCCAAAGACCAAGTCCCATGTTCAGTTACAACCTGTCACGTACAAACGACCCTGTTGTCACAATACCCTAATAGAAAAAAAAAAACAAATAATTTGCCACCTGTTGCTCAAGCTAGGAATCGAACCCTGAACCATACGAACCTAAAACTCAAACTCAAACTCAAAGCATTTATTTCAATTAAACCATTTACAGGCACTTTTGAATTGTCAAAAAGTCGGTCAGTCAGAAAAAAAGAAGCTAGTTGCCCTCAGTGTTGATAAGGCTTAGTTTTATCACTCAACAATAACTGGTAATGTGAGCATATCAAGGCGTGTTGCCATCATCAGTCAGGCTTTTCGCCAAGGTTGTGGTGACAGTAAATAATGCGTAGTGTGGCAACACTGCTCAGTCGGCTGCTGTCGCGGTGGTAAGCGTTGCGGTGGCGGATCGCCAGCGGTCGAGGATGCTGGCTAGCACAACGGTGATAGGCAGGCACTACAACCCTGCGGTAGTCGGATACAGTATGTGTGTAACATAAAACTCCTTTGATATAGGTGTAGGTAAGTATACCTCCTATAAGAAATCGAACAATTTGATAGAAATAGTAATAACAAATTTATTGAGGTACATAAAGGTTTTGTAGTACATGAGGGACCTAGAAAGTATGCATTATTAATTACATGGTGTAAGTAAAACGAATTGTTGGGTGAATCGCTGCTCTCCTAGCTAGATTACTGAATAATCTGTATTTAGGAGAGACAGTTTCAACTCCCTATTTGAGTATCACAATAATCATGTATAATACTTATGGAGCCAGAAAGCAAAAGTTTTTTATAAAATATGTATATTTCAAGTTCGAAAGCAGGTGCTTGTCTTGTAAATTAAACCGAATTAGTCGACTGTGGAGAGTGGTTCTTATTGATCTATTCCTGGACCTACTACCTGTTACTGCCACACTACTTTGCATTGTAAATATTAGAAGTGTATAAAGCTGCTGCTTAAAAAAAACACTGTTAAACTTGTAACTGTTAAAAACGTATTGCCCATAACAGCTCTTTCTAAACATCAGAAACAAGTGTGATATGTCTAATAGTAGCAACGTATCATAATGCCATGTAACGTCGGTTATTACTGCGCCGGGAGAGTGTGTTATAATACAGCTATGAATGGGCCCCACCATTCATGCTCACACTCGCACGCAAAAAATATGAAATTATGATCATTCGTCGGCTCCGTTCTACTACACCATGGATATGAATGGAACACTTGAGTTTTGTTCAGTATTTGTATAACGATGACCTATGGGTTTGAACTTGGGTCTGTTTATATATTATGCTTATCGGTCACGCTTGTGCTTTCCAATGGTTAATATACCTTTGTCTAGTGATTTACCAACAGATATAAGATATAGGGTCTTCAATTACGCAAGAAAGTCATTTTAAAGTGCGCTTAGTTAATTAATGAAAAACCGGTCAAGAGCGAGTCGGACTCGTGCACCGAGGGTTCTGTACCATCATGTTTTTAATTTTTCATGGGCGAGGCCTATATTCGTCAGAGAATTTTAACACTGTGCACTGCGGTGTAGAATATTGCAGTTTTATGTCAGCGCCATCTCTTGACCGATAGTGGAACTAATGTAACTTTCGTTGATGATTTCTGAAAAAGTATGCTGTTTAGAGACTTTGTTATATTTTTCATGTAATCTTTACATAAACTTCTATCACATAGAATAGTTTCAGATTTTTCTCTTTGCAAACTTCGGAGATAAGGGGGGAACGGTATTTTTTTTTACATTTTTTATCAAAAGTCGAAAACAATGTGGCCTAAAAAAAAATTTTGACAATGTGCAAACTGCGCTCTTTCATATGCTTCGAAATTTTCAGAACCGTTTTCAGTCCTTGTTGCAAAAATATACATATATTTTTATTTCTTTCTTATTCGCAAAATATGTAGTTGGGCAAACGTCATTTAAAACTGTTCCAAATTTCAAGTTGATAGCATTACTAGTTCTTGATATATCTAGCTGTGACACAGACAGACAGACTGAGTCTCACCATAAGGGTTCCGTTTTACCATTTTGGTACGGAACCCTAAAAGAGATGGTAGAACCAGCTGGATACAATGGTCACATTTCGTTAAAATCGGAATATCAGAGAATTCATGGACTTAACTTCGGCAAAGTTTACCTCAGCAATTTATAACAATACACTTATTTCATAGTCGATAAAAGTCGTTTTAAAAGCAACAATGCTTGTTTTCTCACAGTAACGTCATGTCTCAAGAATATTGTCTCGTAATTAACTAATAGAAATAAGTTGCCGCGAATATAATAATGATGATCGCGTGATTGTCGCAAACAGACAGACAGTCAGGCGAGCGTCACCGCCAGTACCGGCGGAGTGACCGTCACGGTGCGCGGTGGTGATACGTGCTCCACTATACAGACACCTTCGTTTAGGTGTATGGAATAACCCGTGGAACAACCACAGCAAGCTAGCCGTATTACCTCATAGGTATATATGAAATAAGGGGAAGAGAGTATCAACAAAAAACTACGATGACTTCGTAGTTAGTATCAGAAACGATACACAAGTATATATGCTGTGATAAATCGAGTATTTCTCTTAGCTACAATCCTAACAAGCATTAACAAAAACTTGGCAGTTTGCAGTAATTCATGATATTAGAAAACTTGGCGTTTGCAGTAATTCATGAACGCCGATTGCTACGCCGAATTTCGTAGCACTTATTCGTAGCAACAAAATTAACCAGACTGTTTGCCAGCCACATAGAGCTGATATCCGGACAAACTAGCTCAAGTGTAATATTAGTACGTACGAGTAGGTACTGTGAGTAGGGACTCGTTCGACACGCATGGCCACGCGGTTTTTCTTTGGATAACTTTTTTCCCTGCCTACCCCAACGCCACCGAGTGTGAAGAACGCGCATTACATTCAACTACATATAAAAACTTTGTGTGTTTGAA
The DNA here is from genome assembly GCA_963855955.1 of Luperina nickerlii. Taxonomy (NCBI): domain Eukaryota; kingdom Metazoa; phylum Arthropoda; class Insecta; order Lepidoptera; family Noctuidae; genus Luperina; species Luperina nickerlii. The sequence goes on from OY979669.1 coordinate 24,284,255, forward strand.
TGTCACGGAGCAACTGAAGCTTTTTGCTGATAACTGTCATTAGTGACAGTCAGTGTCCAGTGCTCGCAGTATGGGCTTCAAACTGTTGTGATATAATGATTTAAGGCTCCTTCAAACAGGCGCGACACGCGATATAATCGCGCGCGACGCAGAGGCACCGCAAGTTGCGCAACGAGCCTTTGTGTCGCGCGTGATTATATCGCGTGTCGCGCCTGTTTGTAGGAGCCTTTACTGTGGGATATTATTCTCTTTCACAAAGGCATCAAAATTATATAATTTGCAAAGAGAACAAAATGAGGAACTGGCTGTGGAACATAAATGGAACTAAGCACGTCAGACAATCATGAAAGTGTTATTTGCGTCATTCTTAGAACTTGTAATTTCTTTTTATAAAAACAGTAAAATAGATACAATACGATATATGTATAAGTATTGAGTACAAAGGTTATTTCTTATGAAATTTCTACCACCAGACCTGCGAAATATGAAATGAAAAAGAAATGTAGACAATAGTGTGCGAGAACAAGAAGAGAGGAATTTGATACCAAGCGTCAGTTTGTAGTTTTCAAAAGCGCCGCAACTAGTAAAGTACTTGACATATCTTATAAGTAGTAAAAGATACATTCGCTTATATAACTTGTATGAATTGTGGGAAAAATATCACAAATGTACCTAGGTACAGTTATTTTGTAAATTCCTAAAATGATATGAATAAACAATGACAAACTAAAATTGAACTTGACACCCGCCTTTTGAAATAAATTCCACATAACGTCGTTGATACTGCAATACCGCGTAACTAACAGTGGATGATACCGCGGAAGTACAAAATTATCAAATTTTAGATTTGGCGGCAATGAGTTAACGATACCGATTGGCTACGGACCACATTCACAGTTCGGCGTATTGCTCATTCACTAAGCGAACAATCACAAGGGTTAAAACCGCGTCAGCGAATTTGTCAAAATAATTTGACCAATACCGCGTATTCTCGCGATCATAACAAGAAGACGTATTGTTTTTGTGCGTTGCTCCGCAAAATAAAAGTTTTTTTATAGTAATACGAAGTTGATCGGTAAGTTTTTAATATTGTTATATTGCTTGTTTTTCAATCAATTTGGTTACTTATTAGAATCTGTAAATTCACTTATTTTACAAGTAAAATTTGCACGTACAGCTACGAATATCGAAAACTCTTTTGCTGATGTGATACTTTGACCACAGTTTTAGAACCTGTCCCTAGCTCATCAGGTCTTCCGGAAGTAGTTACTGAGTCACTGTTGAATTTTTCGTCAGATGACTCTGTTGTTGACCCTTATTATGTTCCACTATATCAAATCACGGATGTACAACCGATCGAGTCATCAAGTAATGTAGAATGGTTTCCTGAAAGAGATATTGAGGCAGAAGTTGGGAGACAGTCAAGATCGAGAAAAAGAAAAACTGACAGGTTAACATGGAAAAGAGAACACAGTAGGAAAAATAGAATGTTAGGGAAATAATATATTGGATACAAAAAGATTGGTAATAAATACCGTCAAACATAATCTAAACCTGAGAGAACCATGGGTCCTCTCTGCAATTCACAGTTTTGTGCTCATAGCAAAGTATTATTTTGCTCACATCTAACGCAGGAGATGAGAGTGTCTATTTTTAATAAATATTGGAGCATGTCATGGTTACAACAGAAAAAATTTGTGTCTTTTATGGTGGATAAAACTGAGACTCAGAGGAAAACCATAGGTACTGAATCTAGACGTTCAAGTTCCAAAGCGTATTATTTTCAAATAGAATACACTTAGTATAAAGGAATGGACCGTTCGCTATTGGCTCGGTGGTGGAGGCAATAAAGAAAACCATACAAATGTGAGCACATCTTCATTAGTAGCCACTGAGAGTGAGCGAGATTCCATTAAAAGCTATCTATCAGTCTTGCCTAATTACCATCGCATTATTGTCGCAAATAGAGTACAAAGCAATATTTGGAACCTCTTAATTCAGTCCAAATCACAGCTTTACAATTTATACGTGGAATTTTCATCCTCATCATCCAAATCTGTTGCTTCAAGGAAGCTTTTTTGTGACATTATAGCAGAAGAAAACATAGGTTTGTTCCAACCTAAAAAAGACGCTTGTGACCTTTGCTGTGCTTATAAACTAGGCAACGTCTTAGAAGAAGATTGTCAGCGTCATATTGAACTCAAGAACATGCCTCGAGAGGAAAAGAACATGGATAAACAAGCTGCAAAAAATGGAATCATTCACACTTTGACTGCTGATTTACAAGCTGTAAAACTATGTCCTTATTTGACGGCTAGTGCTCTCTATTTCAAAACCAAGTTAGCAGTGCATAATTTCACAAAAGCTAGTTACTACCAAAGTTAAAATGATAAGAATGTGATTATTTGAGTAAATATAACTTCTTTATAATAATATTAATTCAGTTTTATTCTCCCTCCAATCCCGCGTAAATACCAATAAAGCTCAAATAACAAATGAAATATAAAATGAAAAACAGCGTAAGTGTATTTTCTAGCTAAATATTGATCGGATTGAATTAAATACAATGTGGTGACGCTATCGTTACCTGGAGTAGGAGGTACTTGTTTAATTATCCTTCCTAGCAGATTATACCTTATAAATTAACTTTAGCACGGTGGCGAGTAGTAAAGTTCAAATAGGAACCATCAGCAGCTTGTTTCTAAGAAATTATCAGTAAACTACGAAGCCGGGTTACAGTTTCCTCCTAGGATTAAGTCCCTCAGAATCGTATTAAGATATAAGTTAACTAATACACATTTCTAAATAGTTGAAAGTTCAGACACGTATTTGTTAAGTACAGCAGAAGTTATTTAGTTTTTTCGTTCTCCTGTAAAATTTGCCACATCGAAGTTACGCGGTATTCTCTGTTGTTAGTTACGCGGTATTGCAGTATCAGCGACGATAAGGAGGCTATGTAAAGCTAATAACAATAAATAACTGGTTCATCTACCCCGTGTTAGTGCACAGTGAGTCTGCTGGCTGCTAGCTGCTGGCTGCTGGCTGCTGGCTGCTGGCTGCAGGCTGCTAGCTGCTGGCTTCCAGAGCTAGCTCAGAACATCTCATGTAAAACTGGACAAACGAATGATTTCTATTCACTGATCACTTGTACAACTAGTTTCAATTACGAGCTTGACATTACTAGACTTAGATTTTTATTATGTTTGCAATGAAAGCAGTAATGGGGAAAGTACCTATCGTTGACAAAGTTTTGTCAATTACTGAAAGATTTATTTGATTTATAAATGTCTTGAAATAAGAGAAACACTAGTTACAGGATTATGTTGATAGACATTAATGACCAGACACACTTTAAAAAACTTTTGAATCTGTCTAGCTAGAGGGTACTCGACACAGTAGTAATTACCTATTAATAAGCCTTAGACAAACATATCGTAAAACAATTATCAGAAATTTAAAAGAAATTTTAAATAGAATCACGCTTGACTGAATAAATATGTTTCTTAGCCTACCCACTACAATACAATATTTAACGTCTTGCACTATGTATCCAGACGAGATCATGCTAGGCCTGGCCTGACAATAATGAAATCTGTTACACTTGGATGCTCTAACAAAAAATAAGAAACTTTTGGCTAATGTAATAGTTTGATAAACATATTCTTATTCGATCAGTGCTAGTGGGTCACGGGGGTCAGTCCGGGTGCCGTGGGGACACCGCGGCCCACTGACCGGCTGCTAATTACCGCTCAATTGACCGACACTTGACCGACGCAATTGCTGATATCTCACTATATAGCACACACCGCTCTTCATTCTTTGTTTGATATTCTATCAAACGTCGATACCGTTTATCGTTGGTCTAATGGCATTAGCTCTGGCTAGCGACATTTAGGAGAACGAGGTTTTTTTTTTAATTGGAGTGAAATAAACCGGAAACAGATCTCAATAGAGAAATATAATCAACGCGGCTGTCGAGCCTGAGATGATGATGATAATATCATCTATGGTATATGGGTATATCTAGGAGTAAGCAAATTATAATATTATAATTTGCACATACCCACATAAAATCACACAGGCACTATGTTGACACGAAAAGATACGTTACGATCATGAGTTCATGAGTTTGGCTACAGACATAAGAAGAAGACGGACTGACCACATGACAAAATAGCGGAATATTAAAGTACGTGAACATAATTATGAGTTAATTTAATGTTTTTTAGAGTTCCGTACCTCAAAAGGAAAAAACGCCTATATGATCACTTTTTTGTCCGTCCGTCCGTCCGTCCGTCTGTCTGTCAAGACCCTTTTTTAGGGTTCCGTACTTCCGTAGTCAACAAGGAACCCTCATAGTTTCGCTGTCCGTCCGTCCGTCCGTCCGCAGCTTAGCTCAGATTCAGAGACTCTTTGTGCTGGACGGCGCGGACATGTTCTACGCGCGCCTCAAAGAGATGTCAGCAGCAATCGAAGGGGCCCGTTAGGGCCGAAGTCTGTCGGGTCAGCGGGATTGTCCGAAAGGGTTACCACTGGCCCGGAACATAAAGGGCTAAGGAAGGAACACGGGTGGGTTTTAGTCAGTAAGAGTCTGACACTCTCTTCCGCTCCACCCAGAGCGGGAGGGGTCATTTGATTTTTGATTTGATGATTGCCCACCATGAAAAAAAAGAGACTCTTTGTATTAGATAGCTATAATTTGGCATGCATATACATATTAATCACGCCGACAAAGTGGTAAAATAAACTCATGAAAATATTTTTTTTGTAGTACCTTCTTTATGTACACGTAAAGTGGGGATGTTTTTTTTTCTCATCTACCCCATAGTGTGGGGTATCGTTGGAAAGGTATTTCAAAAATATTGCGGGCTTGTGGAAGCCATTTTTCGATTCAGGAATCCGTTTGTGAAATATTAAGCTTTAAAGTACAAATTTTTGTTCGAGCCAAGTGTCCCCCACCCCTGCCAGCTAAATGGTTGCTTTTGGATATGTGAACAAATTCACGGCAGTAGTATATATGTATAATGAAATTAAAAGGAAAACTATCACAGCTAAGTAGGCTTTACAAGTTTACGAATGATAGTCGACCAACTTAAATTTGCAGTTGTAATGTATGGGAGAACATGATTTTCAACTACAATGTTAAGTTTGTTCTTGGGATAAATTCATTCCAACTACGGAACCCTTCATTGTGCGTGGTCCAACATGCACTTGGCCGGTTTTTTTTTCCTATCTCAGTGCCTCACTAAGTAATACGAATGTAGTGAGACAAAAATAGCCGGTCGTTAGCTGAAGGTTGCTGTATACGGTAACATTGACAGTTCGGGCGGTAGACCCACTGCTGGCAGGCAGTACATACGGGTATGCTCCTGTAGATAATGGTTCAGTGATGTAACTCACGGAAATCATTGCGAACCTACTTGTAACTTAGAGCGGTTCAACGTATGTTCTTCAATGAGTTTATATTTCCTACTTATCATTTTATGATGAAGTTATTAAATTGATACACAATGGCTCTCAATGGATTTACGAATTAAATTATACGAAGGTAAAACAACTAAAAGGTACATAGGTACATGAACAATTGAAAACTGAAAAGTTAATACAATTTTTGTATTACTTTTTCACAAGCATAAGGAATACCGAATTCAGTTTGATACTTGCAATGCCTACATCTTACGATACATATCATCTATATCTACATAATATGTGGTTGCAAGCAGTACTTCTACGGGACTCATTATTTCAGGTGCAGTGCAAGTGTGGCCTAACTAAACCCTACATTATCAATTAATTATCTACTTATACAAATAAATAAAATCAAAGTGTCTGTTTGTAATGTGAAAATAACAGCTTTTTACGAAATGCATATGAAACTATATATAGGTACGGAACTTATAAAACAAAAACAATAAAAAAATAGTCTGTGGGTTCCGGCTAATCACCGAAGCGGCTCTTGCCGGGACTTCCACTGGCAGATATCTGATGTTATAAGGAGTAACCAGCTCAGCTATTTTTATTTTAGAAAAAGAATTAGGGTACCCCGCAAAAAAATTAAATTCATGAAACCCAGTACATTTTCTGGCACGCGAACAAAGTCTCGGGCACAGCTAGTCGCTTATAATAATATAACACAAGTTATCGTATTGGATAAACACATAATGAATATATCAGCATTATAAAATTATAAGTTAGCAGATAATAATTAATTAGTCAAACAGTAACATAATGTGACCAATCAAAAGACTGTAAATCATCTGCAGGAAAAAGTTATGAATAATAATTGTCTGAATTTGAAATATTATAATTATGTTATTGCAATAGAACTGGTTGGTGCAGCGACTGCAGGTAGTTTAACTAAATACATTGTAAAGGAGAAAGGAAGGGCTCCATAGTTTTCTAGGCCCAGGTGTTAACTCAATCAAACTAGCCTTATTTGTAAGAGAATATAATAGCAAGGCCTCACTGAAAATTTGGTGAAATTTGGCTATCCAGGAATCAAGTTATATGAAATATAGTAAAAGTGAGGTTATATTATAACATTGTACTTTTTTGATGTTATTTGTGAAATATTTTAGAATGGCTTCGGTTGTGTAATGGTTTTATGCATGGAGTGCATCCATCGAATAGTCCTTTATAATATGCAAAGCCGAGATCGTGGGGTTAAACAATAAGACATGGAAAATACATGCGCACTCAGAACGAAAGAAAACGAACGAGTGCCGGTTTTATCCTGTCACTGTCAGTCGATGACCAGTGTTACTAACTGAAGAAAAAGTAAAGGAACTCGATTCGCTATGAATCGATTCCATGAAACGATTGATAAACATTTGTCACTCGATTTTCATACATATTCTGTGATTTTAGCGATTTATTCAGTATGGATTATTAAGATTTCAGTTGTGTTTAATCGATTATTTGTTTCATGACTTAATTTAACCTTTCTCGCTTCCTAAATAGAAACATGGTACTATATTTAGTGATTTACTTTAGAAAAATATAACGGTTTTTTTAATACACATTTTAACTAGTTAACTGCTGAGCCCAGAATTTCCCTCCTCCTTGGAAACACTCATAGGGCTGATTTTTCAATCGACAGATATTTTTTATTCGTGGAATAAAATTGACGTCTGACAGTTTTTGAATGGAAGAACTGTCAAAATTTCGAAATTATTCCTCGGATAAAATTATCTAGCGTTGGAAAAATAAGCCCTAAGTGATGTAAGGTTTAGACATAGGCCCAGGCACCTACTTCAACATGTGTGATGCATTTTTTGAAATATTAAAAATCTGCGTTTTAAATTAAAAAGCTTTATGGTTTCCAATGCAAACCATAAAGCTTACATACAATAATTAAATTCAGACATTTTGAAAACTGTAAGAGCAAATATCGTAAGTAATAGCGGCTAAAGATATAATTTAAATTAATTATATATGATTCCATCATACTTAGGGTAGGTACTTTCAATAAAGCTAAGTAGGTACGTAAAGATTTAATTACTGAAACAAATTAATAGATTAGTGCTCAGTCGTTCATTACAACTGCTTTTGTATATAACCTACATTACATATCTCCCCGATCTACTCTTTTTAACTGAACAGAAAAACTTTTAATTTTCCGAGCTGTTGGCACTCATGTCTGCGTAAAGGATAAAACTATAAAGTAGCTAGAATATAAATAAATGAAACGATTATATATATTTTAGACATAAATCATCGTTCCTGCCGACCCGGTAGCGAGCATACACCGTGAAGGACCTGAGCTCCCTCCTGTGTGGGCACCCCGGCATCGCGCTAGCTATGCACAGAGGTCAGGCAGTGATGTGCAGTATATTGTAGTACCTACACCCACATTTTGCCAGTTCGCATGTAAATAACTAAATACATACTACATATTCCAATTAAAAAAGAAACTAAAATAACTACACTTTGCCCGGAATCGAACCACAACCCGTAGGTATTACCAAAGCTTATGTTAAATAGGGTAGTGCCGCTATCATGCTTTACTTATGCTCGGTTCCTATAAACAAAAACGATGGTTTTGCTTACCAATAGTAGCATTTTCTTGTTGCCAAACTGGGAATATAAATAGAAATTGTACCTGTGATAGCTGCTTCCATAGTTATGGGTCTACTATGCAAAGCTCTGAGGTCTTTGCTTCATTATTGGTAAAGATAAAAGAGACTTAATTTTAACCTTTAACAGTCCGTAAGTTATAGGAATCCTCCATTAGTAAACCTTCTAAAACTGACTTCGGCATAATGTATTATACAAATCATCGCTATTTCCGGAAAGTTTTCTAAATGAAAACGGAATAATTTTAAAGTATCTCGACAATATTTTCTCCGTGATCTCACTGCCACCTCGGTTACACAACCACTGGTGTTAGAAATTAACGAGAACTGGTGTCAACCGAGCAACCGCCAACCGGGCGCCCCGCACCGCCATGCGACAACCAAGGACTTACTTCCATGTGGTATACTTAAAATTACTTAGGAGCTACCTATTTTGTATTTCCTGGAATGCTCGACTGTGTAGCTATTTTCGAACTGATCTGATGTATTCGCTTGATAACAACAAGTAAACACTTCTTCAATAACACAAAAATAAAATAATAGGTACGTCTACAAATAATTGTTTCAGCAAAAGGTTAAATCGCCACATAAAGTGTTCCCTACGTCCATTCTGAAGTGTGGGCCGTATTATATCTGTCCTTACAGAATTAGCACAAAGAGCAGGCCCATTTAGTAATAAAAAAAATAATAAAAAACATTAATAACAACTGTAATTCAAGCGATGGCATCGTTTAAGATTTTAATGATTTTATTAGTCGAAATATTTTGTTTAATTAAGAAAAGTAATATGGGTACCATATTGCCTACAGATTCACGACTGGCAAGCAAAAGTCCAACTTTCTCTAATTATGGTCATCATATTAAAGTCACGGGTATTATAAAATGCAAATTGATAACTTTTCAAGTGTGAACAATATTAGCTATGCAGCCACTCACTGCTGAATGTTGGCCTGTCTGTGTGAAACAAGTGCTGACTTGCTGAGTACTGGCAGCGTTAGTAGTTGCAGTCGCTGCAGCGAACACTTTAGTCCGCACATCTTACTGTTTTTATAAGCGAGAGATAGTGCGGGGGTCACGTGCAGCGTGTACTAATGAGAGCGTCGGGTATTACTTCCACACTAGCCGCCCGCCGGTCGCGTTGCGCCTACACTACGCGGCTACGCGGAAAAAAACATACCTACGAAGGGCGAGATAGTGGCGGCGGGACCGCTCGCGGCGCTACCAAAACCGAGGAGACTATAAATTGAGTAGAACATGGCCGCTGATAAAGGTGGCCTCGCCGCCGCCGCCGCACCTGCTACAGACCGCCGTTTTTTAAATACATATTTTACAACAAAACGCAGAAAAACTGACAGGTAAGTTGGTACGAGCGCTCGTTTGCGCGACAATGTCGCGGCGCGTCGTTTTTGTCGCCAGACATTCTGACACAATTGAAATACAGATGTGAACTCACATATTAATAGCCATATTCAATAACTCTTTTATTTAACTTATTCTTTGTTTTAGATCCGCGGAAACAGGAACATCGCCACATTTACTGAATTTTAAAAAGGATCTTGCCCATTATCTTAATTAATTGTTTGTTTTGATCAATCAAGAGAATTAATAGTCATCTAGAAACATTGATGTTTAGCGTTAAGGCTCGTACACACAGGCGCGACGCCACACGCGACACAAAGGCACCGCAAGTCGCGCAACGAGCGGTGCCTTTGTGTCGCGCGCGATTCGCGTCGCGCGTCGCTCCTGTTTGCAGGAGCCTTAAAGCATGTTTATAATAAGATATGAATTATTGTTAAAATGTTTTTTAACAGGTGCTTATAAAATAAATACAAAGAAAAGATTAGTGACAGTGATGTAGATATGTAGTAGGCACATGTAATGAATGTCATTCATAAATCAGTTTTAGTAATTCGTCGATATCGCTCGGTACCTACATGCCTACATCGGCTACACGTTACCAGCTCCATAATAATTTTGTTTTCACACTTTTTGCCATTCGGTGGTAGGTGTTGACAAAATAAATGTCAACACCTTCAACTCTTACATCAGTAGGTACGTAACGCGACAGTTCACTGTGCAATATACAAAGTCCATGCAAAATGTCTTTTGTTATTGTTTGTCATATTTCTGGTTTTAGTTGAAATACATAAGAAGGTACCATTTATTTAAAATGGAAAGTTCGTCCTGAAGACAGTCACTTATTAACAAAGAGGATTTTGTTACACAAGATTATTTAGAGACGTCGCGGAAACAGAAATGTGAGTGTGTGGTAGTTAGATTGTGAGTGTGTGGTAGTTACATTGTGGCGCATTCTAGAGTTAATGTACCGTTCCGTACAGAAAAGTGAACAGATCCAGTTAATGTAGAAGTAGACAAGTTGCGTTTCAGCGCTAGGCGTGTGTTAGTGTCGCTCGTGTAGTGGTTATATTCTCTATGCTCGTGTAGGATTATGAGCGAAGGTCGAACAGCGCTCGACACGTATGTCGCAGCGCCGACTGCGACGAGTGCCGAGAGCTCACAGGCGAGCCTGGGACGCGGCTAGCAGCCAGGACGACTTACAAGGTCAAGGTTAACCCGATACTGCAATAAAATTGGTAGATTTCCGGAAAAAAACAATATTTTCTATGTCCCATAATTACTTTTTTATTTCTACACTAAACATAATATAGAGGTATGAGATTATTATTATTTTTTTCATATCTCGGGACCGTGGGGTCCCGGTCCTTTGGAAGGCATACGAGGGGCCGAAGCCAACTCGCAGAGGCCCCTTTGTAAATTTTAATGAAATGCGGCGCCAACCGACGATTATCCCTGTATGCACTATGCAAGTGCACCCAAGGATAACCCCCGGTTGGTGTAAGGCTATTGCAGGATATGGAAAAATAAAAAGTTAGACTATGGGTTTGGGTGGCTAAAGTGGACTGGTTACCAGGAACTATGGAAGAACTATGACCCCTGCCTGATCAATGTTTTATATATACACGGACAAAATGGCAGGGGGTGACTTGCACACTCAATAATGGGCCCCCGGAAACGGTCGCTAGCACATAGTGACGTAGCAACAAGGGGGCAACATGTCCTGAGGTGCTTATGAAGAGTGGAGAGGTATTCCACGGCTATCAGGACAATCCCGGAAGTACGGTCAAGATCCCTACCAGCATCTTACTGGAATACTTCCTTCCTCCGAGCACGTTGCTCTTGCGAATCTCCACTCAAGCCGGCCAATAAAGGCAAAAATGAGGTGGGAGCTCTGTTCCTCGTCATTGTTTACTCCAGCCGGCCAATAAAGGCAAGCCAGAGGTGAGGAACAAGACTTCTCCCAGGAGATAGGGTCCGTGGGGTCGCTATATTATTATGAGGAACAGAGTGTAAAGTTCACTCATACTCTATAGAGAAGGGAAGATCCTAGGACGGGTATTGTGTCTGGCGGGCAACTGTCCGATGATTCTTGTCGGGCCGTTGTATCCATGCTAGTTTCGCGGTAAACTCTGCTTGCGAGATGCAGGATTTTTCGTGACGTCAGTATGACGCGTTGTTCGCATGTAGCGTTGTAGATACCGCTACAGGCATCTACTTGCTCAAAAAATTGTTAACCCCAGAAATCCTTTACAATTAAATGAGTACTATTTTGTATTGATAATTTATTTTAAAAGCCAATTTATATCCATCTGATGTAGAATAGTTAAACAAAGATTACAGTCGTTGTGATATTAAGGAAAACTTTTTTTGTGGGTAGGTAGGTAGGTACTATAAATATTACCAAATCAAAGTCCTTTAAAGACTAGTACAACCTACCTAAGTATAGATTAATTCGACCTAAATATTGTTGAGATACCTACCTTCTGATATTACATATTATCATTAATTAGCACACGACAAAGTACAAACAATTAAATAGCATTAAACATATTATTATTATTCTACAAAAATACGTGAGTCCTTTAGCAGTGAAGGTCGCGCGACGTCACGCTGCTATTCTAACTGTGATTTGACAATGGTTAGACAGGCGCGGGTTTTTGCACAACATTCTTGTTCGATGTTGGTGCAAAAAGTTGGGGGTTAACAGGCGGAAAGAAACGAGCGATTGTCGTTTTAATTCTGAAAATAATCGCTAACAGCGACACAAAAAGTTATACAGAGTGCACGTAAAAAATTGTCGCCCCGGGTCGTGCGTACGTGTGCGAAAATGTGGCTAGACCACACTACAAATACAATAAATAATATTTACCTTGGTACATACAAACGATTCCATTTTAGCTAAATATTATGCAAATATAAAATTGTATCTAAGTAAATTTATTTTATTAGATACCTACACTAAATATTTGCGTAAAGGCTCCTTCAACAGGCGCGACACGCGATAAAATCGTGCGCGACACAAAGACACCGCAGGTCGCGCAACGAGCGGTGCCTTTGTGTCACGCGCGATTATTTCGCGTGTCGCGCCTGTTTGTAGGAGCCTTAAAACTTGGATAACACAAAAAATACAATTATTTTAACCAATTCCGTACTAGGTAATTGCACGAAGAAAAAGAGGTTTGAAAAATTTCGCTGAGCCCAAAACATAGGTGTGTAACTGTCAATGTCAATACAGAATGTATCAGTGAAGTTTCCTGAAACACTAATGTTTGTTGGTGTTGGTTTAATATTTTTTCAGCGGAGGTTTCACTGCGCCTATAACGCTTCATTAGCCAGACGGAATGTAATTTGGTCTACTGTGGCTGGCGAGCGCGATGCGACCGCGGGTACACACGTGAAGTTTTTGCGCGCGGCGCGTCACCAGCGCACCGCGCACCACGCTGCGCGACAACCGTCAACATCCACTCCTTTACATTTTTTATGCGCCTCACTATTGACAGGAGAAAGCTATCAAACATACTCATTAAAGCGAAAAGTTTTTTTATTCGCCTTCGGCCACAGAAACAATTTTAGTTTAATTGCACAACAAAGTTTGGTCGGCAAGCCGCAGATATACTTCTTTAAGAGAAAACCTGTCTAGCGCTGTAATTATTCATTAGAGTGTAATTAAATTAAGTTTAGATTGAAACAGTAAAATGCTTTAAGCATTACAAACTGTGTATTATATAATAAAAATAGTCGTAGTGGGAAATTCAAGATTTCAGTTATTCTAAGCAGTGAATGTCGACTAAAAAAACTAAAATACTTGTTTTTGTACTGATACTGTTTTATTAAAGTAATTTAACAAAACATATCGATGCAATCGATCTAGGAAATATATAATACATGGTTTCAAAGGATAATTAAAGTACAAAGCGCATTGAAAGTAAATAAAAGAAACAAATAGTTATGTAAGACAAGATGCAGTTGTTACCAGGCCAGACTGTGATGTTACTTAACTAGATCAACCAGTTGATGTGTTCGGATAGGAAATATCACACTAAATGTGTAAACACTTGAGTCACTTACTAAAGGTGAAATATTGTGTAATGTGATGTTGTTTGTGTGCATAGCAAGTGTGCGAACAATTGTTATTGTGTTTAAATTATTGCAAATAGGGATTGATATTATTCAAAACGATTGAATTCTCTTGAACAACAATAAAACAATGAATTGGCCAAATGTAACAGTAAATGTCACTCAGTTTAATTCATCTAACAAATAAATTAGAAACGTCATGGCGATAACACTAGCTGCAGTCAATTTATATCTTAACAGAACCAAGTGTAAGTACAAACATATAGCTCGGACAATAACGTACAAAGGCATTATTTAAGAAATAATGTGCGATGTGTTCAACTACACGATAGGATCTGCGTGTAGTTTGTCAAATCTTTGATAAATGTTTTGTGCTGAGCCGGCGGCGGGCTGTGACGTTGTGCTGAGCCGGCGCGGCGGCGCGCGGCGGCGGGTGACGCCCGCATTACCTGCGCCGCTGCTTGTACCCTCATTAATAAAACAAACAGCACTAAGCCGACTCACAACATTTTTTTCACATTATAATAATTATGACCTACTGACCGGGATTTATCAATAATACTCTGTAGTAAAATATTTACTCTGTTTTATTAAATACTTAGACGATAATATAAAATATCATATCACTAAGTAATATTTACTTGCTATGTAGACTCGCATACCTAACTCCGTCGTGATGCGATTATTTATTTACATTATTCATCTAATTCAAGTTTAGCAAAAACATTTCACAAGTGTTACTGAGCTTCTGTTCGTTAATAGTAAAACTATGCAAACAACCCCTAAAACTAAACATTCGTTGGTGTCCGACACTGACACGGCACGCGCGACACTGGTGTCCGACACTGACACGGCACGCGCGACACTGGTGTCCGAGACTGTCACTGTCATGTCACTATAGTAACTAATAACATAACTATCATTATGAAACAAATAAATGTCTGTCGAGGCAGAGATATTCAGGACATGTTCAATAAAAGTCATTTCCATATTTCAATTTCTATAAAGAACTTTTTTAATATATATCATCATATACGTTGTAGGTACATTATTTTATATAGAAAAAATACCTATTTTTACAAGTATTAAGTACCAAGATTGGCCACAAATAGATACAAACGAAAAAAACAACAAAACAAGTAAAAAACAGGAATAAAACCATTTTGGCATCGTGTCTGCATCCTTTTAATAATAATTTTTAATAAATTATGTAGTGGGAGCTAGGTGTGCGTCGAGTGCGTGTCGGCGCGTGGTCGCGCTTGCAGGCGCGGCGCGGCGCGGTCAGCGCGCTCACTAACACCAACAGAGCGCGCCACCGCGCCGCGCCGCGCTAGCCACAGTTCTCATGACTTACTACGTACATGATTGCTCTCACATTCGGATCGTTTCATTAAACACTTAAAATAAAAATTGCACCTATTGACTCACTCGTATTCCCTTACAAAACGAAGCTTCGACCCGATTCATATTTTTTACTCTCGTCCTCGTCACTAATTATAAATTTACAGTAATAGCAACAATTTAAATTTATTCCACACCACAATGACTCCCTACTGACAGGTAGGCATGTATGAACATCGTTAATTTGTAATATCTATAAATAAATTCGATGAAATCGTCCTTTACAAAACTGAATGGTGCTACGCACTCCTCGCCGGAGCGCCCGAGCGGCGCGCGCGACTCGCAGGTCGCGGCGACGTGCGTCAAGTACGCGATACGCGTCAGTGTGTACGCGATACTGTGCTACTCGTGTGTGTAATGTCGCCGTACTTACCGCACGACGTCTGATGCGGCCGCGGCCGCCGGCGAGGCGCGAGCGACGCCGGGATCCACCTCCGATTTAAGCTCTTATTTATCAATTAGACTATCTAGCTAAACGTATCGGCGATCACTCCGAACCTCGGCATTTCGATAAAGTATAAACGATTACTGGCTTCGATCTTAACATTACTCACATAATTAATCAATGACTTCACTGAAATTATAAAGAACAACTTAAACGTAGCGTTCGGTCCGTGGGGGGCTCGCGATATGTACAGAGGCGCGGGCCCCGCTCACTGCGCCGCGGGCACGTCCAGGCGCGCGGCGCTATGTACACAGGTATCCCGCGGGCGCGGCGCTAGTCGGCGCTAGTGAGGCTCCGAGTAGTAGGGCCGCGGCGGCGCCCACGGGGCGAACTGTTAGTGCGCGGCCAGCGTGTGCGCGCCGGGGGCGAGTCCGTGCTGGGGCGACAGGCCTGGGGGCGAGTGCGAGTGCTGCAGGGGTGAGCCGTGCACCTCGCCGTGCCCGTAGTGGCCGTGGCCCATGCCCTCCATCATCTCGTTGCCCAGCGTGTTGGGTGGCGTCATGCGCTTCTCTTTCTGCCGTCGGTTGCAGAACCAAACGCGCACAACTTCCTTCTCCAGCTGCAAGCTGTCGGCCAGTGACGTGATCTCCTGCGCTGACGGCTTGGGCTGCTTGTGGAAGTGCTGCTCGAGCGCGCCCTTCACTGACACTTCTATTGACGTGCGCTTCTTTCTTTTCCTGCCTTGTGCGGCTATTTTGTCGATGCTCGTTGGGCTCCCCGTGGTCGAGTCAGCCTCCTCTAGCCACTTCTGCAGCAGCGGTTTCAGTTTGCACATGTTTTTAAAACTGAGCTGGAGTGCTTCAAACCTGCAGATGGTCGTCTGTGAGAACACATTGCCGTAGAGCGTGCCGAGCGCCAGGCCCACGTCGGCCTGCGTGAAGCCTAGCTTGATTCGGCGCTGTTTGAACTGCTTGGCGAACGCCTCGAGGTCGTCGCTGGTGGGCGTGTCCTCCTCGGGCGGGTCGCGCTCCATGGCGTGGTGGTGCAGCGGGTGCGGCGAGGGCTGGATGTCGCGCAGCATGTGGTGCTGGTGCATGGGCATGGGGTAACCGCCGTGCAGCGCCACGGGCGAGCCGGCGCCGTAGTGCGGCGACACGACGGGCGCGTGCCAGCCACCGTGCTGCAAGTGGCGGTGCTCGTGCGGCGCAGGCGGCGGCTTCACATCAGGCTGGTGCGCGTGCGCGTGGTGCTGGTGCATGGCCCAGGGGTCGGCGGGCGGCAGCGAGGTCCAAGGATTGAGCACGGGCGCGCCGGGCGACGGCGAGCCACCCGCATGCAGCCCGTGCGCGTACTTCATGTCGGCGGGCTCACTGCGCGGCGACGCAGCATGGTACCCGCCGAGGTTGCCCAGGTCCATGTCGGCGGGCATGTACGTGGTCGCCGCCATGGCGCCGTACCTCAGATCCACGGTGGACGGCGTCTTGCCGGCTCGAAGGCTCTCGAGCCTTCAACTGGCTTATTCGGTCGCGAAACAAGCGCGTTAGTCGCGCGGAGCGGCAGCGGCGGGGGCCACCTCACATCACCGGGTAACACAGCGAGCGACATGCGCGTGCGTGCGCGACGGCAGCACGGAGCGGACTGGAGCGCTCGGTGGCGCTGCGCGCGCCCGCAGAGGTAGAGGGGCGGCCCCGCCCAGACGCCGCCCGCTAATGACGATGTAATTACTGCGCCCCGCCCCCCGCGCGCCCCGCGCCCCGCACGCCCCGCGCCCCCCGCTCGTCGCTCGCACACTATACTGTGCGTCGCGTCGCTACACTCTCCGCGGCCGCTCTGCCGACGCCGACGGACACTCTACTAACATAGAGATCACGTTCATGACTTATTTAATGATGCCAATGATAGAGTTTTATAATATAAAATTATTATAATATATCTACTTATCTCAATACTTCAAATTAAGTTGGACTTGAATTCATTCTGGCAATTAAAATCGTAAATAATTTTAATAGCATCTTCAACTCTACATAGGTACTTAGTTATTAGAATTTTTTGCACGAGTATTTGTTTTTGAATTACAAATATGAATGTCTTCTGTGTGAGCAGCGGCAGCCCGTTCATGACTGATAGCGCTGCGGCAACTGTATAAACATGCACTTACCTAGTTACTATGATGCAATTAGGTATAATAAAATAATTCTTACAATTGGCTATGTACCTATGTATGATAACAATAAATAATATTTTTAAGTACCTAACATAACGTAGCTACCTACCCATAATTAGAATATTAAAAAGTATTTCTCTCGCAAAATTAAATATTTGTTAAGACAGAAGACATTTGACTACTAAAATTAGAAGTAGGTAACAGACGAATGTAGGTATTTGATGTAATAGGTATGTTGTAAACGCTACCTTGAACAAAGTAGAGACATCAAACACCTACTTTAAAATAACTTGAATTATACGAAATAATATGAACAAGTTGCCCACAATCGCAGTAGATCGCGAGCGGCGTCAGCGGGAACAGGAAGGCAGGCCTTTGTGCAGCAGTGGGACTACACAGGTTCCCAGCGCCGCTTGAAACCGTGGTGGGCGCGCGCGCTCCGAGCTCTAGGCCTGTGCCGGAAGAGTTTACTTTGCCGGAACAGGTCTAAGGTGCGGAGCCAGACCATGAGGGATACAGAAACCCGCAGGGCAGCATGTGGCGAGCTCTTGGGCAGTAGTGACCCCACAGACCCTATGGCTTGCCTTTATTAGCCGGCTGGAGGGAACAATGACGAGGAACGGAGCTCCCACCTCATTCTTGCCTTTATTGGCCGACTTGAGTGGAGATTCGCAAGAGCAAACGTGCTTGAAATGTGAAGAAGGAAGTATTCCAGTAAGATGCTGGTAGGAATCTTGACCGTAGGTACTTCCGGGATTGTCCTGATAGCCGTGGAATACCTCTCCACTCTTCATAAGCACCTCAGGACATGTTTGCCCCGTTGTCGCTACGTCACTATGTGCTAGCGACCGTTTCCGGGGGCCCATTGAGCGTGCAAGTCACCCCCTGCCATTTTATCCGTGTGTATATAAAATATTGATCAGGCAGGGGTCATAGTTCTTCCATAGTTCTTGGTAACCATAAACCAGTCCACTTTAGTCACCCAAACCCATAGTCCAACTTTTTATTTTTCCATACCTATCCTGCAATAAGTAGTCCTACACCTACTGGGGGTTATCCTTGGGTGCACTTACATAGTGCATACAGGGATAATCGTCGGTTGGTGCTGCATTTCATTATAATTTCCTAAGGGGCCTCTGCGAGTTTGCTTCGGCCCCTCGTACGCCTTCCAAAGGACCGGGACCCCATGGTCCCGAGATATGTAAAATCAAAAAAATAATAATAATTTCCAAGACTGACTACTTAAATATTTTAAATAAGATAGGTAATAGGTAATGTATTTATTGCGTTGTTAAGTATAACAAATAGATTAATAAAATAGATTAATTAAAATACAGGTTTACTACGAGTACGTAGTAAACCTGTATTTTAATTAATCTTTTTAGAAAGGAATCTACATTATTTTTGAGAATAACTTTTGCATTCAAATATGTTAACTTAATCCACTTTTCTCTTATAACATTGTATAATTATTTTTGTTTTCTAAACCGTGATGTGTTACACTACCGACCGTACCCTATCACAACGCGCTGCGACTCTACGCACCTATCATTAATATTATAATTTACTAATTTATTTACCGATTCGTCACAACGATTGTTAATTAGACACACAAATTAATTTTATTGCGTAGAAGTAGGGCTGTTTGTGGCACCTTGTTTATGTTATCATTCAAATAAACACATGGATTTTTCTCAATTAGCTAATTTAGTAGCTGGATAAAACTATCTACAATAAAAAATCTTGTTTTTTTCTACTTTAGTATTAGGTACCTACTTACCTGTCTAAGGAGAAAAAAAAAAACTTTTGACTTTACCTAGACTTACAAAATTCTGGTTTACCTGAGTAGGTTTATATTTTTTATTTACTTTGTTTTTCAATTTCCTTTATATATTTTGAATTAATTAGGTTTTAACAACACATTTTATTTTAGTTGTAGACAATGATAACTTAATGCTATAATAAGTTAACCATAGATCTCAATAATTGCATAATAATATCCAATGAGATTTTTTAATTATTAAAAATCACAATTTTTTGAAATATCTACAGTCTTGGATAATGATATTCATCGCGCGCCCTCCAACCTGACGCAAACGGAGAAGCGACTGACTGTGACTACTAGCGACATCTGTTGTCGAATAGTGAGACTAAACTCGAACTAACGCAAAATAAAATGATTTTTGAAATTATTGAATATTTTTTTATATTCGTTTTTGTTATGTAACATTTTATAAAAAGGTTTATAAAATACTCATTGTTGTATGTAGGTATGAAGTAGGTAGGGATTTGAAAGTTAAGCGTGATATGTGAATTGATGAGAAGTGTTTCTTTCTACAGTATTTTATTACGACTTTTGCATGGTGAATTAATTTATAAAAATAGTTAAAATTGTTGGCTAGGTACTATTTCAAGATATTTCAGTAACTTTTCGTAATCACTTACGTAGTATCTACCTACTACTTATACCATTTAAATTTTCAAGGTATTATTCAATTATTAATATAATATTATTATTTTATTTCAGGGTCCATAATTGTTTCAATAATTTTAAGCCTACCAACTGTTTTACTAACATTAGGTATGGAATGCAATATAGAATTTAAAATTGAGAATTGGAAAGCTAACAGTCTTAAAATAATAATAATATGTACCAGTATATAAAACAGAGGGGAAATAATCATAGGGGTTTCAAAAAATTCCGTAGTTAAATTGTAAATATAAGATTTACTTGCTAAAAACACAGTTAGAGCTATCTAGCGACGGGTAGCGGAACTACCAACTACCCTCTTGTAGGAGGGTTGTAACTTGTGAGGGCGCGCAGCTTCACTGAGGGTTGTCTTTGTACCGGCGCGGTAGACAGTGGCGCCTCATCACTGACTTAGGTACCGATCCGATAACATTTAAAAACAAAACTCCGTCTTTGAATGCATTTGTCGTAAACGTCCTAGTAAATTTAATGAATCGACAAACTGACGAGACTCTGCCATTGACAAAAGGTAAGCCGATGCAACGTTGCGTTGAAATGTGAATATAGCATCATAGTATCGTTCTTTGAGTCAGCTTTTGAGAAATAGGTACTTCCTGAGATTAATAATTATTAATTAATGTTTCTGATCCTTACATCATCAAGTTTATTATAAACTAGTCAAATAGTTCCTTCTACGACAACCTTCAAATATTCGAAAAAGTTTAACATGTGAATGTGAAAGGTCTTTAACATACCTAATTGGTACAAAGACTTTTAACAATACCTACTAAAAACATAAGTAGGTAGGTGCGTACGTATACATATTCAGTAAGTAGGTATGTGCCGAAAACGTGCTCGTGATAATAGATAATAAATAGATAATCAGTAATTATAAATATTAGTAATCATTATTAATTGTTTTTACAACACAGTATCGTTTAATTACTCTGTAATATTTTGTATCTACTCCTAAATCATTCATTTTCTTTTAATCGAAAGTTTGTAAAACAGTTTCCTGTCTTTAAATAATTTGCATGAAATTACTCCTTTTTTGTAACTTGAGAAAAAGTGACACTTTAAAATGATAATTTTATCACATGTACCTAATTGTTATGTCAACATTATCATAGTTTCTTTGTTAGGTACTGGGTATTGAAAAATATTAATAATCTAATTGGATAAATATTTTGGTGATTTTTATTTTACTAAATCGCCACTGATTTGTTACTTAAAAACATTTTAGAGCTTACGGCAGCCTTTTTTTAGAGCTCTTAGTATTATATATGTTATATAAGAACTCTAATAGCAACATTCGCCTCTACAGTAGGGTTAGTTATAAATAATTAAACCTTCCAGAGGAATAACAGTAATAAATTAAAAAAATATAAATCAAGACGGTAGCATAGAGTTTATCGAAACCATTGTATAACTTATTCTTATAGCTTTAAGATGCACAAACCTATAAAAGCAATTTTAAGGTGTCTACTAACACTTACTAACGGCTGATATTCGACTACTGAGGTAGTAAAAGGTCTTGAACACCTTAAGGCTTACTCTAATAGCTTCAAGAAGTATTAAACGCTGTGAGTGATGCTCAGGTGTGTACTAACACTTACTATCAACTGGTATTCTTAAAAAGAGTTAGACAAATACTTTGTACCACCTAACAAGTTTTGTCGAGCCTTAAGAGTTAGTAAGAAAGCTATAAGGAACTAAGAAGTGTTGATTATAAGTCCTATAGAGCTAGATTCTGCAAGAGTTAGAATCCACCTTTAAATCATTGCAGGCTACATAATGCAGTTTATCGGTCAACCATAAGTAATATTGTGGTTTTTATAAAAACTTGTATATAGCAGCAAACATTATGTGCAAATTTTATAACTCTTCATTATCACTTTATGTTGAGTAAAATAGGATTTATTTCACTTAACGTTCTAATATCAATAGATATACAAAATACAAATCCAGTGAACTCGATAACGATTCATATCAAGAGCGATCAATTAAACTACAACAGGGTTCCGTACAACAGCAAATTATCTCCGATGTTGAATATCCTCTAATCTGTGACGATCTGTTACCTCTCAGTAGTTCAAACAACTCGGATGACGAACAAGAAAGTGAATATATGAGAAATATAAATTTTAAAAATGATTTACGAACATGGGCTCTACAAAAAAATATATAAGCCAAGCCGCTTTAAAGATTTGCTTTTAATTTTAAATAAGAGATTCACGGATATTTTACCGTCCAATCCTCGAACGATTTTACAAACGCCAACAGCAATTTGTCTTAAAACCATCACAGGTGGTAAATATTGGCATCATGGGATCATTGCCTTTATCAAATATACTTGGAAATTGTGTACCACTGCCAAACAACATTCTTCTGAATATAAATTTTAATGGCTTACCTATATTTAAAAGCTCTAAATATGAATTCTGGTCTATATTGGCTAACATTGATCAAGGTGACACTAGTGATCCATTCATTATTGGCATTTATTATAGGAAAGGTAAACCAAAAAACCTAACCTATTATATCCTAAAGATGTAAAAAGTAACTTAGTTTGTATTAAAAAAAGTAGTTTTCTGCACTTCTTACCTCTTTTACACACAGTTTGAAAATAAAAGATTGTTATTTCAAGGAATCGTGTTTTATTAGTCCTTTGACATATCTACTAGTAATATAATCAGTCAGAGTTATTTAATCAGTCAGTGGATGATTTCCAACACTTTCACACCAGGGAGAATGACTGTACAATAGCGCAAGACAGTCATGAACAAAATCAACATGTGTTCAATCATTCAACTATTCTTACTTACATTAAATTTTTATATTAGTATAGCCATAAAGGAACCATCATAAAAGTACATAGCAAAATGTTTTCAATCAAACACTGCTCAAAATTTGGTCTAACAAAACTTTGGTAATTGAACAAATTCCGACTATAAAAATAAACAATAAAAATAAAAACTTAATAGGTACCTACTTAATCGTAATAACAAAAAACAAATCTTTAGATAAGCTAGGCAAAGTTTTCGCAAATTATTTACGACACGATAAACATGATCCCCACTGATAATTCAGCGTACATTAAGAAATTTACCACCTCAAATAATTAATGAATGAACAAGGGAGAGATGTCGCTTATAATGACACAACGTCATGTAGATGATGTTGATGTTGATCGTGCCTGATGATTGTGTTCGTAGTGTAGGCTTCATGATTATCACACATTAAGGTATTTTTTTCTCTTAATTTGAACTTCAACCAAAAATGACTTGAAATATACGCAGTGGGTAATGCACACATATTAAAATGATGAAGTCCATTATGAACACCATCGAGATAGATTAAACATTAGACGGTTTGTCCATGAGTATGATACAAACAAAAGATAAAATAATACAGATATAGAAGAGGAGAGAGCACCTATCTACAGGCTGAACTTGAAATCATAAGCAAAATTTTAAGGGGTTGGTCAGACCATGAACCTGTACAACTTTAATTATGGGACCAACTAAATCGTCCCAAAACATAAATCAGCTGTTCCATAGAAAAGTGCAATACTTACCTACTCGGCTAAAAATGGAACACGTGGTTTTTTTGTGCGATTTAATTTATGTAGTTAGTCCTACAATGAAAGTTGTTCAGGCTCATGGTCTGAGTCATCCCTTAAAACATTGCTGATAATTTTAAATTCACCTGTATTTGTTTAATATTATCAAAGGGCAACTCTTACTCAACATGACACAAAACTAAAAACTTACAATCAAAAAACTTAAGAGCCTTTTCAAATATTCATATTATGGCTAACACTTTAGCCACTAACATTCTTATGTGAAATTGGCCGATTCTTTTTAATTTTTAGGAGACGGTCTCTCTTCTTTTTAGATATTGTTACGATTTTCTTTTTCAGGATGTTTTTCTCGATCTGAAAATTACTGTTAGGTGATGTACTTGGCTCATTACTTTTATCTTTGTTTTTTGGTTCTTTTAATGTATTTTCTTTATTTTTTCTGAGCTAGTCAATTCCATTATATCTATTGTCATTTTCTTATCATCATTTTGTTCTCTTTCTATTTCTTTGATTGCTGCGTTTTCTTCTTCATTTTCTGTTGAATCTATTTTAATTTTGTCATTATTGTCTAGTTTGTTGGTTTCATTAGGCTTAAAAGAATTGTTTGGTTCTATGACACAACATTCATTATCTTAATGTTCGTATTCGATGTTTTTATCTGTTTTACTGAAATAACAGGTCAAGTTTTGTTAATAATTAAATAAATCGTAAAATTAATTAACTTAATAAATAAAAGGTAAATAAGTAGGTATTAGCGCAAAGTATAAGAACTTTTTTCATATAAACAGGTAACAATACGTACTATTATTTCAACATTAAAAAGAAGCTACTTTCTTATGTCATTCTTTGTATGTGCAATTTGATTTTCAACTTTTTTGTATTTAGAAAATATGTTGACAGCTAATATTATTATTACAAAATTATACATAATTCTTGGATTTTATTGTCATTCAGTCAGGCGTGTGATATATAAAGGGTTTTCTTCAAACGATAACAGAACCCTAAAAATTATAGGCTTACAGCTCCGCGTAGAACTATTAAACAAGTTAAACCTATAAACTCTATGTTTTTTCACTTTTATAAATCTGTTTTAGAACTTCTAGTGCCATGCAAGTGCTTAGTTTCAGTATTTAATCACTACGGGAAGAATAACAGAGTTATCAGGATACTTAAGTAATTAGAACTAAGACGCCATTTAATAAAGATATCCTATAAAAAATTGTCAAAGAAAAAACTTATTGAAATGTTCCTAGTCCAATTATTTACCTACATTGTTCATAATTTTCAATTAAAATGTCTTAAGGAGGTACCAGAAATTGATAAATAAGATAAATAAAGAAAAAAAAATTCCGGCAGTATTTTTTACATAATTTTATCATCAAAAGTAGTTTATTTTTAAGGCGTTTCAAAAATGAGATGAAAACTAGTATATATTGTTACCGTAAACTTACCGCCGCATGTGATTTAATTCCTATAACACCCAGTAATCTTAAACACTTCACTTACCTTAATTATTTTATTAAAACACCAAGACATGAATGCGTGCTAGAAAAATTATCACTATTGACTTTAACAAGAACGTAAAACTGTGCGAAAACAGTTTAAATATTTCGCTTTCGGTGATTTTTATTGCTACTAAATAAGTCCGGTATATTCTTAAGTTATATATTGGTTACAAGAAGTAACCATGTGTAACCAAAAAAGTCATTAAATTGGCTTCCATAACTTGATTAAGTACTACTTTAGCTTGCAGTTATACCTTGTGTATAGCGTATTAAACACTTGAAGTGGTAATCACTGCTACAATAGCACTGTTCTAACTCTTAATAATCACTCATTTATCACTCTCTATAACCATTAAGTCGCTTCAAGCTCTAACATGAACAGGCCCAAACCAGGGTTATAAGAGAGATACAGAACGCTTTATCACCCAATTGTTAGTGCCTTTACAGAACCTTGGGTTCTTGAAATTCTCTTAAGCAGCTTATGTAGCACTTATTCTTATAACCAAAATGTTAGTTGGGTTACGACTTACTCGTGCTTGTTCATGAAACCACTGGGTCTAGAAGCATAAAATTTAGCATAAGAGTTCCTTATATAACGAAAGTGAGCACTAAGGAAGGGTTTTTGAAAACCCAGCCCCTAAACGGGTTAAATAGGGGATGACAGTTGGTATGAAGAACGTCATTGTTGCGGATGGGAGACCCCACCGGGCGCACGGGGACTGCTGAAGTGCTGAGGGCAACATTAAGCTTCTTATTTATTTAAGCTGATACTTAAATTCATACTAACGGGATTCTTATTAGCCATCTACAATCATTATCCACCATCAGCAGGCTACTGGTAGTCTTACAAGAGTGCCGGCGATCAGGGGTCGCAAACATATTAGTTGCTCAACGGAGGCTCAACAAACACGGGGCGCTCGGGTCACGCTCAACTGTTGACTCAGCACTTGATGAACTGTTATTGTGACTTCACGACAATGTTACTGATACAAACCCCTTGGAATAAAGAATGTTTGGGTTTGATCGGAATAAGTAGTTGAAATGCTCTCATTTTCGTAATTCTACGATGGAAAAACCGAAAGTACCTAGGTATAAGCAAAACACATGGTTAATAACAGTGGAATTATATAAATACCTATTTATGTAGCCAGCTATCAATACGAATCAACAATTACACAACTAACAGCACCCTGTTCTGGTGACTACTGGACAGACGCCTTTGCCAAGTTGCGCCTCAACACACATTTCTGTCCTGAGCGTACACCAACAAGTCGGCGATCCTAAACATTTGGTGCTTTGACAAGTTCGCAAGTTTAACGTAGACTCTCCGTCTCTCATCTGACCTAACGACCATCAGTGCCTGGAATCAGCTCACTGACTCTGAACCTCGTTGTAGATTATCCTTTCCTGCATAGGTAACTATATCACATAAAGCCCGACATCTACAACGTGTAACGCATTAAGCGCAATACCTCCGACACCCAACTAGAATATAACATTAGGTATAAGTCTAAAACAACACCCGTAATTAAATAAATTTAAACCAAACCTGGTCGTTTTTTATAAAATTTCGTTACAAAGTGGTATCACATAAGCTGTTATTTTACCTACTGCAGCTAATTAAAAGTCCGACTTTAAGTATAGCAGGTACAAGTTGAAACAATCTAGGTTTAGACAATCGCAAAAAACTAAAATATCAAGTTTCATAGGTAAGGACAATTTTTTTTAAATTTTCCTGTAATATTTACCCGCTGTGCTTGGCGCACAAGACAGAAGTCATCCGACCGACTACTTACATAAATGCTAATTCCTATTGATGAGTTTTATTATAGTTACTAAACTATAATAAGAGGAATATTTAATCATCATTTCCGCCGAAAGACGTCCAAGGCTGGACATAAGCTTCCCCTAAACACCTCCACTTCGACCGGTTCTGTGCTTCTCGCATCCAACGGGTTCCTGCGGCCTTCACAAGGTCGTCGGTCCACCTTCTGGGAGGTCTTCCAACGCTACGTCTTCCGGTACGCGGTCGCCACTCCAGAACCTTTCGGGCCCTATTGGCTATCTGTTCTACAAGTAATGTGCCCTGCCCACTGCCACTTAAGTTTGGTAATTCTTCGGGTTATATCGGTTACCTTGGTTTACCTGCGGATCTCCTCATTCCTGATTCGATCACGCAGGGAAACTCTAAGCATAGCCCTCTCCATTGCCCTTTGGGTGACCTTTAGCCTTCTAATAAGGCCCATTGTGAACGATTACGTTTCAGTGCCATTTTTCATCACTGGCAACACGCACTGGTCTGGTATGTGGGACGAGAAGATATTGCGTAGCTTCTCGAACGCTCATGCCCAACCGAGTCGGATTCGACGATTGACCTCTTTCTTGAAGTTGAACCTACCTAACAGGAAAGTTTGTCCTAGGTAAACATACTCGTCCACGACTTCGAGTGTAGCGTCTCCGATCTTTATGAGAATGGGTGTTACATGGGCATTTGGCAACTTATTTTTGATAAGCATGTTGATGCCATCGTCGCTAAAGCCTCTAAATCCCTTGGTTTCATAATGCGATTATCCAGGTGCTTCACGCAAGCTAAGACGCTGAAAATTCTATACTGCACTTTTGTTAGAAGCCACTTGGAATACGCATCTGAAATATGGAGTCCATGCTATCACAAATACATTGACCGCATTGAGCGCGTACAAAAAAGATTTATAAAATTTTTATGCTTTCACCAGAAGGTACCATATAAGTCCGATAACTATCTCAGTCTCTATAAAAAATATCATCTCTTACCGTTGAGTAATCGTCGTGAGATCTCTGACTGTATATTTTTGTTGAAGACGGTTCGAGGTGACATAAATTTTATTGTTCTGATATTTTGTCAACTTTCTACTTTAATGTTCCAAGCAAATCCAAACGGTTCAATCCACCATTGCGGGTGCCATTTACAGCTACTAACTACAGACAAAATTCGTACGTTGTGCGTGTAAGTGGGTATTTTAATAAAGTGTGCAAGCAGTTCGACTTTGATCTTTTTAATACGAGTGTGACCTCGGCAAAAAAGTGTTTAGCAATGAATTTTTTTAAAGCTTAAATTCTACAGACTTTGTTTTCTTTTTATTTTTTTAATCAAAATTTTAACATCTTGGTACTTATGGGAAATAACCTTTCGCAATTATACTAGTTTTTACATATCTTAGGTGATGATCTACCTGCAAATTTTTATTTTTTATACTGTTTTTGTTCTTTTTTTTTGTGTGACAATATTTGGCAGTGTGTGTATTGTGTTCCACAGTACTTTTATACCAGACAAGCTCTAGACGTGAAGTTGGCTGTAATTGGCTGTCAGATTATATATTATATTATTATTATTATTATATTATTATTATATTATTATTATATTATTATTATATTATTATTATACTGTTATTTATCACCATTGTATTTAGCTGTAAGTCTTCCAAAGTCCTTAAATAAATGAATAAATTTGCCATGACCTTCATTTTTTCCATGTTCATTTTAAGACCCACTCTTTCGGAGGCTCTACTGAGGTCATCGAGCATTGTACTGAAGTCCTCCAGAGTCTCAGCCATGACTACGATATCGTCGGAAAACCGAAGGTGAGCTATGTACTCGCCATTGATGATAATGCCAGCCCCTTTCCAGTGCAGCGGTGAACAGTTTCGGAGAGATAACGTCTCCCTGTCTCACACCTCGCTGCAGAAGGATAGGTTTCGAGGTCTTATGCTGGAGTCGGACTGATATAGTGGCGTTTTCGTACAGACACTTCAGCACCTTGATGTACCGATAGTCGATCTGGCACCGTTGAAGAGAATGCAGTACAGCCCATGTCTTGATCGAATCAAAGGCTTTCTCGTAGTCCACAAACGCTTAGCAGAGAGGCAGGTTATACTCTAAGGTCTTCTGTATAACCTGTCGCAGCGTATGTATGTGGTCTACGGTGCTAAAGTCTTTACGGAATCCGGCTTGTTCGGGAGGAGGAAGTAGTCAAACCTGCGCGCGAGACGGTTCGTGATGACTCTCGAAAACAGCTTGTAGACATGGCTCAGAAGTGAGATGGGCCTATATTTCATAAGAAGGGCATTGTTGACGATTCTATGTCGACTGCTTAGCTGCAGGAGCGAATAAATAAAATGCGTGGACTAAATAACAATCTGGTGTAATACACGAATACAAATTTAAAACAAAAGCAGCGCCTTTGTCGTGGTAAGATTTCAAGTGAAGCAACGCTCGAAGCGGGAGGACGCGCGAGCACGCCCGCGCCGCCCTTGAGCCCCTCAGCCGCCGTCGTTGCCTGATGCTGATGCCGCAGCCCGCGCGCCCCCTCAGCCACCGCGCGCCTCCAACCAGTCGTAGGCATGCCATGCATAGACAGGCATTGTCGCCCTTTTTAAATAAAAGTATCACCACACCTCTGT
Source organism: Luperina nickerlii (assembly GCA_963855955.1). NCBI lineage: Eukaryota > Metazoa > Arthropoda > Insecta > Lepidoptera > Noctuidae > Luperina > Luperina nickerlii. The sequence goes on from OY979669.1 coordinate 24,313,713, forward strand.
TCCATGCCTGTGGTGTTTTACCCTCGAGTATGACGGAACCAAACAGCTTCTGAAGGGCCTTAAGAACCGGTTTTCCGCCGGCCTTCAGGAGCTCGGCCGTAATTCCGTCATCACCGCGCCTTGTTGTTTTTAAGCTACTTCAGAGCCATCCTAAACTCACACAGGCTGACGTCTGGGATGTATCGGTATAGTGTCGGGTCAATCTAGCTCTTGGGTCGTTTGCCAGATTCGTAACGGGGTTACTTGTTGACGTGTATAACTGTCCACAGAACCTCTCGATCTCTCTCAACAGCTCAGGTTTGGCGGATACGATCCTGCCGTCATATTTAATAGATATCATCAAATCATGTTTTTTTAATTCACAAGGCCTTCGGCTAAAGGATGCAATTTCTAAGAAAACTAAGTAAAGAGCTACTACTTATTTTAAGCCAAATATTCAAATAAGATTATTTAAAATATAATGAGTTTGTATCCCGAATGCGGTCGCCGTACCACCTGTGGGCCGCAGAGCGACTCGCCCGAGGGTATCCACAAAAATGTATTCTTGCACATTTTTAATTTGCAGAGAGAATCAAGTTTTAGTTTATATATTATTCTGAATTGTTTTGTTACTTATATTACAAATTGATTTGAAAACTTTTAACTAAGTCATAAGTGACATCGAAGGTACAGTCAGCATCAAAAGTCGATTAACACTTCAGTTTTTTTAATCTTAGTTATTGAGCAAAATATTAACACTTCAGTTTTTTTAATCTCAGTTATTGAGCAAAATATTTGTTGAAAATTGCAACGTACTTCTGCTGCAATTTTGAATGAATATTTTGCTCAATAACTGAGATTAAAAAAACTGAAGTGTTAATCGACTTTTGATGCTGACCGTACTACTAAAGTTATAACTCTGCTTACATGCAGCTCTAGGCAATAAACAGCCTCATAACAGGCAATAATTAGAGGCAGCAGGTGATGTAGGAGATATATGTAGGTACCTACTATAAGCGCACATAGTGAACCTTCACGTGGAACATCTTGAATTATATTCATAGCAAAACATAATACTTACTGATGAACTCAAACTCAAAGCATTTATTTCAATTAAACCATTTACAGGCACTTTTGAATTGTCAAGAAGTCGGTCAGTCAGAAAATATGAAGCTAGTTGCCCATTCCAAAGCGTAGGTACCTATGGAGAAGAACGGGCAAGAAACTCCATGGACACTCTTTTTAAATGATATTTTACAAAAATATTAGTTACATCATTACTTTTGATTTTAAAATTATATAATCTGAAAACGATGTAAAAAATTAAGAAAGACGTACGTGTTAAAAGCGTCCAGAGTACAACAAATAGTACTTAACAAACTATAATCCAAAAATAAATTAATTAAAAATAAGCCGAGGCAGCTAAGTGATGACCAGCCCCAACTGACGGCGCCCGTTCACGAACATGACGCATAAATCAGCACCATTCAGCTCAACCATTTTGAAGGGAGCTAAATGATCCAACACACACGCCACCGTCAGCGAGACATTTGAGTGAGCATGACATACTATCAGTTGCCAGGGCACATTCGAGTCAATGAAAGACATATTATTACCCGATAAATGGTAGCTATAGGTCACTTACATAGAACTCACATTTGTGCTATGTAATTATACAATACAAAGGAAATTGATTTTATACAATGCAAAGATAGTCTTACAATCTTCAGCAGCTCCAACAGTATTTTCATAATTATGTTAATCAATTAGTTGTGGTTGTGCAGCAGGACTAGCATTGAGCCAGGCATTTTTATCAGCGATGTAAGTTATAATATGCCTGACTGCATAGTGTGCGTTTTATACAAGACTTGAATTTTGTCTCATTCAGTTGAAGAATGTGGGGAGGTATTTTATTATAACACTAGCTTCTGCCCGCGACTTCGTCCGCGTGAAATTTCACCCTCCCCTCATTCACCCTATTAGGGGTGGAATTTCTAAAAACCCTGTCTTAGTGGATACCTACTCTTCACAAAGAACACACCCTCCAAATTTCATGTCTCTAGGATCAGTGGTTTAGGCTGTGCGCTGATATATCAGACGTTTCACCCGCGGTAATTTCCGGAAAAAACCTACTAAAAACTTTATTACAAAAAAAAACAACCGACTTCCAAAAAATACAAAATGAAAATTTCGAAAGTCGGTGTCAAAAAACGAAAATACAGAACCAACGACACCGACTTCCGAAATTAAAGTTATTTTTCACTTTGTAGTATTTTTTTGGAAGTCGGTTGTTTTTTTTTTTTTTGTTAAAACGTTTTTATTTTTCACTTTTTAGTTGTGTTGTACCTGCCTACCCCAAACAAATTCATATAACACTACTTGGTATGTGAATATCAGTGACAGTAAGCTATTGAACACATCTGCCTACCCCATTAAAAGGTACAGGCGTAATGTTATGTTGTGTGATTGCGTAAACAATGCATACATATGCTATAGCAGCAATCGCGGTTGATTTGCTGGCATTTATTGAAGAGTTTCGTTGTCTGTCTCCGAAACTCATCATCAGATCTTTATGAAATTTAAATGGGACCATTCCGGAATAAACCTATTTCGAACAAAAAAAAATTTTGCAAATCCAATATGAGGGAGTTATGCCCGAATATACATACAAAATAAAAAATAGAAACATCCGAATTGAGAACCTCCTCCTTTTTTGAAGTCGGTTAAAAATATATTCCATTACATTAAGAGTATTACTTAAGATTATTACTTATACATGTAAATTACTATGCAACTATATTAACTTTACTAACTTTAACCGTTTACGCAGCGTACGCAACGAAAGCTCTCAAAAGGAATATGTTGTTCCCGTTTTTGCATCATTTTTCATTGATGCTCCGCTCCTATTGGTCGTAGCGTGATGTTATATAGCCTATAGCCTTCCTCGATAAATGGACTATCCAACACAAAAATATTTTTTCAATTCGAACCAGTAGTTCCTGAGATTAGCGCGTTCAAACAAACAAACAAAAAAACAAACAAACTCTTCAGCTTTATAATATTATATATAGTATAGAAGTATAGATTTTAAACAGTACCTCATAAAAGTTGAATCTACTTTAGCCAGTCTGAAACCTGGTTGAACTAATAGGTCCCTATTTCTAGTACTATAATTATGTCTTTCACCTCTTTTACTATAAAGATGTAAATTTTTCCTTACATACATGATGTTTTCATAGATGTATGAGTTTTAAGTAATGTTTAGTTGCATTTATTTTTATTTCAAATAAACTTCAATTATTCTTATAAATTGTGTCATTCTCAAAGTGCTTCAGCCTCAAATTCTAATTAGATTCAACTACACGTTGCTGGAATTACAATCTAAATATTTTACATAAACTTATAGATAAAAAGTTGTTTCTATATTTATGTTATTTTGACATTTCGACGGCGAAGTGCCAATAACTCCTAACTAACAAAATTTTACACATGCTGGATAAAAACGTTCAAAAATAGACACGTTGGTTTAGTTGGGAGGTACATGTTTCGACTCAGGGTTCGATGAATTATAAAATCTGACTCCAACTTTAAATGCGTTTAATAAATTTTTCTTTACAAGAGATGGTTCTACAAGCTAATGACATGACAGATGATTACGAACGAAAGAATGAATGAATATAAAAGAACGTATGGACGAATGAATGGTCGCGGTGTGTGTTCGCTATGCTTGTCGCTTCAAGACATCTCAATTAGTGCGGTGCACGAACATCCTCCGGGGCCTTGGAAGCTCCTGACTCCAATGAAGCATCCTCTGTAGCATCCAGCAGGGGACATAGGTACTTCACACCTCTTCGGTAAGTGCCAGTAGTTGTTTTGATTTCGGCAACTCGAGCGACTCCGTCCTTTCCTGGAAACAGAGACTGAATGCGACCTAATTTCCAAGACATGGGTGGAGCATTTTCTTCTTTCAACAATACCAAATCGCCAGCTTGTAGCGGTCGAGTGGGAACTCTCCACTTCTGCCTCTGTTGCAGCTCAGCTAAGTACTCTAGCTGCCAGCGTTTCCAAAAACCTTGGCGCAGCTGTTCCAGTCGCTGAAAGCGGTCCAATCTGTTGAAATTTAAGTTGTCCAGATTAGGGGACGGCATCGAGGTTAGCGGTCGTCCGATTAGGAAGTGACCCGGAGATAAGGACTGAGGATCATCAGGACAGGAGGATAAGGGATATAAAGGACGGCTGTTGAAGATAGCCTCGATTTGGCTGAACAAAGTGGCTAACTCCTCAAATGTCAAATGTGCATTACCTAAAACCCTTTTCAAGTGAAACTTGGCAGATTTCACGCCAGCCTCCCATAAGCCTCCGAAATGGGGCGCATACGCTGGTTGAAATTTAAACTTGATACCCTCACCCGAAGCAAAGCCTGCAATATCATCAGCATGCCTCGAGATCAAGTCCTTAAGTTCCTTGTCCGCAGCGACGAAATTGCGGCCATTGTCGCAGAATATTTCTGTAGGTTTTCCTCTGCGAGCGATAAAGCGTCTCAACGAAAGTATAAAAGCATCTTTCGAAAGCTCACTCACAGCTTCGAGATGTAAGCATTTAAGTCGTAGACAGACAAAAATGCAAAGATAACATTTTGTAATTTTACATCCTCTCCCCTTCCTATCTGTTATCAAAAACGGGCCAGCGAAGTCGACACCAGCACTAGCAAATGGGAAGTCGGGATTCACACGCTGTTCAGGTAAGGAACCCATCATTGGAGTTAACGTTTTCCCGCTAGCCTTCCTACAAACAATGCACTGCCTCGCAGTGGTCCGCGCGAGATCTCTGCCAGCAAGGGGCCAGACGAATTCACGAATGGATGCAAGAAGTAGCTGTGGACCAGCATGGAGAAGACGTAAATGCTCATGCTGAAACAATAATTTCACAAGTTTATGCTTAGCATGCAACAACATTGGATGACGCTTCTCAAATGAGTAAGAAGAATATTTTAGACGGCCTCCAACTCTTATAATATTTTTACTATCTAAGAAAGGACTTAAAGCTAACAATGGATTTTTAGGACTTAGTGTCCTTTGAGAACGAAGCATTTTCAACTCTGAACTATAAAGTTCCTCTTGAACAAGACGCACTAGCCCTTCTAACGAAGCTTTAAGTTCATCAGGCTGTAAAACACCCGTAATTTTATTATTAAATTGTCTGCAATTATTTATGAATCGAAGTACATAAGCAAAAGAACGTTGTAATCTAGAAAACTTAGAATATTTATCGAAGACAATTAATTTATTTGTTTCATTATCATTATTTGTACATACATTTGATTTTATCTCAGGTAAGTCACTAATATTGTTTATTATTTTATTATTTGCAGGCCAAAATGTATCCGAAATAAGTAAATACGAAGGACCGTTCCACCATAAGCCTAAGTTGTTAGTTTTATTTGCATCTACACCCCTTGATGCCAAGTCTGCCGGGTTGAGCGTGGTAGGCACATGACGCCATTCCGAGCCTTCGGTAAGCTCTAAGATACTGCAAACTCTGTTAGCAACAAAGGTTTTTAACTTATCGTACCTGGCCCCTAACCATGCTAGCGCGATGGATGAGTCAATCCAAAATGTCTTTCGAGAGATAACACATCGCAGTGCGCGACATGCGGCCGCGGCGAGCTGAGCTCCCAGCAAGCACGCACACAACTCAAGCCTGGGCACCGTAGTCGGTTTCACCGTCGCAACACGAGCCTTAGCACACAACAATCGCACTGTGACGTCACCTGGACTATTTGTTGATCTCAAGTAAACACAAGCGGCATAGGCGGTCGTAGACGCATCACAAAAACAATGCATTTCTATCAAAACCGGATTGTTACACAACACATGACGGGGAATGAATAGATTGCGAATATTAGACATATTATTTATGAAAGATTGCCATGATTTAAGTATGTCGTTAGGCACTGGTTCATCCCAGTTTATTTTTTGCACCCATAACTGTTGAATTAATATTTTAGGTTTGATAGTAAACAAACTTAATAGACCGAGAGGATCGAAAACTTTACATGAATCAGATAATATGGATCTTTTAGTAGGCTTGTCACTTCTATTTTCATAATTCGAAGGAAAATGAATGTAATCCTCATTAGGATTCCACCCCACTCCTAACGTGTGTGATGATGAGCTGATTATCAGATTGCGTTGTACATTTTGGGATTCTGAAATTAAGGAGCGTGAGTTCGACCTATATTTACGCAATGTAAAACAACCAGCTGACAAAGCATTTTCTATTGCGTCCCTAATTTTAATCAATTCAGCTTCACTATCGCAACCTGTCAACAAATCATCCACAAGAAAGTCGTTTTGTATTATGGCCCTTATTTCAGGGTCACTACATTCCTCGCCTAATTGCCATAAACAACGAGTACTTAAAAAACTTGAACTAGTGTATCCATACGTAACCGTGTTCAATCTAAGTGATTTTAACGGCTCAGTGTCACAATTACGCCATAAAATTATTTGCAAATCACGATGATCTTCGTCAATTAGTACCTGCCTGTACATTTTTTCTATATCGCCTGATAAAACATAGGCGTATTGGCGAAATCTAAGCAAAATATTTAACAATGAATCTTGTACATTTGGACCGGTTAACTGCAGATCATTAATGGAATAACCTGACGTTGTAGGTGCACTACCATTGAATACCACACGTAATTTTGTCGACTCGCTAGTCGGTTTCAACACTGCATGATGCGGAATAAAGTAAGATTGTTGTGGAACTAAAACACTAGATTCCGATAAATGCCCTAGGTCAGAATATTCCTGAATAAATTTTGAATACATGTCCTTCAGTTCCGGATTTTTATTAAAACGTTTTTCTAACGCGATAAATTGCCTTTTAGCCATTATGTATGAATTGCCTAGACAGTTGGGTTCCGTATGAAGGGGCAACTTAACTATGAACCTACCTTCTTTATTTCGGGTGGTATTGGTAACAAAATGATTCTCGCAAGCTATCTCCTCCTCAGTCTCGAAATTGTTTGAGTGAGGAATTTGTTCCAACTCCCAGAACTTGGTTAACCTTTTGTCTAATAATTCATTTGACACACAATTATCTGTACTATCAATGGCAACATGATTACAATTAATAGATTTGTTTCGCGACTTACTAATATCTCGAACATACAGTGGGCCTGCCAAAATCCAACCTAACTTCGACCTACGCATGATAGGTTGGTTGGGACCAAGAGATATTTGTTCGCCCTCTATAACCGACCAAAACAAATCGACGCCTATCAACATATCAACCTTAGCACATTGGTTGAATGTGGGATCGGCTAATTTAATATTAGAAGGTAAGTTGATTTGCGAAATATCAAATGTTTTCTTAGGTAAATTACCTGTTAACTGAGGCAATACCAAACATGACACATCTACTTTAAAATCATTGTGTTTTGATTTAATTTGCACTACACATCTCTGTAGTGATTGAGAAGTGGATATGTTTCCTATTCCTACAATATCGACCTGGATTGGCTGAGGAGTCAACTGAAGTTTATGTCTCAAACTATCAGTGATTAAAGAAGACTGACTCCCGCTATCTAGCAGAGCTCGAATTGTTGAATATTGATTCGTCACTGGATTAAAAACATCAACCAGAGCTGTTGACAGCAACACGCTATGGTCGGCTTTGACCGACATGCTAACTACGTCATCAGTAGCAACACTTGAAACTTGCTCGGCTGGAGATTCAGTCGAGGATGCGGACGTGTGAACGTTTGATGTACTCGCAGGCTCAGACGCTTCCCTATGCAACAAGGTGTTGTGTCTTCTATTACAAGTAGAACATGGACCTAACCTGCATTGACGTGATGAGTGTCCCTTGCGCAAGCAATTTAAGCACAGCTTCAATCTCATCACCTCCGAGGCTCGATCTGCTGGTGACTTGGCCAAAAAAGACGCACAATCGTACAAACGATGACTACCCTTGCACAGGATGCACGCGTCAGAGGACGCATCAGCATCAGCTGAAATGGCAAAAGACTTAGTGTGAGACTTAGCACCTTTATGAGAAGAAGAAGAATTTGTTTCACCCCTCAAATTAGATTTATTACTTTGAACAGCCTCTAAAATATTAGCTCGATTCTTGAGAAATTGAAAGAATTCCTGTAATGTAGGAGAATTTTCTATTGTGTTTGTATATTCCTCCCACTTGAACATAGTGCTGCTATCAAGCTTCGCTGAGGCCAAATGGACAACTAGACTGCCCCACCACTCTGTAGGCTCACCCAGAGTCTTCAAAGCACGTAAGCCTTTAGAGACATGGTCTATCAGAAATCGCAGAGACTTGGCAGAATCTCGAGAGGTAGGTGGAAAATTACAAAATGAATTAAAATGATTTCTTTTCAACTGTTTAACATTGTTGTACCTCTCGCAGAGGAGGTTCCAGGCATCTTCGTAATTTTCAGAACAAACAGACAAGTTACTGATTACATTGCAAGCCTCTCCCTCAAGGTAAGAGTTCAAGTAATGAAACTTGTGTATAGGTTCAATTATGTCATTGCTGTGAATTAAGGAAACAAATGTATCACGGAATTCCATCCATTTAAAGAAATTACCATCAAACTTAGCTATTTTAATCAAAGGTAATTTGAAACCCATAGGTTTTTTACTGCAGCATTTAGAAGAATGAGAAGAATCGGGACTTGTATTAGGGTTCGGAAGATTAGCATCTATAAATAGTTTAGACTTTGCAATCAGCGAACTAAAATCACCTTCTATGGCATCTCTAATGTCAAGTTCATTTTCTAGCTCAGAGGAGTTTAATAATTCTATGTCTGATTGCAGATCTTCGAAATAAATACACAATTCACGAAACCTTTCGTATCTATTTACTAAAGTTTGCACTTCAGCATCGGTAGGGTTTTCTAATGAAGTCAATTCTTTCAAAAAGTTATTGAACTTAGTTACGCGACCTTTGACTGAACTACGCTTTGTAATCAAATCTTTTAAATCTTTATTTGAATAACTAGCAGTAGGAACTTGAAGTTTAACACCTTCTACAGGTGATCTAGAACGCGTATCACCTGTACTTGTATGCGACATAGTTAAAATTCAGCAATACACAATTGAACACACAAAGATAATGAAATAATCAATAATACTTAATCGCAATCCAGCGTATGCGTCGATGATTCAAAGTCACAATCACAGGTAACGGGACAAATCAGCTGATGGATCGGCTGGCGTCTGGCGGTAGATAACGCGCCGAGTAAAACAATGGGCGTCGAGCGTCAGCTGGTCCGTTTTTCAAGGACACACTTCACTCACACACAGAATGCACTGGAATGTGTAATTACATAAGCATTAATTACTTGTAAGAAACAATTATAACGGTTTAGATCTTGAGAATTATATGCGATTAAGCTTTGAATTGGCAATATGCGCATGCGCACGTGGCTGTGAAATCAATGAGCTGCACGGCTTGCGACTTATAAATGATTTTTAGGTATATTTTAATGATGAATAAGCTATTTAGCTTGACATTCCTATAAAAGTTGAATAATGCAGAAAATCAGCACAATTATCAAGCAAAAAGTGGGTAGGATATAATTATAGGAAAATAACAGAGGAAATAAAGGATGGATCACTTCCCTGGCTGGCTTCCCTGGCTGCGGCGCTCCTAATTCACAATATAGCTGACCGGCTGGGACTACAAGCTGTCTCTGGAATGATCTCCTGGCGATTAGTATTAGCTCCAATCGTATTTCCTTGGCACTATTAGCTGGACTATCCACAATGTCGAGATTATCCAGCGGTTTCTCGTCAGGTTATAGAAACCAAACTCCTTTAAATTTGATTCTTTAACGACGACGTTCAAATTGAAGATGAAATTCAACGGCTAGGCAACGTATTTCCAATCAGTGTGCGTCGAGTACAAAGTCCGCTTTCGGTAATGACGATGCAATTTGAAATATGCCGATAGCTGCGCAGAATCTTCTTTCTTTTGGCTTAATCACGTCGTGGTCACCATGTTTCGACTCAGGGTTCGATGAATTATAAAATCTGACTCCAACTTTAAATGCGTTTAATAAATTTTTCTTTACAAGAGATGGTTCTACAAGCTAATGACATGACAGATGATTACGAACGAAAGAATGAATGAATATAAAAGAACGTATGGACGAATGAATGGTCGCGGTGTGTGTTCGCTATGCTTGTCGCTTCAAGACATCTCAATTAGTGCGGTGCACGAACAGTACATATTTCCACATTTTAATTTAATGCTGTTGCAACTAAAGATACACTTAGGCGACTTCACTAAAACATGCGAATAACGCCTTTAAATTCAAAACGAAAAAAAAAGTAAATTTCTTAAAAAAAAATCAGTTAGGAGGTATTGGCACTTCGCCGTCGATTTGTAAGAAGTAAATCTCTATTTTAGTTTCAGAAATAAATAAAAGGTTCACTTCCCTCAGGCGGAATACTGCGAGGTAGGTAGGTCTAGTACGTACCTAGGTACATGGTTCCTCGCTGTGGTACATTAGCAGGAGGATGGCTGAGCAAGATATTTTCAATTTGATCGCGAAGTGCGCGGGCGCGGGCGTGACGGATCGATCCGTTCCGTCGCCGCCGCGCGCACCGATAGCATCAGGCATCGGATCTTACAGACATTTTTAACGAAATCAACCTTTTTGACTCCTAAATATTGTTTAAAAGTTAAAATTACTGTAATCTGCATCGAGAAGCTTTTATTATTGGGTTGTCGATATGGTAGGATTTTAATCAATTCTGCAGCTGCAATGTTTCCAATAGGAAATAGTAGCTCAAACTAGATGGTTTATTGTCCACTAGGAAACATATAATGCGTTGTAAGTCACTACTCCATGGAGGCGGAGCTCTTCGCAAGCAAGTTCCAGCAGCATTTGTCACCCTACTTAGTTCCTTGCATCCAGCATTCCAGCCACTACTGAAGAACACCTGCCATTGTTCTCTGTAATATTTATAACATCAAACAGATCATCGGCGAGCCGACGTACAAACCTGCCGGAGACAACTATATGTAGGATTTCCGAGCTGACCACAACGAAAAATCAAGACAAAAATCAAAAATCAATCAGGTATGTGAAATTGCGAGCGTACGGCCAGCGCCACGGACCAAGTCAAAGTGCCTCTCTACAACGCGCGCCGGCTGCTTTATAAAGGCACCGGCCGCTCCACTACCCCCACTTTGCTACAACAAGCGATACTACTTCCGGCGCTGACGTCACTCGCAAGCCCACACGGACTAAGTAGTCCCCTCTTTTGTTGAGCGACATATTTACAATAAAATCTAAATCAGTGTTTACGATACAAATAATTTGATCAACCAAATTCACTACACAAATTAAATAAAAGAACGCAGATTAATAATATTCGCGCGTTCATATTATGACCGCGCCGTCATATATAATAATTTTAAAATAGTAAGCATGAGGGATTACACTATACTATAAAGCAGGAAGGACTACACTATAGTAAGCAGGAGGGACTACACTATAGTAAGCAGAGGGACTACACTATAGTAAGCAGGAGAGACTACACTATAGTAAGCAGGAGGGACTACACTATAGTAAGCAGGAGGGACTACACTGTTGTAAGCAGGAGGAACTACACTATAGTAAGCAGGAGGGACTACACTATAGTAAGCAGGAGAGACTACACTATAGTAAGCAGGAGGGACTACACTATAGTAAGCAGGAGGGACTACACTATAGTAAGCAGGAGGGACTACACTATAGTAAGCAGGAGGGACTACACTATAGTAAGCAGGAGGGACTACACTATAGTAAGCAGGAGGGACTACACTATAGTAAGCAGGAGGGACTACACTATAGTAAGCAGGAGGGACTACACTATAGTAAGCAGGAGGGACTACACGATAGTAAGCAGGAAGGACTACACTACATAATATAGTAAGCAGGAGAGACTACACTATAGTAGTTAAGTAGTATTTCAGTACCTACTTTCATTTGACTTTAAAAGTTTAGGTTCTTACCACATAATAGCCATTTCGTAAAGTTCAGCTCAGTTAAGCTCCGTAGGTATGTTAAAGCTACTCTGAAAGCAGTGAACTCCCCGGGACCTCATCTAATGACAACCATTCACAAGCCAGTCTAGAATGAGGGTTTTCGTGAAAATTTACGACACCAGTTGGCACCACTGTGACAAGAGGTCATCCAATATAAAGTATAATGATGACGTTCATCATTCGATTCATTCATTCGTTCATCATTCAGTCATGACTAAAGAAAATATAGGCTTTTTGACAGATGTCTGGACCTGACGTGTCAGTGCTGCCACCTGGCGAACGTCATTTCAGAAAACCCTCATTGAAAACCTTTGCTGAGTTAGTAATAAGGTAGGTGCTTTTGTTGTTGTACCTATTCATTTGATGTAATTTATTAGATTTTAAATAATTTTAACAAAAATGTACGCTTCCTCTTAATTTTCCTACCTTTGACTTCTGCAACTTAACTAGTTGGTGTTTAGCTAATATTTTTAGGATGCTTTGAAGTTCACATCTTACAACGACTGGAGACTTCAACACTGAACTGGTGAAACTAGGGTGTATTACTATTGGACAGGGGTGTACTCCGCCTCAGCGTCGCGGGGAATGCAGGTGTGATGTTATGATGACATGGTGAAAATAACACAGTCATGAGACTGTGTTATTTTCACCATGCTCGCGCACGCGCACGGGTACCGAGACAGGAACTTGAACCGTGACCAGTCGCTGCGCCGCAGCAACACTCAACCTGTTGGCCAAAGTGTAGCAAGCGACGGTCTGTCACCAGACATCCAGTGGCTATACCTGCTGAACCTGCAGCTGTGTCTTTGCTATCAAACACCTTTGAAGTTATTACAAGTTCATAGCATAGCAATGATGTTACCGCGTTATTCTTATCTCATGAGGTACGGAGTGCCGCTTGGCCGGCCGCGACGCCGCAAGCGCTTCGCGACTCAATTACATATGGATACTGCGAATTGAACCTGCGACTAATATGGACATACAGTGAATACGATCTTTGGATATTTTCGTACCTACATATGATTATGCACAGTTGTATGTCATGTTATGTTAGCACGGTTGACACCGTTTTTAAAACGATGACTCCGTCAAAGCTTCTTCTGTTCGTAGCAGGACATTGCGAATAGGTACACAAAAAGAAATAAGGATTCACTAGCAAACTCAAGCACGGACGGCTTATTAAATATATAGTTTTTGTTGCGGCACGTGGTAACTTTATCGTTGTTGGAATATGACGTTAACTATATATCATAGAGCTGCATGTTATAAATTTACTTTTCCCACTTCAACAGTTCCAGAGCAAGGATCTTTAATCCTGAGTTTTAATTCACTGGTCGACATAATATCGATGAGTGAGGCAGTGTTCCGCCTGGCTCTCGCGGCTACGTGTGAAGTTTCGTTTCTAGCTATTAGTAGAACTTGTTGCTAAATTTTACTTCATTTATAACTCCGTAAGTCCCTCGATTTTTCAGTTCCTACATACATGCAGTCACCGCGCCAGGGCGCAGGGTCTCGGGTCGCGAATCAATTCGCTCGGAGTGCACGGTGCAGCGGTGTGCGCTGGCGGCGATCTGACCCCACACGAAGCGTGCACTTGTTATTAGCACCTATTAGTGATGTATGTTGCTAAATGTTGCCACACGACAGCTGAAGCTTAGTGCAGCTGCTATTTGCGGATAGTGTTTTCATGGTATTGTACCTATTGCCTGATAGTCTAGATTTGCTTGAAAGAGAGGTTTTACTAAAATGTGAAGAGATAGTATCTTCTTATTATTTCGTGTCGGCACGAGCTATACGAATTTGAAAAGGACAGACCGTACTAAAAAAAACTAGCCAGTCAGCAACGTTGTTAGCGAAGCTGTGTGCATAATCTGGAGGCAGTACCAGACTTCGTCTGTATCGTCACTCGGTGGATGCTTTAATGCAGATGCAGATTGTCCTCCCACTTTTAAGGATACAAAATATCGAAATATATCCTGATTATTTTAATTATGTTTTCATGGACGCTATCAGTGCACTGTTGCTGCTAAAAAAGTTAGACATCTGTCTATAATGTGTAGAAGTCCAAAACAAGACATTTTTTTTGCTAAACATGATGTAAAGTTTTTGCCCTCTATAAATAAACATAAATTTCAAAGAAGAGAACAGAAGTTTGAGCTTTTGTTCATTCAAACGTGTACGGTCTTTTGTCTTACATGATCCTGATTCCTGAAGGTGGGTTCAAGAATGGATCTTCAATCTACTGCATATCTCGTCTATTAATGATGGCTGAGTAGTGCTAAGTACCTGCATCAAGTGCGTGGACATGATGCGCGGTACGGCGATAGTCCGGCGCGGCGGCGGCGCTCGCGCAGTGGCGGGGCCGGCGCCGCCCACGCGACATCCATCTTGCGATTGTGTCGCCATGTCGCGCAACCACTCACTGCATCATCCACGTTATGCACATTGACAATATGCACATAGGTACCTAGATCTCTATTATTACTATATCTCATACTGATTGCTGCTGTCTCTGTTCCTAGATCGTAATATTATCATTGTGGTAAATAGCCAAGTGTTGCAGTCGTTGTTGGTGACTGTGAACCGGCGCGGCGCAATGTTGCAAGTTCTAATAACCTAGTAGATTACGTGTTATCGTGGTCATTGCGAATTCGTGACGAGCTTTTGCGATAATTAGATCAAAAAATCTTTGCCTTGGACGTGACAGTCGAAGAAAACTATCCTCTTACTGATAATTCAAAATATCCCATTTCAGTTGCTGTCATTATAACAAATAGATTTACATGCAAAGGATTTTTCGATAACTATGCTAGAGTTACAAGTGTGAAGTAATCAGATAACGAAGGGTTAAAAAATACTTCAAAACCATCAATCAACTTTAAACTTGCCCTCGGCGTGTCGGATACTACTCAATTAGATCTGCCCTCGCTGCGTCGGAGACTACTCATCTAAATCTGCCTTCGCCACGTCGTAGACTACCCATCTAAACCTGCCCTCGCTGAGTCGTAGACTTCCCATCTTTACCTGCCCTCGCTGCGTCGGAGACTACTAATCTAAGCCTGCCCTCGCCGAGTCGTAGACTACCCGGTTGTACGTCGTTTTATAGACAACAGTTTCAAAGAATTTCGTCACATAAATTGTTTTCTCATATTATCATTACATAGAATCATCAATACGCAGAATACTTAGTTTCAAAACAATTTAATCACAGATTTTTGTTACAAATAAAATTTAATGTTTCGATTTTCATATCATAGAATAACAAATCAAATAGGTATTATCCTCCTTATTACCAAGAAAAACATTTTATCGAGTGACAGTTTCTAAACGTTTCAATTCGTGGGGAAGAGCACATGGCGGGTCTATTTCTGTCTAAAGTGTTTAAAGGAACCTAACCTTTTTTTTTTATCGTGGAGAAATGCTCATGCATACTGCACTACCACGGGGAGATAGTGCAGTTATGTGGGACTCTAACCCACTAAAACTGCACGGTGTCCTCCTCTGCCGCTTACGGCGAGAAGACGGGCACGCGTTAGCACTCATCCGTGAACCCGCCGCGACTGTCCGTTACCGGACCCTCCTCTGCGGAGTACTCCCCATCACCGGCGTACCAGAACACATAGCACGCCGTGACCACCCCAGGGACCAAACCAGCACATGGGCGAAAGACGACCCCGTGTCTGGGCACCCTTGGTCCCCCTGCGACGGGTCAGGTCATTGGCCCCGCCGCCTGCCAATTTTCGGCTGCAGAGGATAGGGAGAGCGGCCAACGTAATACCAACACTCCTCCTCCCCTGCAGCCCCACCGCGTCCGCCATCATACGGTGGCGACCCCATCAAGGCCGCGGAAGGTAGGGAGAGTGGCGCACCGCAATACCGGCACTCCTCTCCCGCCGCGGCCTCCAACCCTCAGCCGCGATGCCCCCGATACGACATCGCGGCCCGCCTCAGTTGCGATGTCGCCCAAGCGCCACCGCAACTTACTTTTGGCCGCTACGTCGTTGGCTAGTCAGCAAAAGCCCTGACGAGCGGCCCCTCCTCGGGTTCCTCTTCGCTTCACCGTGGGTGTCCAAGCCACGGCTACTGAGCCCCCCCGCCTCGACAATGTGGGAACCCACCGGGGGGGAAAGGAACCTAACCTTTTTTTTTTTTGTTCCCGGGGTGGAATATCCTCATGGATGTCCGCCACCCTGGGGCGGGCGGTGGGGTCTGTCAGACTCTTACTGACTAAAAACCACCCCCAGTGTTCCATCTCACACCTACGCCGGGGGTCGCGGGAACGTACGATCCTTCCGCAACCCCCGGGTGGTGCCGGCCCGCCACCGCGGGCCTCTTCTGGTCAGGGGGGGAGTGAGATGTTTGACTCCCCCCGCGACGCCGTGTCCTACGGGCAGTCGACGCAGTGGTGACACCGGGCGTCCGGCTCCCTGTTTATGCGACACAGGTACTTCCCGAAGCAACCATGCCCCGAGAGCACCTGCGTCACTCGAAACGACAGGGAGCCGTGCCTCCTCCCGAGCCAGCGCTCGAGTACCGGCCGGACCGCCTCGATGGTGCCGAGGCCGGCGGTAGGGCGCGAAAGCCTGTCCCGCCATTTCACCACCAGGACCTCGCGAAGCTGAGACCGGCAGCTCCATATGGCGCTGCGTCAGCCCCTCGCCTCGCGCCCGCGCTTCCTCGCGCCACCGGTACAGTGACGCGAGTACTTTCGCCTCCAGGTCCCAGGGCGGGGATCCAGCCAGTACGCAAAAAGGAACCTAACCTAGCCCAAGTCGGGTTGCCCCAAGTCCCGAGATCACTTATAGTATTATTTTTATAGTTCATTCAAATACCATGGAAAAATACACCGAACAAACAATATTCGTTAAAAAATAATTCTACTGTTTGACTAGTTGTTAAAAAAGAAAACGTGATTATAAAGTTATTTGAATTGTGTTTCTGTGAAATGTGTTTCATTCAAGTAAATAGTCGTTGAAACAATAATATTTGAAATAAAAATACAAGGACCAAGTATTATAATTATGAAACATTTTCTGCGAAACGAAATACTATGAAATTTCTGTCTGCGAAACAGGGGAACACCTAGACTACCCATCTATAAACCTGCCCTCGCCGCGTTGTAGACTACCCATCTAAACCTGCCCTCGCCGCGTCGGAGACTACTCATCTAAACTTGCCCTCGCCGCGTCGGAAACTACTCATCTAAAACTGTTCTCGCCGCGTTGAAGACTACTCATCTAAAACTGTCCTCGCTGCATTGTAGACTACCCCTCTAAACCTGCCCTCGCCGCGTGGTAGGCTATTCAACTAAACCTGCCCTCGCCGCGTCGGACACGAGGCTATTATGTCACCTAGTCGTATTCAGCTTACTGCTAACTGCTACTGGAGAATCGTGATTCGACGGTCCTGCAAGCCATCGAGAATCTAGAATACTCTACTTTTACTAGAATAAACTTTCTGACTAATCTTGTGCGCTAAACTATATCACATATTAATGTTGCACGTATCAGCAAAGTCGTGCATCTAAGTACCTACAGCTGAATCAAGTATTGAGCTATACTTAGATGCGCCGGCGCCGCAGTAGCAGCGGCCGCATCGTCGTAGAATTATAATTCATTTCGCTGTGGCCGCACCCGGGTTCGCTCGCAGCACATTTAAAAACGCATTGCCTACTACAACCGTCATGCCGTATAACTGCCTGGAATTTTCTTTAAGCTCTACTTGTAAGATAAGCTGTCAACACGTTCGTTCTCATGTTTACGATTGAAAGTGATACGCCAAGGCGTTGAGTCGCTGACGAGTAACCCTGGGGAAGATGCCCGTTATGGACTTCTGAGTTAATACAGATACACTACAGAGTTGGGTATGTAAAGTAAGTTTGGCTTGCAGTCCTGTGTGATCCCCTCAAACCATGCCATGGGAAAGGAGCGGGTGCTGAACAAACTTATGGAGCTGATTGAAGATCAGTTGCGTCATCCAAGACAAGTTTATTGTGAAACTATTAATTTCCACAAGATATTTTTTATTAAATGCGAGTCATAAATCGTGCAGGTGTATGTGTATTTACTTAGGTAGGATGTTATAAAAACGTAGTACGACATAGTTGCAGTTCAAACCCACGTCGTTTAGCGTTTATGTCTCACGAACCGCAGTCCTGCTGTTTCTTTTGACATTTGGAAAAACATAGTTGTTACACCCGAGAATGTCGTCACCGCTGCAGATTATATTTGTATCATAACGAGACGCGGTCGCACTGATCTTATCGTAGGAAGATTTTCTTCATCGTAATTGCACGGAGACATGCGGTCGCAAGTTGCGTCTGCGCGTAAATAAACGCGCGCTGTTCGAGCGACTCCTGCGCCAAGCGACCTCTAATCAACCGCCGCTCGCTGTAATCATGACGAGTGTGCTTCCCTTGATACAACTACAATGATTTATGTTCGACGGCGACTTCGTTAGACGACCAGCCGAACACGTCATCAGGTGATGGCTATATAACATTGTCTGTTCTAGATTAACTTGCAAATTTGTAACTATTCACATATTTACATCGCGTCCTACCAAACAAAATAATCTCTCACATAAAAATGAAGCTAGCAAAAATAGCACGTAACGAGAGTAAAAATCATCCCAGCGAGTCTGCAAACGGTAAAGCGGGAATGCAAAACATGTTCCTTGCATCCGACAAGTTTATTTTAAGAAAAAATCGATTGACAGCGTCGTGACGCAATCGTTTTCCGTATAGACGCGGAGACATTTCCAACAATTTGTACCCGCAACAGTTGCCACGTGCAACTCGGAATTATAAGTAATAATAAATAATCGTACACAGAGCTCCATTAAGTAGTTACCCCTCCAAAAGACACGTGCGTTCAAATCCGTGATAGGCCCAAGTTGGTTTTTGTATTTTGCAAAAACATTTTATTTTAAATAATTTATTGTTTTTGTGAATAAATAAGTTTAAGATAGTATTTATTTTTTAAAATTCTGTTTTTATTATTGTTTTTTTCAATAAAACGTTAATACTTTTATTATTGCGAAAACGACAAGCAATAATAGGATAGGATTAACATTTACGAACGTTTTATTCATAGTCTAAATAGACTAGAGGTTTCAAGACCGCTTGCCGTGCCTATGAGTGGAAGTTCAAATCATGGGCACGAAATGTGCTTTTTGTTCATTATAATTATTATTTTAATATATTTTTCTATTTTGTTTTAGTAATTATTTATAAAGAATTTAAAAATAAAGAAAAATAAAATACCTTAATAATCATATAATAATATTAATTATTGCTATTATTTAACAAAACTATGATCTTATTTTACAACAAAGATTTATTTTGATTTGATAATTTTATTTACAGTTATCATAATATACTATTTTGCCAACTGACACAATTGGGTTCCTAGACAAGTGCCATCCTATTAACGTAAACGATAAAACAGTAAGCGGTAGAAATATTTTAGATTGACATAACCTAACGAAATGTCACGTGACCTGTCATGTCGTCTCAGCATACAAATTTGACATTTGACAGTCTGACAAGTGACATCGAAAGAGACAAGTTTTGAAGCGTTTGCAACTTGTCTAGGAACTAGAAGTTAGTTTGGCAGGATTACAATCATGAGCATAATAAGTGAATAAACATGTTATCAATAGATAATCAATTAACATCTCTTATTAGCTCATGATATTTACTTAGAATATTTTGCTATACAAAGTAAAATAGTGGGATCAAATGAGTTAAATGTCTTCGTTGTTTATTTTGTTGTCATACTGGCATACATCTGGGCAAATCACAATCGTTCTCTTCGATGTTCTTCTGTTAGACATATTTTGCAGGTCGATAACTGTGAATGTTCGCTGCGTGTAAATGTCTTCGAACCGTGGACAGAGATAGTCCATGCCGTTGCGAACTGTAACGAGTGGATGTAAACGGCGGTGTAGTGTGAACTTTAACAATATCCCGATGATGTTCAGATTGGTCCGTATAGATCCCAGTAGTTCTCCGACCCATGGACATTGTCTTAACATCGCCGGTTTCTTGAAATCTGCGCACCCATAAGCGCACCGTTTGTCTGTGTATAGAAAAAAATGGTTTTAAATAAGTTATTAAATACCACACACAAGATACCGCAAATAGCTCAACAAGAAAAAAATCGGAGAACACAATTAATATTATAATGAACTTACTGCTATGCCAAGCTGTCTCGCAATTCCTTTTATGCTCACTCACATTTTGTTCACACAGAACAACTATTTTAGTTCTCATAAAATCATAAATCATTTTAAAAATTAATGGATAAATCGTAGTCGTTTACTCTTCGCCGTTTTAAGTGAACGTATACATCAAACGTCGTAGTTATAACTTGAGGGTATGGATTAATTTTATAAACACAACGTAAGTAAGTAAAATTAATGGATACCCTCAAATTATAACATCTATCGATTAGACATCCCACCTAAAGATAAAATGACTCAGACCATAGTAGATAACAATTTCAACGCAATTCATATGGGCTCGCTGGCTAGTTCGTCAAACTGCCGGTATGAGTATGACGACGTTCGGTGATGCGATGGTTCGAATCTGAGTCGAAACAATGAGTTCTTTTTGAAGTATTCTTTAGATTACTTGTAAGGAATTTAATGTGTAACATTTTAAAACTTGAGGGGTTAGCACATACTGACGCTGTCTGTACAGTAACGGTCCATAAGTGAACTGCCACCAGAATGCTCATTTTAGCCGGCACGCTAAATCTGCGTCTATCTCTGTGTGTGTGATGTTTTAATGTAGACAGTAACGCGCACACGGTATAACTACGAAAGCGCGATGTTGGTTGGTCAGATGCATGTGTGGTCAACACTAAATAAAGATACCTACCATATATTATCGACCACAGGGCCTATTTAAAAGTAATGCTAAAATTCGAAGAGATAATTATAAGCAGCGATGGCAGGTTCGCACAAGTGGGTGGATGTTATTGTGTGTGCTTGAAGTGGAAGGGGTTCGAACCTCAGTGCGCGCTTTCAACTCTTTTTGTTCTTTTCGTTTTTGTGTCAGAGTTCAATTATTTATTGTTTCGTTAACATAATGACAATAGGGTATAGAGGGTAAAAATAAAGTATAATACCTATGTCAGACCAACGTGTATTGTCTCTGCGCCACAAATGAAGGCTTCCTTTTTGGCACGATTTGAAAGTGTTCTCGTCAGTAAATACAGTGGTCTCCCAATCAAAGTCTAAATATTCACGAGCAAAACGCAACCGTTCCTCCTTATGCCTTTGCGTTAAAAACGGTTTTTTCACTGGTGTTCTATGATGAAGACCTTCGGCATAGAGTGCATGGCAAACAGTGCGCAATGACGTATCAAATTCTTCGCTAAATCGTCTTGTAGGTATGAAACCATGCGTTTCATATTCACCAACCATAAAGCGTCGGCGTCGCTGAGACTGGTCAATAAGTGGCGGCCTACCACTTCTTACACGGCTCTTAAGAATTCCCTCTTCCTCAAATCTCCGCACCCAACGTCTCACAGTATCTCTCTAAAAAAAAGAAATCCTTATTACACATTTTGAAGCGTCACTTATGAGAACAAGTAAAATCAATAACAACAAAATAACTTACACAAAATCCGGTTTCATTGGATATTTCAGATATATTAAACCCATTGTTATACAAGGCTACAATGTTCGCTCTGGTTTCCATATTTATATTTGCTTGCATTTTCAATAAAAATCTTCAAACTCTACACCTCTAATATCAATAACACAAACGCTCATAACTAAGTTCACTAACCAACAACGTCATACCATTATAACAGTATTCTTAGCAGAACCCTCCTCTCCAAGACCTGGCCCAAGCGGTGCACTATAAAAGACGGCGCGCGCTTAGCAACGGCCTTTTTTGTCATCGGTCGGCAACGGTTGAACATCGCTACCCTCGCTTCGGTCGTAATATTCTTATTTTGTTATTTAATTAATTCGTATGATTTGCAGTAATTAGAGTCTCGGATGTCATAATTTTAAATTGTCATGTGTTGTAATTTCGGCTATTAAATTTTGATTATTAATTAAATAATTTTAGGAAATACTTGTGCGTTATTTTTAAAAAAACTGTCCTCACTTCTGGTTTCTAAGATCAGAAGTGGGATAAATCACGTGCTTAGTGCTGTTTGTGCCATCTATTTTAAGTTAACTAAATGTTCGTTAGTGTTTGAATTTGACCTAATTACTGCAAGTTTTGTTGTTTTGTGTGTTCGCGCGTATCGGTGAGTGTTGGATTTTATTCCTGAGCATTTATTTCTGAGATATGACGCCGGGACATTCGACAAGTGTTGAAAAACTAGACGATTCGCGTCGACCGCATCGTAATCGTTCTCGAACGTTGAGAAGTAGATCGCGTAATCGTAGCCATGGTTCCGGAAGGAGCAATCACACTCCTTCACCGCGTAGATACCGTGAGCACTCTCGTGCTCGCGAACGTACCTCTTCGAGATATCGCAATATGTCCCGTAGTCCACGTAATGTTCATAGACGTCGTGATACCTCATATTGCCGCCGTGATTCTCCGCGTGATCAGGCCTTAGGTCAAATACTAGCTCGCTTGAATTCTATTGAGAGCCGTTTGCCGACTTCGACAACGTGTCGCGTGTCTACGCCTGTTGAGGAGCATAACCCACGGGGGCAGGAAACTCTCACTAGGCAGAAGTCGCGAACGCTCGACCGGGATAATGACGTGACAGATAAGCTCGTCGGCGCATTGTCTTGCTTAGTTCAAGAGAGATCGCATAATTTTTATATTTCTCCCTTCGATCCTAACCTGCACGACTTTGACGTTTGGTGTTCAGAAGTAGACCGCGCTCGCAATTTAAATAAATGGGACGATCGCGAGTGTCTAGGGCGCATAGGAGGTTGTTTGCGTGGTGACGCCAAGTCATGGCTTAACGATTGGATAACAAGTAATCGTTCGTGGAGCAACTTCAAGTTAGAGTTTCGTTCACTGTGCCCACGTAATGTTGATGTTGCTACAATTTTATTTGAGGTTATGTGTAACAATTCAAATAAATTCCCGACATACGCCGAATATGCTCGCAAGTCTCTTTTGCGTCTTAATATTGTAAAGGGTTTGTCTGACGAGCTGAAAGTTGCAATAATTGTGCGAGGTATTACTGATGCTCAAATAAAGGCTGCGGCAACGAATGCGAAACTTAAAATAAAAGATTTAGTCGAATTTTTGTCGGTATATATCAAACCAAAAACCGAGACGCGCAGTTTAAACAATCCTTCCCACTCAAACAATGTAGGACCGTCATCATCGCGTAAACGCGAAGCAATCAAATCGGGAGATAGTAAAACAGTGTGTCATTATTGTCGTAAAGTTGGTCATACGAAATATGACTGCAGGAAAAGACCTAAAGTTGATAATAACGCACCATCATCAGCAGATACCGTGACATCAACGCCTTCAACATCGGGTGATAAAGCAGTCAAGTTTTGCACATATTGTAAACGTAACGGTCACGTGATTGATACATGCTTTTCGAAACAAAAGTCTGAAACTGAACGTAATCAAAAGAAATCGGCTAGGATAAATTTTTGCTCAAGTGTCAATCGAAACGAGACAACATAATGTCTGCTGTTATTCAAAAGGTGCCTATAGATACTTTGATTGATAGTGGGTCTGATATCTCGTTAATTTTAGAGTCTGTTCTTAAATATTTTAATTTAAATCGAATCCCAACGTATCGCTTGTTGAGAGGTATAGGCAGCCAGGAGATTGAATCAACATCATATGTTACGACGACGATTGAATTTCCTGAAGTGTCTTTGGAAGTTGATTTGTATGTGGTCCCAGTTGGGTGCATTACGGCGCCTATTTTGATTGGTACGGATGTATTAGATAGAGAGGGAATTACCTACACGCGTAGTAATAACTTACACCGGCTCACGAGATTAGATAATGTGCCCTCCGTACTGCACGTATCCACTGTTGAGTATGAAAACATTAAAACACCGTTAGTTGGCAATGACAGGAATCTTTTGCTTGATATCATCCGCGAGTTTTCGAGTTCATTCATTACGGGGACTGCTACATCAACGGTGAATACGGGTAGTATGGAAATAAGATTGACATCGAGTGCCCCGGTAGTTCATAGGCCTTACAAGCTTTCTTGTGACGAAAAAAATAGAGTTCGGGATATTATTAATGACCTACTCTCAAAGGGAATCATTCGTGAGTCACAGTCTGACTACGCCAGTCCTATCATCCTCGTCAAGAAGAAGGACGGGAGTGATAGGATGTGCGTCGATTATCGCGCACTTAATGCTATAACGGTCAAAGAACGATTTCCTTTGCCTTTGATCGATGACCACATCGATAGGCTTGGTAGTTTCAAGTTCTTCACCAGTTTAGACATGACAACTGGATTTCATCAGGTGCCATTAAAGGATGACGATTCGATTTCCAAAACCGCTTTTGTAACACCCGAAGGGCATTTTGAATATTTGAAAATGCCCTATGGGTTAGCTAACGCCCCCATAGTTTATCAAAGAATCATATCGAAAACCTTAAAACCCTATATTGAAAGTGGGCGAGTGTTGACGTACATCGACGATGTGCTTCTTATGTCAAACGGAATTCCTGAAGGACTCGACTTATTACGTCAAATTTTGAGTACTCTCACGAATGCCGGTTTTTCGGTTAATTTAAAAAAATGTACCTTCTTAGATACCGAAATAGAATACTTAGGACGGGTAGTTGGTAATGGTCAGGTGCGGCCGAGCCCAAGAAAAATAGAGGCGCTGGTAAATTCACCAAAACCTACTAATGTTAAGGGGGTTCGTCAATTTTTGGGTCTGGCCGGGTATTTTAGGCGTTATGTCGCGGGTTACGCTTCTAAAACAGCCTGCATTGCTAGATTGTTAAGAAAGGAAGAACCTTTCAAATGGGGCTCGGAACAAGATGTGGCTCGTGACTATATCATTCATTGCTTAACCCATGAACCAGTTTTAGCGATCTTTGACCCAAGTTTGCCTACCGAGCTTCATACCGATGCCAGCTCTATCGGTGTCGGCGCAGTGTTGCTTCAGGAGCATGTCGGTAAACGAAAGAGGGTAGTCAGTTACTATAGTAGGTCCACACAGGGCGCAGAGAGTCGCTATCACAGCTACGAGCTGGAAACCCTAGCCATTGTACGCGCACTTCAAAACTTCCGTCATTATTTAATTGGTATCAATTTCAAAATAGTGACGGATTGTAATTCGTTGAAGTTAACTGAAACAAAAAAAGATTTGTTGCCTCGTGTCGCGCGTTGGTGGGTTTACCTCCAAGACTTTACCTTTACCTTGGAATATAGAAAAGGATCCATGATGCAGCACGCTGACTTTCTAAGCCGGCATCCTCCTGAAACTATAAACGTGTCACACATTCGCAATTCAAAAAATTGGGCAAAGGTCGCTCAGACTGCGGATGAGGAAACTCAAAATTTAATTGTTAACTTAAGAGAGGGTCAATTAGATTCTTCAAGGTATTTAATTAAAAATGAACTCTTGTATTACAAATATACACCAACCGGGGAAGAGCCACGCTTGTTGTGTTACATACCTAAAGGTTACCGGCTTAGCCTTTTAAGAGCTTTCCATGATGAGCATGATCACGTTGGAGCAGACAGAACGACGGATCTCATATTACGTCACTTTTGGTTTCCGAGTGTTAGACAATTTGTTAGAAAATATGTTAGCCATTGCCTTGTATGTTTAGCTCATAAGAAAATACCTAAAGCACCCGCACAACCGATTCAGTCTTGGTCAAAGCCTGATGACCCATTCCGTGTTATTCATGCCGACATTTTGGGTCCGCTTCCAGAATCTAACGGGTTTAAGTACGTTTTGATAGTAGTTGACAGCTTTTCAAAATTTTGTTTACTGTACTCCATGTATCATCAAGACTCAGGCGAATTAAAACGAGTGTTCACTAATGTGATCGCTTTGTTCGGGTCTCCAAGTACTATAATATGTGACAGAGGGAGAATGTTCGAAAGCGTAGCCTTCCGAGATTGGGTTAGTAGCTTGGGTTGCTCCATTCATTTCATCACACCCGGAATGCACCGAGAAAACGGACAAGCGGAGAGGTACTGTAGAACTGTCTTAAACATGTTACGGGTAGAGGTGGGACATAAAGGTTCCCAGTGGGCTGACGCTTTATGGAAAGTGCAGCTCAATTTAAATGTCACCAGACAGGGCACTACACAAGCCTCGCCATTACAACTCCTTGTTGGGATTGATGCAGCTACCCCAGTAATAAGATCTCTAGTGCGTGACGTCGCACTTGAGAATCGTAACCCTAATCGAGAAGCACTTATGACGCTCAGGAGACAGCGTGCCTCAGACTTACTTACAGCTAATCAGCGGCGTCAAGATGAATACACCAACCAGAACCGGCGCCAACCACGAGCCTACGCTGTCGGGGACTATGTCTTTGTCAACAAGGCATCGCAGAGCACAGGAAAGCTTGACTCTGGCATGCGGGGGCCCTATAAGGTCCTGCGCGTACTGCCACATCATCGCTACGAGCTGGAACTACTGGCTGGTTCGTATGGCAAAAAAACTCAGGCAGCTGCTGAGCATATGGTGCTCTGGCGCGGCGAGTGGACGCCTGACGCATGCTCCGCTTTCTTCGAGGCTGGTAAGCAACCGGAAGATTTCTGTTGGCCTGAACCCCTGGTTCATGGCTTCTGTTTGGTCTGAGCCTCTGGCTTACGACTTCTGTTTGGTCTGAGCCTCTGGCTTATGACTTCTGTTTGGTCTGAACCCCTGGTTCATGGCTTCTGTTTGGTCTGAGCCTCTGGCTTATGACTTCTGTTTGGCCTGAACCCCTGGTTCATGGCTTCTGTTTGGTCTGAGCTTCTGGCTTATGACTTCCGTAAGGTCTGAGCTCCTGGCTTATGACTTCTGTTTGGCCTGAACCCCTGGTTCATGGCTTCTGTTTGGTCTGAGCCTCTGGCTTATGACTTCTGTTTGGCCTGCACCTATGGTTCATGGCTTCTGTTCTGGTGAAGTATATTAGCTTCATTACTATTTATTTATCTTGGCTAGTATTCTACCCAATGGAAGTCCGGAATTCCATTGCTTGGAATGCTATTTAGTTCCATTTACGTTTTAATGCTTAAAATCATTGTTTCTGCTTTGCAACATTTTTTCTTTTTCTCTAGTCTGAAGCATTTAAATTTACATTTCAATTACCTAAGAAACGTCCCTATTTGGTTGGGTGCCTGATGGTGGGAGTGCACGCTCACTATCGCGTACTTAACAACATCAATTCAAGTTCTCACTATTCTTTCGCTTCAGACACATAAGTAACGCAAGAAAACAAATGTACAGCATGTGTTACTTTACAGATGATGACGACCAGTCTGGTGATGGTGGACCTAGTGACGGCGCAAGGCAAGATGCGGTCGAGGACGCCTCGCTGTCAGGAACGGCCGTCTTAGCAGAACCCTCCTCTCCAAGACCTGGCCCAAGCGGTGCACTATAAAAGACGGCGCGCGCTTAGCAACGGCCTTTTTTGTCATCGGTCGGCAACGGTTGAACATCGCTACCCTCGCTTCGGTCGTAATATTCTTATTTTGTTATTTAATTAATTCGTATGATTTGCAGTAATTAGAGTCTCGGATGTCATAATTTTAAATTGTCATGTGTTGTAATTTCGGCTATTAAATTTTGATTATTAATTAAATAATTTTAGGAAATACTTGTGCGTTATTTTTAAAAAAACTGTCCTCACTTCTGGTTTCTAAGAGTATATTAATATCAGTCAGTTAGTTGTCAGTATATTAATTTTGTTTCAAATCTACCCTCAACTTTTATGTGATTAGTTTAAAATACTCGCTGTCTTTTTCTCATTACCATAATTAGAAAAAGACTGCGTGCCGCGATAGGCCTATGATGATGCTCATATACCGCGCTTTTTCTGTTTCGTACGTGATGAAAGAGTGCAATATACAGTTGTGTATGTGTGTGTGAAATGTCTAAATAGAAGAAGGTCTCAAGTGCGACGAGTTACGATGTGATAGTTTTGTAATCCTGCCAGTGCAGTTCTGACTACTACCGTACATTCCCGTCGGCGACTCGTACTTATGGAGATACTATAATATACATATCTCCATAAATACAAGTCGCATCGTCGTTGTCATGTGATCACTTATTCAATTTTAGGCAATTGTCCCAAAGCCGTGCTCGCTAATACAATACCAACACAAGTCGCGGTGAAGGAGGGTCACTTATTTGACGCAGTTTTGTCACCTCACGACAACAAACGACAAATGAGAGCCAAGTGCAAATGGTTTTAATGTTTAATGTTCAACACTGACAGCTTGATAGGAAACTGACGAATTCTAATTTGTTTGCGAATTCAAGTGGAATTGTTGAAGGAGAGCTACTTATGTCGGAAGCATAAACAAGATACATGTTTTTGTGTAAGTTCGTTGTGCAAGCCTACCTTAAGTGATAACTATCGGAGCATGACATTACATCGATGCCTATTCAGCGACATACATTACTGTGTGTACTTATAATGATAATTCAGTATTTGCATCGCTTGAATGTATTGTACGAAGCTCGCTAGTTTTTCACAACTGTCGGCAGAACAATAGTTTATGTTTTGTGCGAATATTGTGACTTCGCCGTTGACAGCTGTCGCGTGAGGTTCTGAATTCCTACTGAAAATAGGTTCAACTAGTTATAATGACCATTCGCTGCATTTATTGTGCAGTTTAAATGTGGTTCTAAGCTTGTTCTAACAGATATTTCCTTCGTAAAACTTATTAATCTTGCATTTCACATAGGTGAGTAGTATATTTCGGTTCAGTTTTCTTCCTAATCGCTCCGTCCCGGCGCGGGCCTCTGGCGACCCATTACAATAGAAAATCAATTGTGTCTCATTACCAGCCTTTTCCCAAAAATATTATACCGATAAATATTATACCGGTAAATATTATACCGATAAATCAACCAAAATTTAGACACCTCCTGAAGATTGTAGATCAAAGATATATTGTCTCATTAGGTAGGTACCGTGAGTCTACGATTAATATTTCCATCAGGTGCACGTTGTGTTACAAGCCGCGTATTGATTGCTCACATTTATTGTAAAAGCAAGAGTGTAATGAGCAGCGTGGGTGACGACTGAACAGTTATTACTTTGACCTCTTCTTGCAGACCACGTAAGTACTTACTTAGGTATGTACTTACCTGAATTCATTGCCTACAAACCTCCATTTGTACATTTGATTGATTTACGTTTGCAGCATGTTTCACAATATCTTTGCATTTGATGTCAACTCTATCAGACGACTTAAAGTCATTCGTTAAAGTAATTTTTTGATTTAAAAGTGTCCGTGAGGCATCTTGCCCGTTCATCTCCATAGATGCCTAACATACTACGTTTTGGAATAGGCAACCAGCTTCATCTTTCTGACTGACCGACCCCTTCACAATTCAAAAGTAATTGGTTTAGTTATTTGAAATACGTAAATGCTTTGAGTTTGAGTTTAATATCTGATTTGGTATTGGTCGTACACTAATCAAGTTAAATCTTGTGATACAAAAGCTCGCTATTATTCAGCTTGTGATTTACGGTGCTAATAGCAAAAAAAATTGAGAATGGCAAATTTTGAAATGTTTAATGATAAATGATTTTATTTTTGTAAGTAGGTTTGCACAAACACTTTTACACGTCAATCATATTTTTTAAACTAGATGAGGTCGGCGTTTCCTATCTGACTACTCTGAGAAGAAAGGCCGAAACAAACTCAGAGGTCATAGTCTCTTTTAAAGTCCAGACATAATCTTGGTCAGGTTATATGAAGACCATGTAGGTCGATGTCTGAGATGGCCTTTTGAGGAAAGAACCACACAGATTGAGAGGACCTGTCCAGTCAGTGCACGCATTTGTCAGAAATCGTGCAGCTCAACTCAAGACTTAAGGACCTGAACGATCCGACGAACAATACCAAAGAAAGGACATTTGGGTAGGCCACATAAATTACTCAAACTGCCAGACCATGGAGAGAATAATAAATAAAATATAATATGAATAAAATAAATGACCCACATCGTCTTCATATTCACAATAATTAAAATAATGTAATACTTTACAAAGGAAGCAAATGTCATTGTTTTGGAAAAAAATCATTAAAGTCAATGTGTATATTATAAAAAAAAAACAACAAAAGCACTCAAAATGCAGAAATTGACAAAAATATTATGACCCTATCGTTAGAATGTGTCGACTTTACAATGAAATATCAAAAGACAATAACAGTATTGATATCTTCGATTCTCGTGCTGCTGCTTTTAAAAGACATGTATGTACTCTTTCTTTTTAATTTTATAACGCTTTAATTTTATTTTTTATATCGCTTTAAATAATGTAGCTCTGTGTGAATTATGTACCTACTTAACCTGGCGTGTTTGGTCTCCTACACATTCCCTGCATGAGTAGTAGGTAGTGTGTCGGAGGGCAGAGGCTCATACTTTGTAGCTGTAATTTTGTCAATTAAGTTTTATTTTTATTTTTTACTGTATCATGATTATTGTTGTTGCTGGTCATGTTGTGCGACTACGCTTTGGGTGATAGTCAGGTCGAAACCTATAATTTGAACCTAGTGATATACTTACTGTGATTATTGCCTGTTGTAGTTGCCTTGTGAATAAATAAATAAATAAATAAATAAATTGGAAGCAGCTCAATCCCAAGCCTTTTTATCCTCAATATAATTTTTAACAGTATAAAAGGCTTTCTTGCACAACTTACGTTTAATTACTAATTTAAATTTATTAAGGCTAAGATCTTGAACGTGGCTTGGTAGTTTATTATAAAAGCGTATACATAATTTAATTTAATTTAATTTATTTATTTATTTCAGACATAATTCTAGTCCATAGATTCAAAACATACATTAAAATTACTTATAAAATATAATATTAAAACAGTTAAAAACCCAGAATAAAAATTGTGATCACTTAAAAATAATAATAATAATACATAATTAAATTTGTCAAAAAGAAAAAATACATACCTAAATAAAATTATAAAAATGTCGAAATTGAATATAATAAATAAATAAAATGTCAGATATGCAATTTATTACCTGCCCCACGCCCGATAAACGGGTGCGTGTAAGCCCTGCCAGTGCCGCATGAAAGGCCCGTCCAACCTGTTGGCAATAACGGCAAGAAGACTGTTGCCGCTGCCCCGCACTCTACTCGCTATCGAGGTTGCCCTCTTGCGCATGGTGGCATAAAAACAGTCAATGCGGACACTCGCGAACATTCTCGACGCGCTGCAGAACCGAGGCAGCCGCAGCAGACCCCTCAACGCGTTATTATATTGAACGCGGAGAGCGCTGTAGGATTTCTGCAAATATGACACCCACAGACTACTCGTATAAAAAGATGTGCAGTAGGCTCGAAACAAGGTGATCTTCACGTCCTTGGAGCTACGAGCAAACCTGCGAGCAATCATATTCGCCCTCACCGACAGCGCCCTCCTTTCTCGCTCAATATCAGCATCGTCCTTCAGGTCGGACGTCACAATATGGCCCAGATACTTAAAAGTATGTACCCGCTCCAAGGGCACCCCACATAGCCTTACTGGTGGAACCTCCGCCGGACATTTAGAACCCGCATTGAAAACCATAAGCTCGCTCTTTTTAACGTTATATTTTAGGCCATGTGTATGAGCGTACGTTTCGCAAAAGCTTATTAGTTCTCTGAGTCCCCCTATTGACGCGCTCAGCAGCACCATATCATCAGCGTAGCTGATGTTGTTAAAGCAAACATCATCAACATGGCATCCAACATGGCGGCTGCTGAGCACGGCAACAAGTCCATCGATATACAGATTGAAGAGCGTTGGTGAGCTCAATCCTCCCTGCCTCACCCCGCACTCCAACCTGTACGAGTCCGACAGAGCTCCCGACCATTTGACGTTATTGACCTGGTTCCCGTACCAGTGCTGGAAGATTTTAACAATCTCAGGTGCAACTTGCCTATCAAGCAACTTCCTCCACAGCACTTTGTACGAAACCAGGTCAAATGCTCTGGACAGATCGAGGAAACAGGCGTAAACAGGCGTGCTCCGATCGGTGTAATATCTGACAGCATGCTTTAAACTCAGTATAGCACTATCTGTGGACAGTTTGGACCTGAACCCAAACTGGTTATCGTGTAAAGTTATTGTATTGTTTAACTGAGCATTAAGCATACTGTCAAATACCTTCGCGATGACTGTCGCTAATGAGATCGGTCTGTAATTGTTTTTATCTGATATATCACCTGTTTTATTTTTAACAATTGGTACTACGACCGTCCTCATCAGCTCGTCCGGCAAGTACGAATGGCGAAGGCAGAACGTGAACAGCATGGCCAAAACACGTGGCAGGTGGGGACCTGCATGCTGTAGGTGCTCGATGCTGAGTCCGTCATGTCCTGGAGACTTACCCCTGGTCATACACCCTATGGTCTTAGCTATGTCCGCAGCTGAGAACTTAACCGTTGGTTCCAGGACAGTACACTGTGACTCAGCATCGACCACCTCAGAGGGTGGACTACATAATTGGCATCTGAACGAGCCACCTATTTTCTTGAGCCTTGTTGTAGGTACAACAAATTTGTGTTTGTTTCTAGTATTTATATTATGGATATCACTGTATTTTTTTAACAATTTTATATTTTTATGGGCATATAAAAGTTTTTCATAAATATACTGAGAAGGCACAGTCATTACATTAATCTCTTTAAATTTGTCTCTGAGAGAGTGTCTCGGACTTAATTTATAAATTGATCGAACAGCACGCTTCTGCAAAACAAAGATAGTCTGAATATCGGCGGCATTTCCCCACAATAGAATACCGTACGACATTACACTATGAAAATAACTAAAGTACACTAAACGGGCAGTCTCTATATCAGTTAAATTACGAATTTTTCTAACAGCGTTTGCTGCGGAACTTAGCTTTTTTGACAATTTATCTATATGTGGACCCCACTGAAGCTTAGCATCCAAAGTTATGCCCAAGAATACTGTGCTGTCTTCAGGATTCAATTCCTCGCCCTTTATCAACACATTAGTTTTCACCTGTCTAACGTGGGGTAGCGTAAACTTAATGCATTTGGTTTTCTTCTCGTTTAGAAGCAAATTATTAACATTGAACCAGTGGACTACTTTCGAGATCGCGCTATTTACATCGTCAGTAACCAACTGCTGACGTTTAAGTTTAAACAAAAGTGAAGTGTCATCTGCAAACAACACTATATCATGATTATCCTTTATGAGGTACAGCAAGTCATTAATATAAATAAGAAACAAGAAAGGACCAAGAATTGAGCCCTGTGGGACTCCCATTCTTACCACAGATCCGGGTGATCTTTCTCCATTAACGTCAACGCTCTGAATCCTTTTACTCAAGTATGAAGTAAGAAGATCCAGAGCAGTATTCCGGATCCCGTAGTGGTGGAGATTCCTGATTAACGTTTCGTGAAAAACGCATTCGAGTGCCTTGGACAAATCACAAAAGATGCCCAAAGCATCATTTATCTTCTCATGCATTATAAATATGTCCTAAAAGTTCAACACCGGCATCAGTAGTTGAACGACCCCTTATAAAACCGAACTGATTGCTATGTAATAATTTATGTTTATTAAAAAATCTTTGCATTTGGTCTAAAATTAATTTCTCAAAAATTTTACTAAAGGTTGGTAGTACAGAAATAGGTCTATAATTTGTAGGGTCTGATGTACTACCTGATTTAAACAAAGGTATTATTTTACTA
This sequence comes from Luperina nickerlii, assembly GCA_963855955.1. Lineage (NCBI taxonomy): Eukaryota > Metazoa > Arthropoda > Insecta > Lepidoptera > Noctuidae > Luperina > Luperina nickerlii. The sequence continues at coordinate 24,347,589 of OY979669.1, forward strand.
TGTTTCATAAGGTCAGGAAACTCCCCATTGTCAATACAACTATTAAAGATAACAGCAAGAGTAGGTGCTACAATGTCAATAATAGACTTAGCAACTACAGAATTACCCCATAGATCTGCAGTCTTTTTTCCTTTTATAGTGTGTAAGGTTTTAATTATATCTCGACATGTAATATATTCAAAATGAAAATCCGAATCACAACCATTAACATTTTCCTTAAGCAAAGACTCAGCAACGGAAGGTGATGAGTTTAGGGATTTAGTAGTTGAAACGGGAATATCTGAAAAGAAATTTTCAAATGCCTCGGCAACTTGTGAGTCTGATTTTATTATGTTGTCATTAATAGAGAGGCTGCAGTTAGTATCTCGGTTACTAGACCTTCCCGCTTCACTATTAGGTAATAATATTCCAAGTTGTTTTAATTACATTACTGCTGTTTTTAATCTTTGAACCCAAATAACGTGACATGGCTATATAACAAACATTTTTTATATAATTTTGAATAATTTCTAACATACAAATTAGATTCATCAGTGTTAACATAAGATTTCATTGTACAGTTCATTAAGCCGTGTTCTACTTTTATGAATACCAATGGTAGCCCAATCACTCAACGATGCATTACTGTTAACCGAGATAGTCTTGGGAATAAATAATAATAATAATAATAATCATTTATTCCCAAGACTATCTCAAAAAAAGAAAAAGGCTAGGCTAGGCTTTCTCTATAAATTTGTAATCAAATTGTTTACAGTACATATTAAAAAAATTATCATAAAGATGATAAGGATCAGCATGAATGGACAAAACTGGTAATTTATTAATGATTTTAACTTTAAAAACCTCCAAGCGACTTTGTTACGTCCATGTTCTGCAAAATCGTATCAGTACTTACAAGCCTGGCAGGCGGGGATCGGCAGGGAACCACGCGAGGTTCAACCATTTCCTACATACATATGTCCTTATCTATTGAATGAGAAGCGCATCACATCGCACATCTCGCCCTATAACTTACATTAACTGTGACATGAGATTTACATTTACATTTTATTTGCATTCACACTGAGTCGCCACTTCTAAATGCAATGTCTCATGGTATTCATTCTAACGCTACCTACCTTCTGAGCCATTTGATATGTTTTCCGTTTTTGAATAGGCTTTTCTAACTTCATTAGTTAAGAGTTATTAAATGCTTACAAGACCTACCTACAAGACTAAAGATATTAAATCGATAATGTTGCAACTTTAAGATTTCAATCTTTAGGTTTTTAAATAGAAAAACGATGAAATAGATCATTTTATTTGTTAAGTACTTAAGTACATGAGTCATTTTGGAATCATCCAGTCAAAATATCCGTCTGCAAGTCAAACTAGGCTCATATTTAATCAGGCAGATCCATGCCCAGATTAGGGTCAATCCTTTTTTTACTGGACGCTCACAAAGGCTTGCTAAGAAAAATCAAGTTCTCGTATAAAAGCATCGCCTTGAGCGGCACTCAATAAATTGTGCTCCAACACTATTACCCCACGCGATCTCCTTGATGAGCGTCGTCCTGGGAGAGGCGGGGCCAGGCGCATGACTGAGCGGATCTCAAACGCACTCCAACTATCAACACAGTGCTGGGAATCCAAAACAATATTGTTTCAACACTCGGCACAATCAAACACTGTGTTGTTGTGTATGAGGAGGTGGTTATAAGATCTGGTATCAGATGGAACGGCTAATGCAATACATATTGGGCATTAATATCGCGCATCGACGCGTCACAATTAATGGCCGCCATTTTGCAGTTTCGACTCATGTGGGCTGTACTAACCGGTAGCCGGGAACAGTTGATGTAATTCATACATTTGAGGACCGAACGCTTTTTTCACAAACTAACATTTAGTCTGTCATCAGTCATCACTCATCGTCAATACATCATTAATCTCTGACAATCCGTCATGTCTTAGTCGTCGCAAAGGTTTCTACTTAGCTTTTATTATCTACATATGTTCATGTCCCTACAATGTGTTTCGTGTACATTTTCAAGTCTGCGACCGATCCGGCCCTCACAAGCTGTTCTATCAGCACAATGATGGCGAGCAGCTCGTAGATAGCTCCACGGCTGCTGCTGTACTGCGCACGATCATGTTCTAATGGAACACTTCTCTGGATCCGTCTGCGCTACTCGTTATACAGCTACTGTATCATCTCTCGCCGGCGACGCTAAAATCGTCTTATAAAACTGCAACTCAAAATACTCTCTATCTTTGAACCACAACGTCGATTTTTGACTGTCCGTTGTTTGAAGCTGTAACGTTTTGATATGGAGCCTGTTCGAGTTAAATGCAGAGTTTATTTCGTAAGAATATAATTAGTGGGTGGAGTTCAATCAAATAGTTGTTGTACGGCTGCCGACCGCGCAATAAATCGACTCCTGCGCCGGCCGACGGAATTCGGGATGCGCGGCCGCAACCGCCACACACTGACACGGTGTAGAATTAAGTTAAATAAAGTTTTCGTTATTAGTCATAAAGTTATCATGCAAGTACCTAATACAACATTTTATTGATTAAAATCACTTAAAATGGTTAAATACAGCTTTCTATACAGTCTGTTGAAGTAATCGACAGTGTAGAGAAATTCTATGGTTAGTGTAGTCAGTATCGTGGATGTGTTCAACTTTATATGTAGGTACATACTTTGAGCATAATTATTAATTTTGTGAAATTATTATTACCACAAAAGTGTTTATGTTGTGCTGTGCAATGTTCGCTATATTTTAGTAAATGTAGCTCTCTTCCAAATGTCGCGTGTCCGTAGGCCGATTACCTACGGTAGTAATAAATCACGCAGGCATCGATTAACGCAATATGCAGTTAACAGAGCCCAGTAATTGAGTGCCTACCCGGATAATGAAACAAGCTGAAATGCTCGATGTCGCTATGTTACTAGAATACCTAGAATAGTCCTACGCAACAGGTATGCCAGCATTATTGAAGCTACGGAGGAAATGCATCATGGAGTCTGTGAGTAGGTACCTATTACCTATACTAAGTTAATGGTATATCGACGATAAATTAAAATCGCTCCATTTATCCTCTTAGGAGCAGCCAGCAGGCCGTGCAGCGGGGGCGAGGGCCGAGGAGCGAGGGGCGGGGCACGGGGGATACGACAGGAGGTAATCGGCGGTTCATTATGGGCGCTGGTCGCGAGCATGTCGCGCTAAATTGGCCGCTACCCGACTTACCCGCACTATGATTTAGGAATATTAAGGCTCATGCTACGCACTGCGTAATTGCGACGCGACACGACTCTGACAATTACTTCGTCGCGTTTAGAGGTTACGCGTTTTTGTTGCGAATCATTATCTATCATTTGTAATGGAACTGTATGAACAATGGAATGAATAGCTCATTACTGTGTGCTGTATCCGGCCGTGACGTTTTTGTTAATGGCAGAAGAGCAATAAAACATCCGACACTCGTATATATTACTATAGCGCTCGAGGAGGTCGCGATAACATTGAAAATATTGTTTGTGCGAATTCATTTTGCCAACGTACGGCAGTAATCAGCTTCCCGCTATTGAACAGTAATTACATAGGTAGATACAATACGACTTTACAAAATACTAGGTACGCGCTGGCAACACTGCTTACAGAATCTCTAATATTATCACACCTCAGCATCTTACGAACAAAAAAGAATTAAACAGATGGTGTGAGTAGTGAGACATGTCTACTCGAGCTACACGTGAATGCACACTAAATAACGATTACTGAAATACTTAAACCTAGTAAATAGGTACACAAGTATTTTAAATAACAAAGGTTTCAACTTGTATGCCCATATGTACCCGCAGACGCCCTAAGCCCTGGTACCTAGATCCTACATACTTGCCTGCAATAGATCAGCTTCCAGCCTCTAAACATATGTACCCGCAGACGTCCTAAGCCCTGGTACCTACATCCTACATACTTGCCTGCAGTAGTCAGCTCCCAGCCTCTAAACATATGTACCCGCAGACGTCCTAAGCCCTGGTACCTACATCCTACATACTTGCCTGCAGTAGATACTGTATAAAATGTTATAATAAAATACCACTCGATATTCTTCAACTAAATGAGAAGAAATTTAAATCATGCATTAAACGCACACTATGTAGACAAGCATATTATAAGTTGGATGATTATATCGTTGATAAAAATGCTTGACTTAATGCTGGTCCTGCTCCACAGGCACTTGAGCTCACTAGTTAAAATTTCAATAATTGGAAGAGGTGCTTCCCTTTTTCTTTTTTTTTTTGTGTTTCTGACATTACGAACATAATTTATTTTTTGTTTTATTCAATAAGTCTTAATTGTTGAATACTTCGTTATTAAATAATATCTCTTCCTATTTGGTAGTAAAATTCTATTAATCTCTTAAATAAATTACAAACTATAGTGTTGTATAATTTAGAAGCATTTTTAAATTTTGTAAATGTAAGAACCATGTTTCCGTTTATTATGATTTTTTCATGTTGACTTGAAAGAGCATGGCAGTTGAGAACATGTCATGCTCACTTAAATGTCTCATCGATGGTCGCGCGTGTGTTGGATCATTCGGTTCCCTACAAAATGGTTGAGCTAGATGGTGCTGATCCACGCGTCATGTTCGTGAACGGGCGCCGTCGGTTGAGACTGGTCATCTCTTAACTGCCAAGGCTTATTTTTAATCTTATATTTTGAAATGTTTCTTCATTTGTGTTTTTTTTTTACATAGTTCTCACATATAGAAGCAACAATAATAATGTACCCACGATTTGTAATATCTTGATTTAAAAGAGTGTCCATGGAGTTTCTTGCCAGTTCTTCTCCATAGAGATCTACGTTTTGGAATGGGCAACTAGCTTCAACTTTCTGACTAACTGACGGACTATTTTAATTTTGACAATTCAAAAGTGCCTGTACAAGGTTTAATTGAAATAAATGCTTTGAGTTTGAGTTTGAGATCAGCTCCGAGCCTCTAAACATATGTACCCGCAGACGCCCAAAGCCCTGGTACCTACACCCTACATATTGCCTGCAATATATCAGCTCCCAGCCTCTAAACATAGGCTGTTATCTACTGCTGCAGTAAAAAACCTAGTTGTTGAGTTATGTCCCGCATGCACTCGCGTATGCGCCTACATCGCCGCTGGAATTCGGCGCACACCAGTATTATCACACACTACATGTAGCATGGCGTAAGGACGTCAAACTAACAGCTGTCGATAAACTTATTAGGAAAATCCAGAAGCCTCGATTCGACATTCTGGTGAATTCACCACATTGACAAAATCAGCATAAGGCAAGTTTTTTTTTAATTCTGTAATTATGCATCTCTTTGGTGAACAACAATTTCTTGAAATTCTGAATTGTTCAAAACTACATAATAAGTAGGTATATCGATATGTTTCCGTCACTCCTAGCCTAATCAAATGCACGCACAGAGCGCGCGCCAGATGCGCTTGCGCCGCATGTTGCACAGCATCACCGCTGACCACTGGATGATGTATTGCTTTATCTAAGTTTACTCTACGATCTGGTATAACATGGTGTGTGACCATGGAGGCACTCTCTCCAGCCAGGTAGACCACTGAACACAATCTAGGCAGATACACCTATTGTTAGATGGTTTCCTGATGTTTCTCCTAGGGCTTAGGGTGGATTCTCGGACATGAGATTCCGTGTATCCACCTTAGGGTAGATTTTTTGGAGTGGATAAACAAAATAACTGACTGCGTTCCCTTACCCATACCTAATGGATGACTATAGACAAAGTAGAAGTACATTAATCAGAGTTACATGGACCTGACTAGACAATGAACATAGACTATCAAATGTTTTGACAAATTCTCGACATTGCCTTTCCACTAAATTTCACATTTCCTTATACCAAGACTATTATACCTAGGACATTGAGTACAGCTGCGTTATACTCAATAGGGATGTTGCCTGGGTAAAAATAAATCGATTCGATTTAGTCCCTCAGTAAGATTATTAAAAAATATTGAACACGTATTTTTTGTTTTATCAATTAGATAAAAAATTACAAAGATATATCACATCAAAGTTCAGGAGTGGGGGGCTTTGACGTAATAACGTGCTAAAATTTGTAGCACGGCGTGACGTCATACGAAATTTCCAAGCGCTGTATCTTCGTAATTTTTTGTTTGCCAGACAAAAGAAAAAATACGTATACAATATTTTTTAGTAATCTAACTGATGGACTAAATATATTTTCTTAGTCAACTACCCTATTATACCTAGGAAATTGAGTACAGCTGCGTTATACCTAATTACTGCCATACATAATCAGCTCATAATGTTCCCACTGCTGGGACACAGGCCTCCTGTCGGTGAGAGGGAGTGGGCCGTAATCCACCACGCGGCCCCAGTGCGGGTTGGCAGTTGTCACATGTCTTGGAATTTGTGGTTCTAGAACATGCCGGTTGCCTCACGATGTTTTCCTTCACCATTTTCAGAGCAGTGGTGATATTTACACAAAGTAAAGCGCCTGTGTGGGTTCGAACCTGCGACCTACAACTCGTAGGTCATGGCCGTTACCACTGCGCTACCACTGCTAAAAATTACTTATGTACCTATCAATTAGGTTTGATCTGACATGATATTGCTCCTCCGATGATTTCTATCTTATGGCAGACAATTCCGGCATTATATCGGTATTCTATTTTTTCCTTTCATTATCAACATCATTAGCCACTAAGCTTCATTCTCGGCTCGGATCTTTGCAAGATTGCAGGCAAAATAATGGGCGACAGTGGCCGAAGATCGATTAGTCTTTGTTTTTTTTTTTCATAATCCCTAATTTCCCTGAAACGTAACCACTGTGTTCCTACGGGAGCTGGAATTACAATATAATGACATGATTAGGAGCAAAATTTAGTGCAGACTGTCCGACCTGCTCCCGATCGCTTCCAATCGCTCCTATTAGGGGCTCGCTTCGGAAATTGATAGGAATTATAAAATGGCGGAGTGGAATGCAGCTGCGATTAGCGAATTGGGTCGAACAGACGGCCCTAACAAGTAACTACTCCCACAAAGATCTGTAAACATGAATAATAATATACTACTTACAGTTTTTCTTTTAGAATCTGTAACAATAATAACATATCTAAGTACACAGCGAAACTTCATAACGACGGTACTTTTAAGCTATTTAAATCACAACAGACTGTCAATACGTGACGGTGGTGGTCTACCGAACTATATGGTACCCTAACGGGCGCTTGTCTACCTTGTATGCCACAGAGGCGTCAAAGGTCCTGCTCTCAGCGGCTGAACCTTTCCTCCACGCTCGGTGCCCGCACCCTGCTCCCGTCGGCAGCACATCGCCATGCCGGGCACAATACGCAGTAATCGTTTGTTGGACACGACCGTATTATGAACACACACACAATATAACATGTCGTATCGCGAGCCCAACTCATTGCTTATGGTAATCGGTGCTGTTTTTTGTGAGACGCGAGCTCGACGAATATAAATAATTGGAGCTCTGTAAGACTATGACCGTGTATTTCATGTCAATAATAAAATTCTCATTAGCCTTGGACTAATTGCTGAGATGTGATTCATAAGAAAGTAATTTGAGGGTAAAGTTAATCAACTTTTAAACAGTGAAAAAAGAACTATGTACATTAGGGTTCCATACCAAAATGGTAAAACGGAACCCTTATGGTGAGACTCAGTCTGTCTATCTGTCTGTGACAGCTGGATAAATGATAAATGATTATATTTTTGTAAGTAGGTTTGTACAAACACTTTTACCCGTCAATCATATTTTTTAAACTAGATGAGGTCGGCGTTTCCTATCTGACTACTCTGAGAAGAAAGGCCGAAACAAACTCAGAGGTCATAGTCTCTTTTAAAGTCCAGACATAATCTTGGTCAGGTTATATGAAGACCATGTATGTCGATGTCTGAGATGGTCTTTTGAGGAAAGAACCACACAGATTGAGAGGACCTGTCCAGTCAGTGCACGCATTTGTCTGAAATCGTGCAGCTCAACTCAAGACTTAAGGAGCTCAACGATCCGACGAACAATACCAAAGAAAGGACATTTGGGTAGGCCACAAAAATTACTCAAACTGCCAGACCATGGAGAGAATAAAAAAAAATATAAAATGAATAAAATAAATGACCCACATCGTCTTCATATTCACAAAAATTCAAATAATGTAATAAGTACTTTACAAAGTAAGCAAATGTCATGGTTTAAAAAAAAAATATGAATGTCAATGTGTATATTATATAAAAAATAAACAACAAAAGAACAACAAAAACACTCAAAATGCATAAATTGGAAGCAGCTCAATCCCAAGCCTTTTTATCCTCAATATAATCTTTAACAGTATAAAAGGCTTTCTTGCACAACTTACGTTTAATTAGTAATTTAAATTTATTAAGGCTAAGATCTTGAACGTGGCTTGGTAGTTTATTATAAAAGCGTATACATTGGCATCTGAACGAGCCACCTATTTTCTTAAGCCTTGTTGCAGGTACAACAAATTTGTGTTTGTTTCTAGTATTTATATTATGGATATCACTGTATTTTTTAAACATTTTTATGGGCATATAAAAGATTTTCATAAATATACTGAGAAGGCACAGTCATTACATTAATCTCTTTAAATTTGTCTCTGAGAGAGTGTCTCGTTTATAAATTGATCGAACAGTATCTCAAGAACTACTAATGCTATCAACTTGAAATTTGGAATAGTTTTAGATGACGTTTGCCCAACTATTTTGCAAATAATAAAGAAATAAAAATATATTTTTTGCAACAGGGACTGAAAGGGGGTCTGAAAAATTCGAAGTGGGGCTACTAGGGCATATGGCGTATCATATTATATAAGAGCGCAGTTTGCACATTCACGGCTTCTTTCTTAATCAATATTATTCGAAATAATCGAATGTTTACTATTTTTCATTTTTAATATGGAAATTAATGTCAGCAGGTTTATCTAGATGTAGAGTATATGGTCAAAAGTGCATGTTGTCTTCACTTCATGTTGTGTATGTGTGTCTACATGTCTCCCGTCCAGTGCATGTTGTTTTCACGTCGCATTGTGAATGTGTGTCTACATGTCTCCCGTCCGGTGCATGTTGTCTTCACGTCGCTTTGTGTATATGTGTGTACATGTCTCCCGTCCAGTGCATGTTGTCTTCACGTCGCGTTGTGTATGTGTGTGTACATGTCTCCCGTCCAGTGCATGTTGTCTTCATATCGCGTTGTGTATGTGTGACGTGGTGTCTACATGTCTCCCGTCCAGTGCATGTTGTCTTCACGTCGCATTGTGTATGTGTGTCTACATGTCTCCCGTCCGGTGCATGTTGTCTTCACGTCGCTTTGTGTATATGTGTGTACATGTCTCCCGTCCAGTGCATGTTGCCTTCACGTCGCGTTGTGTATGTGTGTGTACATGTCTCCCGTCCAGTGCATGTTGTCTTCACATCGCGTTGTGTATGTGTGACGTGGTGTCTACATGTCCTACCGTCCAGTGCATGTTGTCTTCACGTCGCATTGTGTATGTGTGTCTACATGTCTCCCGTCCGGTGCATGTTGTCTTCACGTCGTATTGTGTATGTGTGTCTACATGTCTCCCGTCCAGTGCATGTTGTCTTCACGTGGCGTTGTATATATGTGTCTACATGTCTCCCGTCCAGTACATATTGTTTTCACGTCGCATTGTGTATGTGTGTCTACATGTCTCCCGTCCGGTGCATGTTGTTTTCACGTCGCATTGTGTATGTGTGTCTACATGTCTCCCGTCCAGTGCATGTTGTTTGCACGTCGCATTGTGTATGTGTGTCTACATGTCTCCCGTTCAGTGCATGTTGTTTTCACGTTGCATTGTGTATGTGTGACTACATGTCTCCCGTCCAGTGCATGTTGTCTTCACGTCGTATTGTGTATGTGTGTCTACATGTCTCCCGTCCTGTGCATGTTGTCTTCACGTCGTATTGTGTATGTGTGTCTACATGTCTCCCGTCCAGTGCATGTTGTTTTCACGTCGCGTTGTGTATGTGTGTCTACATGTCTCCCGTCCAGTGCATGTTGTCTTCACGTCGTATTGTGTATGTGTGTCTACATATCTCCCGTCCAGTGCATGTTGTCTTCACGTCGTATTGTGTGTGTGTGTCTACATGTCTTCCGTCCAGTGCATGTTGTCTTCACGTCGCGTTGTGTATGTATGTCTAGATGTCTCCCGTCCAGTTCGGAATCTCGGTGAGTAGGAACTTATCATGTGCCTATCCCCTTTACAAAGTTGCTACAGTCATGGTTGTCCATGCCGTTTCTAACCCGCACCTGTTTCGTGACAAAGTGTAAGGCACTTGAATGGTTAAAGGTAATTTTGGCAAGAAAATGATGATTCAGAAAATGTTAGCTTATCCTGGTACTACAAGAGCAAAGTAACACCAAAACCACAGGCAGTCGTGATGCGTCGGCGACGTCAATACATGTTATGTAGGTAATGGGCTATAACTACCTAGGTAGACACTATAGATAGGTACCGGTGAAGTGACACCGCAACCAGTCGTCACGTGTCACATACATCACTCCTGTCAAATTAAACGGATTCCGGCTACCGGCTGAGTACAACTCACGAACATAACTATGGTGGACCGTTATGGGGACGATGTTTGTTCATTGTATTACTTAACTAAAAGATCAGCCAGGTACAGAGAAAAGGTACCCTACCAAGACTTAAACATTATCGCCCGAGCACGCTCGGGCCCGCGTGTCACGTGAGCCTTGAGCAGCTCCCTCCCCCGCCGCCACACCCATCTCTGCCCGCGTGCATCCACCGATCCGCCTCAAATAATATTTGCAAGTATTTAATAATTTTATATGGTATTTTATCGGCTTCCTTCTGGCCGAACTGTATAGATACCAAGAATAACTTACAAAAAGACACTGCGTGCGATTAAGATACGAACCTGCTTCACCAGGCGCCAGCCGATCAACTAGACCGTGCCTTATACCACTAGGCTATTGGCTCAGTTATCAACCTTAACGAAAATTGGAATAGTATTACTCCTTTTATCGAACAAGGTTATTAACGGTCTAATCTTCTAGATATTAAGGTTTAAATTTCAACTTCCGTGTTATATTTAATACTAGCACCTTACCACGGTAATAATATCCATACAGTATGTCGTCTTCATACAAACGGACGAAACGCGAGCTATACCTACGCCCTACGCGCTTCGACCTCCGAGTGCGCTCCGGCGGCTCGGAGTTGCGACTGTGCCGCAGTGACGAACAGACGGTATGTTGTTTTTTTTTTAACAATAACCGCGCGATTTTTTCACTAAAAATAAGTTCAAGTACATATTTAATATGACGAGTAGGCGATATTGTGCTGTTTTTGGTTGCATGAATTCGTCAATAACGCATCCAGAGATAACTTTTTTTACATTACCTGGAAACTCTGAAAGGTATTATTACAGGTATAATTAGTAAAGACGTGGTTTTTATTATTAATAATAGTTGTTTATTGTACTGTGTGTATGAAAAAAATTGGTTGTCTGTAAAGTCGATTTACGGACGATAGTTTCAACGTGACAACATCATAACAAAACATTAATGAAATGATTGCATACTTTTATGAATAAAATTTAATTATTTTTATTGAATTATTAATATTTTGTATGAATACAAAGAAGGAGTGAAATGAAATCTACAATTTAATTGATAAATTTGCTTTTATTTGCACTCATTAATTTAAATATGTTTATTACTTCAATGAACAGATTATTTTAACTTTAACTTTTATACATGTTTGCTATTTAACTTCTTCCAATCTGTGTTATTCTGTTAAGGATGGGACGATGATAGGAAAGATTAAAAAAACATTAATATACAAATTTTGAATTTTATTTGTAGTTCTTGAACGTTTGATTTAACTATAATAATAATAATAATTTAACATAATTTGTTTAAAAATACACATGAACAAGTTTTCATAGAAATAAACTGTAATCAGATAATGTTAAATAAATGGTTAATTGGACGAATTATTTTATTATTTATGTACACACAGTAAAATACAATATGTAACAAAACTAAATGGAAACACAAAGTAGGCAAATGTAGTTAAAATGCTGGAGGCGGGCAGCCCTATCGCATGTTTACGTACCGCGCGGCTGTAGGCATTTATTTCAAAGTTACGGCCGAGATACAATCCTTTGTGTCTTTATACTGTGACCTTAGCGTCTTGTTTTACAAAATGCAATACGCAACTCCTCAATTAACTAAAACATAAGGTTGAAATTAGCATAGATTTCTTGTTTGGTTGAATAGAATGTGTTGATTCCGATTGTTGCACTACCCTAATTTTACTTCAGAAACTTAACTGCTGTATGAAGTTAAGGTTGAATTTAGTATACTTCTTCGCCTTATTTACTAAACTGTGATTGAGGGTATTTTAACTTTTCAAATGGTTTCATTTTCGTACCGATTCGCTTGTGTATAATTATCTTCATCGTAATATTATCCAATTTATTAAGTTTTTGACCAGTTGATTCTATTAATCGATGGTATGGTTCGATTAGCAACTTTATTGAAGGCTAAAATTGTTGTTCTGTGGGAAAAGGAACAAAACATAAACAAAATAGCACGAGATATGAGCATAACGGTAAGATTAACGTTATTCTTACACATACACCTATTTATTGTTGCAATCATGTTGCATTATTACTTATGTTAGCTATTTATATAAATCTTAGGTATTTTTATGATATTCAAGATAACACAATATTTTATTTGGTTATAATTTGACAGTCATTTGATTTGTTTAAAATGCTAAAATGGCGCCACCGGATATTAACAGTCAACTGACTATTTGAGTTTGATAAAGTGGAGGGATTTAAAAACTTACGTGGTAGCGCCATTTTTGAAAGACAGTGTTGGTTAAACTGCGAAAGTGTAAGGATCCTATAATACCCATGTAAGTACTAAGAATTGTAATAATATAACTATAAATCTATTACCGTTATATTTGTGCTTTTATTTTTACCCAGTGTTTGTACCCAGTAAATAAATCATGAATATGACGGAGAAGGTATATAGTGTGTCTCGTTATTATCAGCCATATTTAACTATTGTGGGCGTACAGTGGGTATGTGTTGGTTATTGCGCAATAGAAAAACCGTTTGCAGTTCAAATAAGATTATAATTTCACGTACAATTTAGTCACACTAGCAAATTACACACTGTAGGTACACGACACAACCAGATACGGAACGCTGGACAGTTTCTGAGCACATGTTGTCCGTACGATGTCCAATGTCGAAGTCCAAGTCCAAAGTGAGCTCCACATCGTTCTGTCGAGCTGTTTTCTAACCCCCACGGACTCAGGCTAGACTCTGTCAAGCGCCACCAGATGGCGCTAGCGTTCCGACTAGTCAAATGCATGACCGGATGCGACAAATACTTTTATTTCCTTTTTGCTCTGGCTAGCCTTACATTTCAGAAGTGGGATTGTTTGTACCTAACTTCTATTACTGTTATTTGTTTCTAAACATCTTTTTATTTCAATATTTTTTTCTTTTTCTCCATATATTTGAATACCATACAAAATCCTTTGAAGTTATCTAAGTCCGTGGTCGTTATTTGATCCAGTTTTTATTTTTAAATTGTTTGTAGTCCGCTTCTAAGCCATGCGTACCGTTTAATAAAATTTACTTCAAATGCAACTTTTTGTCCGTTGATATATTGTTTCAGTTTAATTATGGAAAACGTACACCAATTGTCGCCTTGTGAGCAATCTCACGCCGTAGAACGTGACAAGAGTGCGCGGAGCCGGGTGTTACCTTCGGGTAGCCGTGCTGTGAGGACACCTCAACGAAGATTAGTGAGTCGCTCACGCAGTCTGGAAAGGGGTCATGGCGTCAGCCGTTCGCCCCGTTCCCGGAGTCGTGCGGATGCCAGAAAAGTTCATCGAAGACAGCGGTACAGAAGTCGGAGCTGTCGCCGTTCACATCGGCGCACCAGCCGGTCTCTGTCACCGGTGAGCGAGTGCAGCCAACGTTCCGTGGTGCTGCAAATGACATTGGTCATTTTGCTATTGACAAAACATTAGATAAAATTAAGTCACATTATTGGTTCAAAAAGATGCGAAATTTTGTAAAAAAAATACGTTAATTCGTGTTTAGAATGTAGTTCTCTCGAAATCTATGGGTGGGAAGAAACCTGGGTATTTGCATCCGATTGATAAAGTCGCTACTCCTTTTGATACAATCCACGTGGACCATGTAGGACCGTTTATAAAAAGTAGTAAGGGAAACATGTACATACTTGTAATTATTGATGCTTACAGTCGATATATCTATTTAAAACCCGTTAGGAATACGAAGTCTTCTACATCAATAAAAGTATTCCGCGAGTACTTTGGTATTTTTGGAGTCCCAAGGCGGCTTATATCTGACCGCGATACTTCATTTACCAGTGATATTTTTGAGAAATTTATGGCCGATAAGGGTGTGAAACATATATTGAATGCTGTAGCCACTCCTAGAGCCAACGGGCAGGTAGAGCGCTACAACAAAACAATAATAGATGCTCTCACTGCAGTGTAGGCACGGCTGACAATAAGTGGGACGATCACTTGTTAGATGTGCAATGGGGTGTGAACAATACTTTTAATAAAGGCATTAATCGCACTCCTTCTGAGGCTCTTTTCGGAACAAGGCTGTCAGGATCAAGTGACAATAAAATAGTCTCTGAATTAGGCGACGATGTAACAGATATTACTGATGGGCAGAATATTACTGAAATTAGGGAAAATATTAATTCCCACATAAGATTGTCTCAACAAAAGGCCAAAGAAGTATATGATAAGAAACGTTGTAAGCCTCATGAGTATTCAATAGGTGACTTAGTTAGTGTAGAAAAGCAAGTACCCGCTACAGGACAAAGTAAAAAACTTTTACCTAAATATCAGGGTCCCTATAGGATAACAAAGGTTTACGATTGTGATAGGTTTCAAATAGAAGACAGCCCTTTGACCAGAAAAGGCAATAAATTATACTCCGCTGTAGTGGCGGTGGACAAATAAAACCCTGGTTGAATTTTAGTAGACCCCACGATGAGTCTCTAAGTGAGGAAAGTGACTGTACTGACCCAGAATAATTTATTTATATCTATCTGGTAATAGATGTGCTATGTGGTGATAATAATTAATGATAATTGATAATATTTGTTTTATTAACTTTTATTGATTTTACAGCTCATTTTTCTTTTGTTGATGTGGATATGTAAGAATAATTTTTGGGGCCTGTTGCCACTGGTATTCAGGACATAGTGGGGCCTGTTGCCAGGGGTATTCAGGACATAGTGGGGCCTGTTGCCACTGGTATTCAGGACATAGTGGGGCCTGTTGCCAGGGGTATTCAGGACATAGTGGGGCCTGTTGCCACTGGTATTCAGGACGTAGTGGGGCCTGTTGCCACTGGTATTCAGGACATAATGGGGCCTGTTGCCAGGGGTATTCAGGACATAGTGGGGCCTGTTGCCACTGGTATTCAGGACATAGTGGGGCCTGTTGCCAGGGTATTCAGGACATAGTGGGGCCTGTTGCCACTGGTATTCAGGACATAGTGGGGCCTGTTGCCAGGGGTATTCAGGACATAGTGGGGCCTGTTGCCACTGGTATTCAGTACATATTAGGGCTATTGCTATTAGTATTAAGGATGTAAGGAAGCCTGTTGCTTATAGTATTCAGGACATTGATTTGAAAAACATGCATTATAAAATAATAAGAACATTTATGTGAGATTTAGTTACTTCTAATTTTCAATATTATTGTAATGTATCATAGGAGAAGAATACTAAATAATTATGAAAACTGTTATTATTCATTTTATTGTTGATTTAGTAATTCATTATAATAAATAATGTTAACAGGTTGATGCTATAATTTTTATACAACGTGAAACTATTGAGGATACACGAAAGCATTGTGTGTACAAGAAATAATTCATTATTAACCTACTGTCACTTTTAATAGTATTTTGTCTTACCGTACGAGGACGTACGAGATTTTGGATGGCCGAATGTTAGCTATTTATATAAATCTTAGGTATTTTTATGATATTTAAGATAACACAATATTTTATATGGTTATAATTTGACAGTTATTTGATTTGTTTAAAATGCTAAAATGGCGCCACCGGATATTAACAGTCAACTGACTATTTGAGTTTGATAAAGTGGAGGGATTTAAAAAATTATGTGGTAGCGCTATTTTTGAAAGACAGTGTTGGTTAAACTGCGAAAGTGTAAGGATCCTATAATACCCATGTAAGTACTGAGAATTGTAATAATATAACTATAAATCTATTACCGTTATATTTGTGCTTTTATTTTTACCCAGTGTTTGTACCCAGTAAATAAATCATGAATACTTTTATTTCCTTTTTGCTCTGGCTAGCCTTACATTTACAAGTTGGATTTTTTTTAATGTACCTATTTCTAATATTATTATTTTCATTACAGAGAAAAACAGTTCGTAGATGGATACAAAGGTATCAAGCGACGGGTGATGTGAAATGTGATCACCAAGGCCCTCGCCCGATAGCTTACACTAATGAATCGGAGCGACAGCGTAATATGTATTGTGAAAGTTCACTCAGTGGCACCCTTCAAAACTACGCGTTCAAATTCTGACTTCAAGAAATGATAGACAGTGACGGTCATCCTATCCGTTATGACTAGGCAACTCGGCAGATTGACTGTGTAACTTATTTGATAAAATTACATTGGAACATATATGAGCAAGTGTTAATAATTCCCAATATCATTCCATAATCAGTGGGATCATTATCTCTTAGTTAATCAAAAATAAACAACCATTATTATTATCAATCCAGTTACTCTTGTTTACAAGTAGTCTATTAATGTGTTAACGATTCATATCTGATCTCTTTTTTTTTTCTAATATTGTGTTAAATAAGGGTTATCAGAAAATGTGATAAAAGGGAAAGATGTATATTGCTATACTGTTATAGTTTAGCATGTTGGTTCTTCCTCTGTAATTCACAGGCACAAATGACAACATTTCATTTTTTAACCAGGCTTTTTTTCGATAAGATCATACAGAGTATAAAAAATTTATGTTTTCATAATTTTAAATAAATAAATATTATTGTAGTTATGGTTCTAGAAATATCTATAAACGAACCGTTATCTAATGTTCTACGTTCTTAACCAAACTAAGGTAAGTATCTATTTTGTGTTTAGTTAATATTCTAAGTAAATAACCCCAATTTAACACAGACAGGAATCTGTATATTCAACCAGGAAGTGTATTCCATGAAGTCCTAGAAATGTAATTAGAAAAATAAATGAATATTGTTTATGCAAAATACCCAGCTTTTATTACAAACCCCCATTTGATTTCTTAATAATAATAAACTAAAATCACCTACTAAGGAAACTAAAAAAAAACAATGAAGTTATAAATAAAAAAAAACCTTCTCATCCGCGGATTTGAACTAGAGACCATCACATTGCTAAGCCGCAGTGTAAACCACTAGACCAACACGCCATTTATGTTACACTACAAAAAACTTAAGTAGGTTCAATGTCGTTACCAATAGGGGTACCATTACTATGAACCGAACTGTACCTATACACTATACAGAATTACAAGTAATAGAAGACGAAACTACGGGGCCCCGGTGTGGGCGCGTTCACAGAGGCGGCGAGCCGCCCATTAATTGAAAGCGCCCCAGAAGGTGGTAGCCGTAAGGCTGATCCGGGGCTACCGCACAATCTCTGGCGAGGCGGCAAACCTCCTTGCCAGACTGCCGCCATGGGATCTGAAGGCGATAGTCCTCGCGCACCTATACATGTGTGACGCGCGGAGACACTACGCCGGGGGGAAACAACGCTTCCGCAGCAAATAATCAGGTAAATCAGCAGGTAATCATGCGTGAATCTTTTTTAATAAAAACTTTTTACAAAAAAAAGCCAACTTCCAAAAAAAACACTAAGTACAAAGTGAAAAATAACTTTAACTTCGGAAGTCGGTGTCGTTGGTTCCGCATTTCCGTTTTTTGACACAGACTTTACCGAAATTAAAGTTATTTTTCACTTAATAGTGTTTTTTTTTTGTAATCGGTTGTTTTTTTTTTATAGTTTGTATTTTTCCCTTTTTAGTTGTACCTTAGACAAATTCATAATTATAACACTACTTGCTATGTGAATATATATGACAGGAAGCTATTAAAACATCATCAATACAAGCTAAGTGGAAAAAATTCGTATTATTGAAGCTAATTCAAAAACTACCCAAGCAAAGTTCATAAAATGTATGGGACCACCCCTGAAGCATACCTTAACTATTACAAAATGAGAGATTTTTTAGATTAGAGGTACCCCACAACAACTTTGACAAGAATGATGGTGTACCGTGGTATAGTTAGCAGCAATCACGGTTGATTTGCTGGCATTTATTGAAGAGTTCCGTTGTCTGTCTCCGAAACTCATCATCCGATCTTTACGATATTTAAATGGGACCATTTCGGAATAAACTTCTTTCGAACAAAAAAATAATTTTGCAAATCGGTCTATATATGACGGACTTTAAAAAAAAATATATATATACATTATACATACTCGTATATGTGCGTAGGAGCAAGTGAGCGAGTCAACTGGTGGTACTTGTGCGGTCTAAGTAAGTGCGTAGGAGCAAGTGAGCGAGTCAACTGGTGATACTTGTGCGGTCTAAGTAAGTGCGTAGGAGCAAGTGAGCGAGTCAACTGGTGGTACTTGTGCGGTCTAAGTAAGTGCGTAGGAGCGAGTGAGCGAGTCAACTGGTGGTAGTTGTGCAGTCTAAGTAAGTGCGTAGGAGCAAGTGAGCGAGTCAACTGGTGGTCCTTGTGCGGTCTAAGTAAGTGCGTAGGAGCGAATGAGCGAGTCAACTGATGGTACTTGTGCGGTCTAAGTAAGTGCATAAGAGCGAGTGAGCGAGTCAACTGGTGGTTCTTTTGCGGTCTAAGTAAGTGCGTAAGAGCGAGTGAACGAGTCAACTGGTAGTTCTTGTGCAGTCTAAGTAAGTGCGTAGGAGCGAGTGAGCGAGTCAATTGGTGGAATTCGGTCTAAGCCCGCACCGCCCCCGGCTCTATTGGATTGCCCCGCGGCTCTTGCGCTCGCAACGGTCATTACGTTATTAAGAAAATCATATTTTCCTTCTCTTTGTTTTGCTGCGGCTGGCCCGGCCCGCCTTGCCAATGCACTTTTTTATTTATTATTTATGAACTTAATTAACGGTTGACGGCACCGACACAAAAAGGAAATTAATTTATAAGATATGTTGCGGATAATCGTCGCAAGTAGGTACATGCGAAGGCCATGTGACAAAGTACCATCCGACCCGACGCGACGGGCGGCGACGGCGGCGCGGCGTTAGCGCAGCTCTCGGTAAAGTCCACGTAATTGAAAAGCTTATACTAAACATTACATAAAATAATTTGAACTCATTTTGAACAACATTGACCTGACAAAAGCCAGCGATTACCAAGAAAAATCAAATTAGCGAGCTTATAATCTCACCAGATGCAATTGGGGCGGCAGTTGTGCCGCATTAACTGCGTACTAAGCGGCGGCGAGCATTCGCGAGCGAAACGAACGAGCAATATTATACCGACGCGATACATATCGAGCGAATGCTACCGCCGACGACGCGACACCGCGCGAACACAAAACGTCGCTTCGTCGAACTTCGGACTGAGCACTTACGACCTTCTGCCGCGGAGCTACAGAAATAATTTAATTCGAGCACAGCCCGTTAATCTGGCGGATCACGGAGAAATGCGCCGGCGCTCGCCGCACGCGAATTTATTGTTTATGAAATTGTTTTTGCATGTTCCAGATTAGCTCGGTTTAATGTAACATTGTGTGGCAAACGTACGCCAACTACATTTTAAGCGACTGCTGATATTATGAAATATGACGTAAGCAGATAGCTGAGTGGACGTTAACAGAGTCGTAGATCACCACGAGATCCGTGCGACGGAAGCAGACGAGAGACAACCAAACGAAACGAGTAGGTGTGTACTTAACTGTGATGTTTATTACGACTACAAAACAACTACGAGCAATGGCTAATTCTGCTTCATTTATACTCAAGTCATTGTCTCGCGATTCGTTGAATTTTTATTTCTCCTCTTTGAATTTAGTACAACTCATACCTAACAATATTTGCCCACAGTGAAGAAACTACAATGATTAATTGCTGGCGAGTCAGATATGTACGATAGCGCGACGTATGTGAACAAAACACGAAAACAAATGAAAGATGAATGTGTGACGTCATGACGTGTCCACAGCCGCTATTACTTGAGGTAAACAAGTCTAAATAAGCGCCGCGGCCCATCTCAAAGAGCAGAGGACGCGAATATACGACCACGTACGGTTCAATTACGTGAAGCGCTATAAAAATAGGTACACGATTTGCATGAGGCACGGCGCGGCGGCGGTGCGGCAGCGGCGCGGCGGCGGTGCGGCGCGGCGGCGTGGCGCCGGCGCGGCGGCGCGCGCGGAGCCTAGATGTGCAGCGATAACCGCCGCGACGTGACTACACTACACGCGTACACTCACTCACCTCAGCATGGCATGGTATAGTCTGCTGAACTGCCTCCACGAGCAGTGACACAACTTGACACAACAACACAACACAACACAAATCACTTCACAGACCGTCGTGGTGTTCCTGGTTCAATGTGGTGTTGTAAATTATTGCTACAACGGAGTAGCGTGCACGGTGCATCATCATCGACCGGATCACTGAGTTGATTGAGTAATAATAAAAAGAAAATAAAAAAGTTTTTAAAAATAAGCTTTTATTTAAATAAAAACGTAACCTAAAAAAGCAAGAATAACGCGAACTAAGAAGAAAAAAATAAATTTAAGTGACACTGTCATTTTAAAATATATTTAAATTTTAAACGCTAGAGGCACTGGCATTGTGTAGTAGTAGGTACACCTGTATAACGGATACCGTACATCAGTGCCTCAAGCTTTTAAAATTTATATTCATATATTTTAAAATGACAGTGTCACTTACTTAAATTTATTTTTTCTTTATAGTTCGCGTTATTCTTGCTTTTTTAGGTTACGTTTTTATTTAAATAAAAGCTTGTTATTAAAAACTTTTTTTTATTTTCATTATATTTTTTTACTTTTTAGTCTTAAAGATTTGTCCACTGTTGAGGTAAGAGTCCCTAGCAGAGTCTGGAGTGAAAGACGGTTAAGATGCGAATGATACTTTATTGCAAAACTACACCTATTATTCGTCGACCGTAATCTAACTTGGCGTAAGGGACAAATTGCTACTTTTCAGGAGAGCCAAAAAACTTTTTTTTTTTTGGAAATATCATCATAACTTTTTTATTTTCTAGGGTATATTGAAGTGGTTTATGTGGTTCTGCCTAACTTTTTGGCCTCTATAACTTGATAGAATCTACTTGCCCATTAAGGCATTAGTTACAAAGATAGCATGTCCCTTACGTCCAAAAAATTAAAATAAATGTCCATTAAGCCATAACTTTTTTTTTGCACATGAGTTTCAACTGACGTAAGTCTATTAACTTTGTTAAATACAATCCAAATGGCGTAAGTGTTTTATCAGGTAATTAAAGTTTTATTATTAGTAAATAATATATAAACAAACAAAAGGTAATGAAGTAAAATATAAAAATACCAAAGTGTTCTTATTAATATTATAATATTTTTAAACTCAAAATTAACTCTTTGAATCAATACAAACATGAACACTTCCATAACTTTAATTTTAACCAAAATTATTATGATTATTTAACCTTTTTTATTATTAATTATTTATATTTACTTTTTATAATACATTTTTGCTTTTAAAAAATGTTGTTTCAGCTTAGCCATAATTTTTCAATAACTATTAACATTACTCAAATAAGTAAACTAAACTAAATAATTAAAAATCTATTCAACTTCATCATGAGTGCTTTCATCATTGTCACTCTGCACTTTGTAATAACTTGTCTTCAGTTGCTTTAGAATATGGAAGTTTTAAATATTCATGGTGATAACATTTTGGAATAGTCAACATACAACAACAATCAACACACAGCTTTTTTAGATCATTATACTTTTTCAAAGATACTGGAAGTCTGTGTTGATAAAGTTGATTAAATGAAACCATATTGATTCCACTAGGCTTGCTTCTATATTACTTGCTTTTTCTTTACCTACACTCTTTTTTTCTCCTTTCCCTTTTCCTTTTCCCTTACCAATTAATGTATTTTTTTAATCAAATAAAATCTCAGTCGCATTAGCAGTTTCAATCATACTATATTTTACTTCAATTTTCTCAATGTTCTTCTTTTTAAAAGTGACAATTCTTAAATCTCTGTCTTAAGTTTTTGTCTTTAAGAGTAGGTTTGGTAAAAGTCTCAGCTGTGACTGCTTCAAAATTTAAGAATTCACTGTGATCCATTTCATGTGCATTATAAGGTCCAGGCCTTTTCCTGGAACTCTCTATGAAAGATGGCCATTGTGAAGGGGCCATTCTGCACAGCTTTCTCAATAGTGACATGCATTGAGTCTACTGGCATATATGTATGACCAGGTAAAAGGTAATTAATTTGTATGATTTCCAAATTTACGGATGTTTTAAAAAAATGACGAAACATTGCAAGAATTGTTTTGTTTTTGTTTTGGCCAGTGCAGGAATCACAGTAGTTTAATAACTTGCAATACCCTCCTTTATCGATCTTGTAAATATTTATAGAGACAAGTGCCTATCTCATTACTCCCACGTTTGCCATCACTTTCACCTCAAATATATATTTTTTGACGTAAGGGACAGTTAATATAAAGTGTGTATTTTACGCTAATGTGATAAGTTATTACCAATACATACGTCAATCGCATTTTTACTTTTGTCCGATACATCATGTTTTTGTTTAAAAAATGATTTAGGAACGTCATTTTTCTGTGGCGTATCGGACATTTTTTTCAAGCTACAGCCATGTTATATATACCATTCGAAAGAGCGCAAAAATCTGTATCGGACTGCATTCAAAACTCATTTTGAGCAAAATGTCCCTTACGCCAAGTTAGATTACAGCCGACGATATACAAAAATATTTACAAGATTATTAGCGGCTACCGACATGCGTAGCACTATAAAATAAATCAAATAATATGACGGTAGACGAAAGGGTTTGCATTTGGTGCTCGCATATAAAGGCTTTCGCCGCGCCTGCGCTAACAGTATTCCACTAGCCGCTGGCGCGCGCGTATGATGTATGTAGGTATGTGTTGCAGCTACAGGACTCCCCCTCAAGCGAATACCTATTGAATTTAGTGTGATGATTTTTACTTTATCGTTTTCTACTCTTCAAGCTCTTTCATTTGATATCAATATTAAAGGGATTGAAATAATATAAAATCCGCCATTTTAGAGCGGCGGCCATATTGAATTTAGTGTGATGTTATTTACTTTATCGTTTTCTACTCTTCAAGCCCTTTCATTTTATACCCATATTAAGGGGGTTGAGAAAAAATATGTAATCCGCCATCTTGGAGCGGAGGCCATATTGAATTTAGTGTAATTTTACTAACTTTATCGTTTTCTACTCTTCAATCCCTTTCATTTGATACCCATATTAAAGGGATTGAAAAAATATATAATCCGCCATCTTGGAGCGGAGGCCATATTGAATTTAGTGTAATTTTACTAACTTTATCGTTTTCTACTCTTCAATCCCTTTCATTTGATACCCATATTAAAGGGATTGAAAAAATATATAATCCGCCATCTTGGAGCGGCGGCCATATTGAATTTAGTGTGATGTTATTAACTTTATCGTTTTCTACTCTTCAAGCCCTTTCATTTGATACCCATATTAAGGGGGTTGAGAAAAAATATGTAATCCGCCATCTTGGAGCGGCGGCCATATTGAAATTATTACAATATTGAGTATGTCACATTGTATTGTTACCAGAAGTAAAGGTGTATGCAAAATTTCAGCTCAATCGGCTACCAACAAATGGTCGAAAAATGGTTTGCAAATTTTGACGGACAACTTACATACGAACAGTGCAAGCTAAATAAAAGCTTATAAAAATAGATGCTGGGTGGCAATACCAACTGGCCATGCAATAAAAGGAAAAGTATACAGTAGCTATGATTGATTCAAATTCGGCATGTTCCAAGAGTACTGCTCCCGCATAGCATAACCATACTATGGTTATGCTATAGAAACGAAAGAAACAAGCGACTACTAATGACTGTAGAATCATAATTACCTACGGCGCGAGTCAAAAACTAAGAAATGAGATATCGCATCTTTTGTTATCTTCTTTTTCAAGTGGTCTTGCTACACGTGATGATATATGTACATAGGTAGGTCAAAACATTTTTGCATAGGTAATACGGTTGTGTAGGTAATAGACGGCTTTCAACGAACAGGCAGGTATTCAAAGAGGTCTACCCAACCAAACAAATCCTGATATTTTGACACGTAACGCCGACAGTTCTACAGAAAAATAACTTCAAAATTCACATGAATTAGACAAAGGAAAAACCAACGCGAGTCGTCGAAGCACGCACAAGCCTGTCTGTCAATCATCACAGACTATGTGAATCGATCACTTGGTGCTCATAGTGCCCATTCTAATTCCAGCGACGCGTCGTTCGCCGGCAGCAGCTCGCTGCGCCGCGCTGCTAGACGACCTACTGCCTATATCTCGTGCTGTGACGCTGTGAGGCGGGGACGCATACTCTCACACGCGCCTGTGCTATCATTCTGCCTGCTAGTATCGAGATGTACTCACTACTTATTAACTACCAACAGATTTGCCAGATTATGTCGTCAACATTTACCGTCTCTTAAATTATTCCCTGAAGTCGTAAGTAAGCAAATGGAGTGAGTTAAGGTGTCTGACTGTTTGGCTGCACCATAACATTGAAGGAAATATTTAGTGAAACCATTAAAGTGACAACAGGAATCAAAATATGACTCGGTCTTTTTGTGTGTCAGCAAAGTAGGTAGTTTGAATGCTTTCCACTTTATTCAACCACGAATAAACAGTGGTTTTTGGCTCAGCAATGCTATGCGTTTGATTATATCTCACAAAAGCCTAAGTACCCCACAGTACGAAAGCAACACAATAACAAGCTGGCATATTACACTCTAGAACAATTATACTAGAGTTATCTATCTTGCATAGTGAAAATTCCATTGCATTTACTGAAATTTAATGAAATAACAATCAATCTGGTATGAAATCTAATGTAGACGCGAATAAGAGTGGGCGAGTTAGCGATGCGAGTTACTAGTTAGATATAGTAGGTACGGTCCTGATCGAAACAGAAGAAATGATGAACGAGGTCAAGCATGAAGCCCAGTATGCAACCTTGTCGTGAAGATCGCCGTAACATCAATAAGTATTCGCAATTCGTTGGTAAATTTTTGTAGATAGCTATTAGTATGATTCACGTTGTTCTTATCTCATCCTACACTGAAAAAAAAGAATGATTGATTTTACTAAATTCCGCGTAAATTTTATCAAATCCGCGGGTTATATAGGTCCTACACACGAAATTGTTGATTTTACCAATGGATTTTGTTAAATTCACTCTTGTTATAGTAAAATCAACTATGAAAAGGTAAAATTAACTATGAAAAGGGTTGACTATGGCAGTTCATTACTCAACCTACGCTACTTTAGTACATTCAACAATTCTTTTTTTTCAGTGTAATAAATACATATGTGCTGTATTGCGTGAAGTCAGCACAAGTTATAAGGTCCCAGCTATAACCGTCGTTTAACTCTCCTCCAGTTCCTTTTTAATGTGTGAAATGGTACCGAGTAATAGAACGGGCTTGCGATAGTTGAGTAGCTATCTGAAATCAGTTATTTATGTTCGACTTGATTTCACCGCTCAAGTACCGTCGCTTCAGCGGTGGTTGGTGTCGGCGCGCGCGTACCTACCGGTACATACGCGCACGTATATACAGGAGCGAGACACGTACGAACGGAGTTTTCTAACATTGTGAAGCCTCACGGAGGCACTAAAGCGTCCAGCTGCTATGTATGCAGTGCGCGCGCGCATGCCCGCGGAATCACAATCGACGCTCGCGGTAATAACTCGTCGAACGAAGCCGCGCCGGAATCAACAAGCAGCTGCGCAGGCGACGACGCGCGGCGCTGTGACCGGCACCACCCGCCGGCGTTCTGGCCAGCAGACCTTGGGCCCGAAGGTCACTACATGGTGGACATTATGGGTAATGTCCACATTTATAAATATTGGTGATCACTGAGTGGGCTAAGAGTTCAAACATTAGCACGTCGTGGTATTGCCCAGTAAACGCTAAGAATTATACATTTTGAACTCGCACCCCCGAACTATAGTGTAGGTAACACACTATCAATCTCAATTTAAATAATTTTGAAGGATACTGCTAATCCATTGCTGTTGTTGCCATGTTCGAAAAGTTCGTCTGCTCAGCTCAACAACGTAAATTACGCAAGGAATGTTGTTGAACTATCAAAGTGAAAGCGATTACTACTGATAGTGCGTTACAGAAGTACCCCGCTGGTACTGATTCTAAATTTATAATAAACGATATGTCCGTAAGAGTTCTTTACAAATAAAGAGCGCTTAAATCAGCTAAATCAAAAATATATCAATCTAAACTAAAAAAGGAATATACTGAGTTTCTCTACAACAGTCAGAAAATGTTAATAAATGTCACATCGTTGCTTGTGTTGACGATCAATATTGAAGATTCTGTTCAACGCTTCTTCATAAAAGTCAAAGCAATACATTTCGTAGGGCAGTTGACACAAGGCTAACGACAATTATAATAGCGTTTCTTGCAAAAGTTGTCTAAAAAGTGAAACAAAAAATAAAAAAGAACAACCATCGTTTGATATTCATGCGATTCATGGAAATGTTGGGCAGGCGACGCGCATTATTCAGATGCGATCGAACGCGTCAATCATTCCTCACCTCGGACCGCAGATCCATCACCCGGCCCGGTCGCGCACGCTAATACCGACCTTAATTACACATCCTAAGATACATATTTATAATACTAACATAATTCGGATGTAAAGACGAAAGGTAATATTTAATAGGTCCATAGTAATGAGGCAGTCGGTGACGAAGGAAACTCCGCATGTATTTATTAAAATTTATGAGGATTGGCATAAATGTAAGCTCGGTTCACACTGCGATGATTAGAGGATCCGGACACCAAGTCCTGAACTTTGATTATCTCAATAACAGAGTTCATTCGAGCTAGTCACCAGCGATCCCTCACCTTGTATGGCTCGCAGGCTCGTGGTTAGTGTAACAAACCTCATTTATTGATTCAGCTATTATAACATACAAATGGAAATGATTCCCAATTAATAAGTAACGTGTCATTTACGTTACAAAGTACTTAGTCAGGTAATATCAAGCTAAATATATTAAGTATAGATACCTACATAGGTACTTACATAAATAAACACATGTATATTTACGTAGGCAGATTGTGTCAAATTTAATGAGGTTCCTTCTTTATCAGATCATCTCCCATCTTAAGCACCGTCATTAGTAAGCGCATTATTTCTAATTAAACATATTTATGTGTGTGCGCTGCAATCTATCTACTAAATTAAACGTTAACTGGTTTTAAAATAAAAATTGTTTTGTCGATTTAGTGCGTCAATTGGTAATTAATTCAGCTATTCTCTAAATTGTTACAAAAACCTCGGACGCGGCGGTGTGGCCGCGGGTTTGGCAACTCCCGCGCAGTACCGATTTGATCGTGCGCGCGCGCATATGCTACATAATTCATTAATTTAAACTGTTATCACTGAAATATGTATTTTTATCATACGTTTATATCAATGATAAAATAATCTTAGATGCAAACACCTAACTGTGCGTCTAATATCGCGTCGTAAACACCTTTTGCTGAGCAAGTTGGTCCTAGCTGTTATTAGTAGGTATATGTACCCTACGTAAGTACCTACCATTCATGTCGCAGTTACGTGAAGCGCATCATGCCACCTTACTGTGGAAAACGCACTAGTTCTGTTTTCAGCCGACTACGAGCCTGTTCCGAGCTTCAGCGCATGTGCACAGTCACACTCATTGATGACGATTTCCATACAACTTTTTATCGATCATTATTTGCAGATAAGTGCTTACGACCATGGAATTTCATGCCGGCTCTTCTCCGTAGAAAACTGTGCCTTGCTACCTAACTTCTGACGTTTCATAGGTAAGTGCCCATATATGTAGGTTTATGGGACTTATATATTATATTTTGAATTTTGACCCGACGGTAAGTGATTATACCGGCTTTTTGTCTCTTACTTGTCTCCTGTCTAAATATAACAGCCACTCGGGTCGGTCAAAGGTCGCCGAAGTCGGTTCGTGAATGGATGACATTGGTGATGCTCATTTATTTATTTAAAGGCACAACAAGTCTTTATTGTCCTACCCAAAGTTTTTATCGTAATAAATAGATCTCGCATGTATATAAATTATATCAAAGCACGACACTCACTATCAATAGTGTAATACACCATTTAAAAAAATTATCAAATAATAATAAAACAATTAAAAAAATATTGAATACTACGTTATAGCTTACAAATTCTGGTTTTTTATTCATAATAACAGTTTACATTTTATTAAAAATATTTCTCTTAAATATATATATGTTACCACCGAAAACATCAAGAACGCAACTTTGGAACAAGAACGACTTGCATCTTCTGACGATATAGAAAAGGGCGGGCGCATTGTATCCGCATTTGTTCGACTGGGTTTGATTATATAATTTATATTTTATAATATAGATCTTTGACCGTCGTTACGGGTAGAGCCTCAGACGCCCGAAAGCTTTACAACTAGTCTTACCAAGAAGTACTCATGTTATTACCCAGTAACTGGGTGGTAGACATTCATATCAATAAGAAGAGATACTTAATCTCTTCTAAACGATTCGTACATTTTGCCTTCAGTTGTTTGTAAGTTGAGAAGTAGTTCCTCATACGCGGGGTCTCGTAACATGACCCCATTGATATGCACCACGGATTCTGTATTTCCGACACGGCTGCCCGTGGGAGCATCGTTTTGTTACAAAAACTCCTGTTTATGTTTCCTTTTCATACATTAGTCGGAGACGCACGACAACATGTATCACTACTGTGACCACGTGTTCGCCTGCTGTACTGTGCAAGTCTGCAGGCGTTCCTCTAGCTATATCTTCTAGTTGCTAAATGACATTCTACTTGCCTTTCTTACTTTTGAATGATCGATTTTAATAAAATTATGACACGATTGATCAGTGTGGGACAGAAGTAACGAGTGTCGAATGCAGTTCCTGTTTGATTGATGGAAAGTGTATAAGTCGTAAGCAGTCTGATAAAAAAAATCAATGACAAACCTTCCATTGAAGCCTTTTAAATACTGTAAACTGTAAAATACGTTAAAGTTTTTTGTAATGTGTCCTGTGAACCCTTCGTCACTGTACACCCTACCGGCGGTGGTCGCGCGGGCGCAGGAAGCCACGTCGCGCGTCGTACGTGCACCACCACGCGTACTGCGCAGACCGCAGACGTGCAGGAAGGAACCGAGCTGCGGAGACAACGCGTCTTACTTTGTTGTTTGTCAAAACTGTTCAAACCAAAAAGGAATTATTGTAATAACTGTCAGCATCTTCACTGGCCTCCTCTAGCGCGCCTGTAACTGTCGGCATCTTCACTGGCCTCCTCTAGTGCGCCTTACAATTATTGTAATAACTGTCAGCATCTTCACTGGCCTCCTCTAGCGCGCCTTACAATAACTATCAGCACCTTCACTGGCCTCCTCTAGCGCGCCTTACAATAACTATCAGCACCTTCACTGGCCTCCTCTAGCGCGCCTTATAATAACTGTTGGCACCTTAATTGGCCTCCTCTAGCACGCCTTACAATAACTGTCGGTACCTTCACTGGCCTCCTCAAGCGCGCCTTAAAATAACTGTCGGCACCTTCACTGGCCTCCTCTAGCGCGCCTTACAATAACTCTCGGCACCTTCACTGGCCTCGTCTAGCGCGACTTACAATAACTGTCGGTATGATTGTATTGTATGTTTTCCTCAATGCTATAACAATAGAGTTAGGTTCCCAGACACCACGTGGAGGAACTAAGCCCTGTTTGTGTGGCGCACGTCTAGTTGTCCCGCCGACAAAGACGTAAAAACGTGATTTCCGGTGACGTGAGCGTGACGCGGCGATAAGGGTTGCGTAACCCCCCTGGCCCCTCCCCGCCCCCTCCCTGCCTCCTCACATACAGCACGACACTAACAGACTGTTAAATGAAGGTCTTCTCTAGGTGACCAAGGAAACCAGGGAAATAGACGTAGTGAGACAGGTGACCCAGGTAGTAGAGCTAGCTGAAGCTAGACCATGTCTGGGACCGGCTTCAGTGTTCTTCCTGAAGCAGTAGAGCTAACTGAAGCTAGACCGTGTCTGGGACCGGCTTCAGTATTCTCCCTGAAGCCGTAGAGCTAGCTGAAGCTAGACCGTGTCTGGGACCGGCTTCAGTATTCTCCCTGAAGCCGCAGAGATAGCTGAAGCTAAACCGCGTCTGGGACCGGCTTCAGTGTTCTCCCTGAAGCGTTTCTAAGGTTGATTTATCAGCAGAATCCACTTGAGTCAATCCATTCATCCATTTTTCCAGCTGTCTGTCCAACATGATTATTTATCTAATCAATTTACAAATTATGCTTAAAATGGAGCATACGGAACTTTTCATGATGTGATGTTTGATTGGCGACCAAGTTTATATTGTAATGAAACAGATATTTTTAATACTCTATGCTAGGCACCATCAATAGTAGACTCCATTGACTAATTGCAAGATTAATGGTTTCAATGAACACACACAATAATTAGTGTCATATATGAAGTTGTCTCAGCATAATAGACACCCGGCTGATTTGTAAGCATCGACTGGCACGAGCAGTAGTAGACACCTAGACACCCAGCGGGAACTATCATTATGATAACTGTAATGTAATATGTGCCAACTACACATGCAACATTCAGTTACACCGCACAATAAATGGCTAGACCTTTAGCGTCGCTCCTTCTGAGTTCTGACAAACTGCTAAATAAACTCCAACCAACGTGAATGGAAGTCTAATCCATATGAAGTCAAATCACTGAATAAATAAAACTGGCTCACCCTACCTAATTATACAAATGTTTTTAGACTCTAGACGTCGTACTATTAATCGTATTCACAGTTCGTGTTTGGGCCAATAAAATAGCATCTGCGAAATATAGCACAAAAAATGTAGGTATATCGCCGCTCGTAAACGCCATAAAGCAGTCTTCCATCGATCAAGAGTACGGACGAGACATACATATGGGCTCATAACATGACGCCGAGGGCGGCGAGTGGAGCCGGAGCGGTGAGCGGAGCGGGAGCGGTGAGCGGAGCGACACGGGCATTAGCATTACATTCTTATTGAAACCCCACCCCACACTCCCTGACCAACACGTTAATTAGACAATTTGCGTATCCACTTCCAGACGCTAGGCTTAAGAGACGTGCTAACTACCGCTCATCGCGCTACCCCGAACACACTTCAATCGCGACCATCTTAGAGCAGATTATCGCAAGATCTCCCGCGCACTTGACAGTGGCATCCAAGACATCGTCAGAATGGCTGATTCCTATTGTAATGTATGCTAATCGGGTGTGACCGCGACAATTAGGCTAGGATGTGCGGGCCACGGCCGCGGTCGTGTCTCCACATCGTCACGCTGAATTGCGATCAGCAATTAGTGGCTCATCGCTGCATCGGCGACGTGTTTATTTAATCACGAGCGCATACATAATGTGCGCGCGCAGACGACGCGACGCACCACGCGAATGTTAAGCGTCGAGGAACGGGATGAGACGTGGGACTGTGGGACTGGCACAACACCCAGCACTCACAGCAGCGAGCTCGGGGGCGACAGATTAGGCGCAGCACACACCGCTCATGTCGCGATATTTACTGAATCTCCAATTCAAGCCACGTTATTAATAAGGAGAGAGGTCGGGGCTCGTGATCGGCTCCTACGCCGCCGCGTACCGCGCAGGCACGGACACGAACAAAATAGTCGAAAAAGGTAAGCGCGCGGTCGTGACGGGAATGTCGCTGATGTTATGTATTTCAGGTCGCACTCATTGTATTTTAAACCGCTATTGTTTCGTATTTCGCGCCTGCGCACAGAATGCTGCGCTTACGCCGCGACTCGTATCGTTTTTCACGGTGCGACGTCACTCACCTGTAGTGGATGTTCTATAACTAGTGGTCACTGTATAAGCAGCGGTCGCTGGGAGGTGGTCGGTACACCATCCCCTGATGTTAGTACGAGTTATGATGAGTGGTGCCAGCGAAGCGCGCGGGGATGGGCGCGGGTGTCGCACGTGCGGGCTGCTCCCACGGTCGGCGATTGATTAACGGTGCGGTTCGCGGTAACCGCCTCCGACGTGAGAACACCCGCGCTAATGCGCGCACGCAACATTCGGGCCGTGTCGCGACCGCGTGACAGAATTGCAAGCGACGCTACCACACGACGCAGAATACTACGCAAATACTGCCACCAATCCACTAGATCTACCTGCATAACTTTGCACATTTGCACTTGATGGCCTTTTATAAGGATTCTAGTTTCATCATCTAGTTGATTAATGATCAATCAATACAAGAAATAACTAAGTACCTGAATCCTAGATGCATCTCGGTGATAAACAGCGGTTATACTCGTGCCAAAGACTATCGATAGCTCCATGGGGTCTTAGATAGCATCATCATCGATGGTCAGCGAAGCAGCCGCGCGACGCGGCCGCGTTGCGACGTGATAGTGCACGCGCGCCTGGGAACCGACGACGGGACGCCGCCGCCTCTCCGAAACACTCTACTGTACCAGCACTCAGCAGGTATAGGTACCTTCGTAAATACTCCACGGTACCAGCAGGTATAGGTCCCTTCGTGTGGCCTATTAATGCTTCTGAAGCATAACTTTGAAGCTAATCTCGTCCTTCGTTGTAAGAGACTCTTACCGTCTTTTTCATAGTATTTCTTATGAGTCAGTGACTGATCCCGAATGCACGCCGTTTTCAAAGATGGGCGACAGTAACACTAACTTTCAGTAAAGTCAAAACGTAAATTCCAGTAAGACTAGGTACGCAGTTGCAACAAGAAATCGGTTACCATGAGTGCGGGAACTATTATGAAATATCTGTACCTGCCTAAGTTATTACTTAGGTAGTTGGATCATAATTATAACAATTACTTAGGTATAATGTAGTGGCCACTGGTGCGGTGCGGTGCGACGCGTCCACGTACAAATGAATCATAACACGCGTAATGTAATTGTCAGATGCAACGCCGCGCGCCGAGAGCAGTGCACTGCTCGCTTCACGCAGGTGTTTCAATAAATATTTATTGTTTTCAGCAGATTTTATAACAAAATGATGACAACGTAACACAAAATTTCATAAAAAATGCACAAATAAAACAAATACACAATTGAGTCCAATGTATACTGAAAGTTTTAAAAAAATGCCGTTAGATGCAGTTGGAGCCGCTAGGGCTGTGGCTTTAGCTGACGCTGGGTACAGCCAACGTCGCATCGCTCGTACACTGGGAGTACCTCGTACAACTGTACGAGACGCCATCAGACGCTTCAGAGAGACTGGGTCGTATACCCGGCGACCAGGTCAAGGACGGCATCGCTGCACTTCAGCTCGGGACGACCGTTTCATTGTCACCAATGTTTTAAGAAATCGCTCCTGCACAGCTACTGAGGCCCGTAACCGACTCTTTGAAGTGAGAAACGTTAGTGTTAGTGAAAGGACAGTGAGAAGAAGGTTGGCGGAACAAAACCTGCGGGCATATCGACCAGCCCGCGTCCCTGAACTTCTCCCACAGCACAAAACAGCAAGGCTCCGCTTTGCACGTGAATATGCAAGATGGACTGTTGATCAGTGGAAAAATGTTTTGTTCTCTGACGAGAGCAGAATTGCTTTGAGAGGACCAGATGGACGTCAGCGTGTTTACCGACGCCAAAACGAGAGGTTTGCTCCCTGTGCCATTGTTAAAACTGTTGGCTACCAAGGTGGCTCAATAATGGTTTGGGGCGGAATACCGCCCCAAACCATTATTGAGCCACCTTGGTACCAAACTGCCTCTTTCAATAATGACGAGGGCCGTGCGAGCCTCGTAAGAAATATCTTACGAGGCTCGCACGGCCCTCGTCATTATTGAAAGAGGCAGTTTAACTGCAGCCCGATACGTGGAAGAGGTCCTGGAAGAACATGTGGTACCATTTGCTCCATTTATTGGAGAAGATTTCCTTCTCATGCATGACAATGCTAGAGCCCATGTCGCCCGCATTGTTACTCAATACCTAATAGAAGTCGGTATCGAAACATTACCGTGGCCAGCTCGCAGTCCAGACCTCAACCCTATAGAACACGTCTGGGACAACTTGAAAAGGCGTATTCCGGGCACGAACATCGCCCCCCACTACCATCAGGGAGCTCAAAACGGCAGCGATTGAGGAGTGGAACAATATCCCCCAATCAGATATTCAGGACATCATGGACGGACTCCCAAACAGGCTGCAAGAAGTCATCAGGGCCAGAGGGGGCAACACCCATTACTAAAAAAAGATTCGTTTTAACTTTAAGTGTTTTTTTCTTTGATTTCTAAATTCCAATTTTTCCTGAAAAAAATCAAAATTTGATTATTTTTTGTTATCTAACAATTAAAAAGAAATTTAACAAAATTAAACATTTATTTGAATCACAGAAACATCCCGAAAAACAAATATTAAATAACATTTATTGATTAAATAACTGCTTTTGCAATAAACAAGAAAAATAGAGTGGGCGGTTAATTGTGCCGCTGAGTGTAGTTAAATGTTGTTCAGTTTCAGGCCAATGATGTGCATAATACCACAGGAAATAGAATGGTATCCTTTGAAGGCCGGCGGCGCGCGGCGGCGCTACAGACTACGTGAGATAAGCGCGTCACAGCACGAAGCACGCGCTTCACAACTATTGTCACACCAACGTGAGTTCTCATGGCACTCTGACTGATCACCCTGGCACAGTTGTCAGCTCGAAGTATTCCTGGAAGCTGGAAGGGCTCCTATTTTTCGGGAATCAGTCTTTAAAATAAATTCTGTTATATTCCTTTTGAACGATTTGTAGTAAACACTCAAAGGGTTGTAAACTACTATACAATTACTGCTACTGTAATAATTACATGTCCGTTGTCACTTCTCCATTGTGACATTGTGTGTAATTTGAGACCCATGTTCTAAGCTGAATGAGAATGTGAACCACTTCAGATTCTATTCACACCTGTTGGCGATAAACTGGAACTAATTAATATTCTTTTGTGCGACATCTACAACGCTTCTTCTGATCCGTCGCTGTGATGCAGATTAGGAAACTTATGTGTGTGTTTGATAATAATGAGATAAGAATAATTGAGTCAACCACCATCGCATACAAAAGTTTGTTTTGTATATGATGTACCTATAAGTTTATCGGTGATGTAGTCGGCAGTGAATTATGAAGGTTATGTTTGAAAAGCCATCAGCTCAGTGCCGTAGAGTGGAGTAGTGTGTGACGTCACACGAGGAGCATTCCGAACCGCGCTGATTAGGGAAAGCCTCGTCTAGTCTCCGCTGAATAATGATGAACTCGCTTTCAAATCACTTTCCTCGTAGTACGTACTCGAGGAGAAATGCGGCAATGTTGCACACACTAGAAAGTCTAAGAAGATAACAGCCTTCCACTTTGATACCAGTTCCGCTTCAATTCTGTTTTTATACTATAGTTATGTAATCAGATTTGTTCTTACACAATATTAACAAAAGTAGGCAGAAAATTTTCAAAAGTATTTCATGCGGCAATGTTAGTATATTCCGTCGTAAATACCTGTGCCATGCCTCTGAGCTGCGGTGCCTAACGTAAGTACAAAGGTATAAACATAAAGTTTATCATCAGGTGCAAGTTTTATAGGTTAATTGATGAAAGGTAACGGCTTGCAAGTTTGCGAGCACTGATAACTGATGTAAAATATCTTCTCTAATTGAGACCTTTCAACTAAACGCTGACTTCTGCTCGGAACATTCTGCTTCGAAACCTAGTCACGTTGTTTATAGAAAGAGTTATTTTAGTTACGAAACAATGTTGTTAAAAGAACGTGTCATGTGGAACCACGTGGGAGACGGTCACTCATGAGCACAGATTCAATATACCTACTAACTATTTAGACTAGGTGCTAAATTAAATGAGTAACTAACTATACAAATAAATACAAAAACAAAATTACACTTAGACGTCGAAATACACGTCCGCATCACTGTCTTTCGGAAACGTGCCCAGAAAACTGATAGCATTGCCACGTTGAATGGCAATGCTAATTCTTTGGCCAAAGAACGAGCCATCCCTCTGGTGACATAAAGTGTCGTCAAGTTGGCGAGAAAATTCCTTAAAAAGGAGTCGCGCACTCGGGTTCCGTGACCTGAGTGTTTCTACCCCAAACGGCTCAAAACTGTACCCAACCCATGATGTTACAATATTTGCGCCACTTGAGGGTCTCAGCAGCCGCGGCAGCGGTACCAGCACAGCACGCCGTGCTAGGAGTGTACGTTACCCCAGCAAGAAAGTGTCTCCTAGAGTTATAGGAGTAGAACGTATAATTGGTGCCTTATCATACCTTATATATTATGGGTGCACTTCGAGGTATCGTTCGCTGCTTGCCGAAATCTGTTAGGTACATTATATATAACGCTATGGTTAAACCTCATCTAGACTACTTAATAGAGGTGTGGGGCACTGCATCCAAAACAAACTTAAAACAAATCGAAACATGTCAAAATAAAATAATTAAACTCTTATTCCATTACCACTATCTAACTCCCGCAGAAAAAAATTACAAAGAAACTAAATTGATGACACTATCGCAAATTTATAAATATAACACCTGTATACTAGTACACAGGATGTTAAACAAAGATATACACTCTAAAATAACGTTTACAAAAAAAGGACAAACACAAAAACGTATTACTAGACGGAAAAACAATATCTGCCTAAGGCCACCGCGTACTAACTATGGAAGGAAAAACATATTATATATGAAGGAGCAGAGTTGTATAATAAATTGCCTAACGACATTAAAGAGATCCAGTCCTTTAGTCTTTACAAAAAAACCTTAAAACACCACATCTTGAAAGATTTCTCTCGATTTTAAATCAATCACCTATTTATAAAATCAGTATTGTTTCTTGGATTTGTTTATTTGCTTTAACTACATTAAACTATTACTTATTTAAATACATAAAAGTCTTAGGCACTAAACTATATTATCATTTTGAAACATTAACAAATAACTAAAAATATTATCAGCTTGCTACTATTAACAATGTGTAATTGCTATTGACTTGCTATCAAGAAACGATATGTAATGGTACCCTAACTTTTTCTTGTTACTCACAGTTTTGTAAGAAAAATATCTGCGCATCTACTACTTACTAGTTTATTTTACGAGTACCTGCCGTTCTTCATAAGTTTGTGTATCGAGTAATATGTATGATTAACTTGTATTCCTCATGATAAGTGAATTCTATTCTTTTTGAGAAATAAATGTCTTAAACCGTAAACCGTTATCTGCTGTAAATGTGATTTAAAATTTATTTATTAGATTCATCTGTGATTTAAAATTTAATATTTTTTTTACACAATTTTATACTTATACCTACTTAATACTGATCTATGATTTTTTGTGATGCGAATTTACTAATTATATGTTAGACTTAGATGAAAATCTGATCTGTGATTTAAATAATAATGACTACACAACGTGCAAATAATTTCTAATATTTATAGGTAGGAACTTTGATCTGTGATTTGATGCAATAATTACTTTAAGAATTAAAATTAAGGGAATAAAAATAATAATTTCCACATCAACAAGCTGTTTTATTTATTATAGTCACAATTAAGGTGCATTTAATATATTTTTTAATTAGCCCCCAAAACTTTTGAACGCGACTGTACGGACAACAGCTTAGGTATAATACGTCCAATAAAGAAGGTCATCGATATGTATGAATCAGTCGCTTTTTAGTAGTCATTGGAATTTGGTCGGATAACCAGCCGTTGTTTACATATTTTGGTTTTTTGTTTATATTTACTTAATGCGGAACATTCCAAGCTGAATATTTTCACCATATATTTTTGACTAAAGGCACAAGATTTTGGTTTACACCTACACATCTGGGATTGAGCCGATTCCTTGTATTTTGCCGTCAAAGTTATGACACCATCGTTTTGACTTTTAGCAAGATTATTCAAAAACGCATGCATGAACAGTTTTGAAACTTTGTATGGTTATTATTAGCGTCAAGAAGGACCGAATACAGTTTTCAGCGAACTTGTGACTTGTCTAATTTAGGCGCTGCGATGTTTTTTCGGGTTTTCATAAAACCGCTATAACTTGAAAACTATAAATATTTTCTTAAATCTAATTGGGGCACTAAGGGGCATACATTAAGAGCTACTCGTGTCTGTTTATTCTACAGGGGCACATGCAATAGTTGTAGAGATATACGATTCATCAAAACGTTACTCCAACAGGAAATGCAATATCTCGAAAACCTGAAGGGGCACAGATTTTATTTTTGGGGGCACATTTTGGCACACATAATTATAAGCTCTCTGGCCATGCACAATTTTTCTCTCTCCGATCATTCGTTTAGAATTTTCCTGCTAGAAAAACGTTACCCCAGCAGGAATCGTTTTTTCCGTTTTTTTCCAAAACGACAGGGGGCACACATTTTTTATGTGGGGGCACATTTACAGCAGATACGGCACCCATTATACGTTCTACTCCTATAACTCTAGGAGACACTTTCTTGCTGGGGTAAGGTAACGTACACGTGCTAGCAACATGAGATGGCGCAAGGCGTCGACACGTCGTCAAAGAAATGAGCAAGCTATAGGTAATAGCTTGCTCATTTCTTTTGAATTATTTGGAAGACGGTTTCGAATGAGCAGATTATCAATAAACAGAAGTGTTCGTCACACTGGCGAAAACACAGTTATAAGTTAATACCTATCTACAGTTCTTATTAAAGTAAAATCAAGGAAACTACGTGACTTAAAAGTAACAAGTCTATTTGATAAGTTATTAATTTTCCTGACTGTACAATAAGAACTGTCCTTAAGTTATTTTTTTTTCATATAAATCTCAATGAAGAAGACGTAACTTATCTACAAAAACAAGCCGAAACAACAGTTGATACGTATTCAGAGTAACATCGTTTAATAGAGTGGCGCCAAATTTGCCGACAGTGGCCATAAAAGTAACGGAGAGGCGACCTCTAGCGTCACGAGCCAGCCTCATGACATGTGGCCACAGCCGGAGGATATGAGAAGGTTCACTCAGTTACCTAGTTGCTCTGGCAAAACATACAAACCACGAACTGAAACATCGCTACTTTTTCAGTACTGAGTTTCTTTGCTGGAGGTTTTACCTAATTAGACGTTTGCTTTCGCGAAATAAATTGAGCGGAACTTCTGCCGAGGATTTTAGTCGCGAGTGCGCCTGTAGCTATTTATAATCATAACATCATCATTGTCTAGCTCGGAGGCAGTAAGCTAGGGTGTGGACTATATTTACTTTATGAACATATTATTTTATGAACAAGGATTGCTTGTAGCAGCGGCACAGAACGTTTAGAAAGCTCTCGCATTAAGGCTCCTGCAAACAGGCGCGACGCGCGACGCGAATCACGCGCGACACAAAGGCACCGCTCGTTGCGCGACTTGCGGTGCCTTTGTGTCGCGTGTCGTGTCGCGCCTGTTTGAAGGAGCCTTTAATGTTGTCAGGAACTTAGGATTTTTATTCATTTGAAGAAATGGATTTCCTGTGACATATACTGTCAACAAAAGAGATAAGTATGCAGGATCGTCGGATATAGTTGAAGTTTAGTAAGAAACCGATGGATTTTGTCGACTGAAATTTAATTTGATAAATGATCTGTTTGTTTTCTATTAATAAAATTAAATATTATACGAGAACATCCATCGGTTTCTTATTAAACTTGAAGTACATCCGACGACCCTGCATACTTATCTCTTTTGTTGACTGTACATAACATTGCAAAACATTATGAAGTTCATGTTCAAGTATAGTAGGTACGTATCGCGAATTAGCTTGATAGTGACTTAGTGAGAGACTTTATCTGCTAGAACGTGAAGTAAAGAGGACAGTATCAGGTTCATTGGCTCCTAATGACATCGCCATTATACAACAGGCTCCGTGACCGATCGTCGGGAACGTTACCTACGTGTCACTTCCCGCGAGTCGCGACCGGTGAGCGGCGACCGGCTGCCGCGCGACAAACATCTGCGTATGTTTAGCCGCGCGGCTGCGCGCGGTGTTGACTCGCGGCCGCTTTGACCATGACAAACAAAGCTCTTCATGTTAGAACAAGAGGTGAACAAACACGCGGTTCCTGGTACCAGCACCCGATGCCGGCACCGCACCGCACCGCACCGCACCGCACCGCACTACACCGCACCGCACCGCACCGCACCGCACCGCACCGCACCGCACCGCACCGCCTGTTGGTAGCGTAACACACCAATATCGTGTTTGCGTGTCTATTCATATACTTCCTAAACTACATCATTCGGAATTACCAGACTCAGAGCCACGACTGGCAACGTTTTACGATTTTGGGAACCAATACTACCAAGTTATAGAAAACAAACAGCGAGCTGAGTTTATAAATTGAATGTATGAGGGACGATGTTATCTCCTAAAGACGCATTTAATGTAAAATAGCGGACGCAGCTCCTTAAAAAATGTCCGCGACATCGCGAACAACAAACTCCTTCAAAAACAAAAGCCCTCCGGGCTCATCACTTAAGGACGGGACAGACGAATCGTATCAATACGCTGATGGAACTTTTAGGGACGTATAAAATACGAAGTCATTGTCTTTTTTGCGCGTTCGGTTTGCGCGCGCGACGCGGCCGCGGAATACCAACAAGGTGCGCCGGCGCAGTGGAATGCGCTGCCGCCATTCGCGGGACGCCTGTCACACGTCGCTCGCATCGCGACGCCACACGCACACCACAGCAACCCCAGGACTGAGCGACGCACACACTTTCCAAAACTAACGCGAACTCAGGAAAAAACTGTCATTCAAAACGACATCCCACATCAACCACTTCAACTTGGGACTTTGACATC
This sequence comes from Luperina nickerlii, assembly GCA_963855955.1. Lineage (NCBI taxonomy): Eukaryota > Metazoa > Arthropoda > Insecta > Lepidoptera > Noctuidae > Luperina > Luperina nickerlii. The sequence goes on from OY979669.1 coordinate 24,388,943, forward strand.
AAGAGTCTAGAGTCCAGTTTCGATCGCAGCTCAGTCATAAATTATGAATGCTGACGGTCTTTGTACGAGATTCGGACATGGATTTGTTTAGATAGTAATCGCGCTCCGATTGAATCTGAAATGTTGATTTCTTTATCAATTTCTTTTGTTCGAAATGTTGTCGAGATCCCAACGACTAACGCATGCGGAAGAACTTAGCTAAGATGTAAAACCGAACGTACAGCTATTCTTAGACTCGATCCGATATCCATGTGTCCCTCAGATGAATCTTTGCCTCCCAGAAATGTGCTAATAAATTAATTTGAATTTACTTACATAAATGAATTGTGATGACGTATGAAGTGCGCGCACTATACACATACATAATTTATGCTCATTGCTCACGTATCTCAAAAATACAGAAATACACAAAACAAAAAGCTTAGTATGTACGTATCTACGACTCAATGGCACGTACCTAAGTAGTTACACCCTCATGCTAAGTACTTGCACTATGTTGCACTGTAGCGGTAAGCATGCTTTATATGATACTTACGGCTTTAAACAGTATAGCAGACTTACATTTTAAAGTACATATTACAAAATCTTCTTCTCGATGTACAGTCATCCGAAATATGTTCGTCACCTTAAGGGCTATCTTTGTCTGCTCGTTGCACGATAGAATCTGTTTTACCGACTCAGCATTAGGTACTTATATTAAGTACTAGCTGTGCCCCGCGGTTTTACCCGCATAAGTTTCGGTCCCGTGGGAATATCGGGATAAAAACTATCCTATGTCCTTTCCCGGGACTCAAACTATCTCTATACCAGATTTCATCTAAATCGGTTCAGCAGTTTAAGCGTGAAGAGCTAACAGACAGATAGAAAGACAAACACACTTTCGCATTTATATTTATTATTAATATATGTATTAGTATGGATATGGATAAATAATGCGTCGTAATATCAATACCGCAGAATTACATACAGCCATCATCTTTATAAGTCAGACTGAATTAAAACGTGACATTGACAGAGTGCGACAAAAAATATTTAAGTATTTGAACAGGTTTTAAGTTGATGTCAATTTGACAGGTCAAAGAGGTTTGCTATTGTGAACTTTGCTATCAAATAATAAATATATTATAGTTTTCTATGCAATGATCTGCTCAGCGCCGTAGCTCCAAAAGGTGTGATGTGACCTGACTCGATAAATAAAGGAAAGAATTTGAAAACTGACGAACATATTATAAGACTAGACTGTTCTGTTTTGTTTTTCTAATTTGGTTATTGTAAGTATATAGCTTAGGTTATTGGTTTAAGTTCTTAACTAGGCATTAGGGCACCTAAACCCTGTACTAGTAGTTTAAACTGATAAAAAAAATATACTTCAATAAATTAAGTTCGATGACTTTGATAAAGCTTTTTGTTTGATTCCTTGTCCAGCGCCGCTCGTCGGCCACGTCACCTGTCTGCGGCGCCTGCGCACCTCTTGTCATAAACTTTATATATTTTACTACGAGCACGTAAAGCTGCCTGGAAAGTTTGAGCTGCGCTCCAGCGACAAGTAAACGCACTCTCTCATTAGTCATTCTGGACTCGTCTATACAATATTTATGTCAGTCAGGCGTGTTCTTAGAGCTACGTCGTTGTCTCACACACTCGCGCAGCTCACTCGGCCCGAGTGTTGCGTTGCTAGTGTTAGTGTTGCGACCCGGCACGCCGCCGCGAGCCAGCCCACGGAGCATCTTCTAAATACTATAATACTCATTTATCAAATGTTTGCAAAATACTATAGCAACAGTTCAAGCCCAATTTTTTCATGAAAAATGTTATTTTTTTCTTTATTGCAAATCACGTGGTCACAGTTTCTGTAGATGTGTATAATCTTGCACATTTGGACACACAATAATAATAAGAAGTACCTACTTAACGTATACTTGTAGAGCAATTTAAAAAAAATGTTTATTTTATTACGTTGACATAGCTTGACAATAAAAAATTACAGCAACATAGTTTTTAATAAATATTATTATACCATCAAAAAGCACATGTGAATGTGAAAATTAACAAAGAAAGATGAATTGAAAAATCTCCTTTCAAATGTTAGTTAGGAGGAGGAGAATAGGCGAAAAACTCCAAAGTTACTCTTAAAAAAAAAACGTTTTAACCTGGTATGCTACGCTACGGGATCACTTTTATTATTGATGATATAAAAATCAAAACCTTTTCGGGTCTTTGTACATTTCAACTGTTCTGAAAAGCAATATCCAAATCGTAAGTACTTACTTACTGAACATATGAGAAGACAAGTAGATAGTTTCTAAAGATTACTAGGATCCGACTAAAATGTTTTGGTGGGTTAACATCATCATCCATTTAGTTGCAAGTCTGACGCCCGCGCTGGTGACTGACATGGTAACATCATCATCCATTGTCGTTGCAAGTCTGACACCCGCGCTGGTGACTGACATGGTAACATCATCCTCCATTGTAGTTGCAAGTCTGACACCCGCGCTGGTGACCGACATGGTAACATCATCATCCATTGTAGTTGCAAGTCTGACGCCCGCGCTGGTGACTGACATGGTAACATCATCCATTGTCGTTGCAAGTCTGACGCCCGCGATGATGACTGACATGGTAACATCATCCTCCATTGTAGTTGCAAGTCTGACGCCCGTGCTGGTGACTGACATGGTAACATCATCATCCATTGTATAGTTGCAAGTCTGACGCCCGCGCTGGTGACTGACATGGTAACATCATCATCCATTGTATAGTTGCAAGTCTGACGCCCGCGCTGGTGACTGACATGGTAACATCATCATCCATTGTATAGTTGCAAGTCTGACGCCCGCACTGGTGACTGAAATGGTAACATCATCATCCATTGTATAGTTGCAAGTCTGACGCCCGCGCTGGTGACTGACATGGTAACATCATCATCCATTGTAGTTGCAAGTCTGACGCCCGCACTGGTGACTGATATGGTAACATCATCATCCATTGTATAGTTGTAAGTCTGACGCCCGCGCTGGTGACTGACATGGTAACATCATCATCCATTGTCGTTGCAAATCTGACGCCCGCGCTGGTGACTGACATGGTAACATCATCATCCATTGTAGTTGCAAGTCTGACGCCCGCGTTGGTGACTGACATGGTAACATTATCATCCATTGTCGTTGCAAGTCTGACGCCCGCGCTGGTGACTGACATGGTAACATCATCATCCATTGTAGTTGCAAGTCTGACGCCCGCGTTGGTGACTGACATGGTAACATTATCATCCATTGTCGTTGCAAGTCTGACGCCCGCGCTGGTGACTGACATGGTAACATCATCATCCATTGTCGTTGCAAATCTGACGCCCGCGCTGGTGACTGACATGGTAACATCATCATCCATTGTCGTTGCAAGTCTGACGCCCGCGCTGGTGACTGACATGGTAACATCATCATCCATTGTAGTTGCAAGTCTGAAGCCCGTGCTGGTGACTGATACGGTAACATCATTAGTCAGACTCTTTTAGGTATAACTAGCAAGTCTGCTGTTTTGATTCGCAAGTATGAGCTTAATGATCATGAAACCTAAGTAACGTATGAGCTTAATGATCATGAAACCTAAGTAAAGTACTAAGCTGGTGTCCTCTGTAGGTATCCTCGGCACGGTGGTTGTGGTTGCGTCATCCGCGGCGCTGCTGCATCCCATTCGCGGATGCGAGACCTGTAAAATGCAAGACAAACAATTAAAATAAATTTTATCCCTATGCATAAGTGGTATTATGCACCGCTGAACCATGTTCGCTTGTCAACGTACCAAATGTTGCCTGGCCTATTTGCACACGAATGAGACGTACAATGTCGGGATGGCGCCATTTTTTTACCCGTCCTTCACCAACAATTGGCACTGGGCGAACCTCTGTGCAGTTTGTGATTTGACATCCATGAGGCTGTGAAAGGGAGACGGAAAATTAAAAGTGGGTAGTTTTCATATCTCACATTATGCCAGATTTCATTATTTGCAAATTAAGTACATCAAATATTTCTATTATCGACTAGCGTTTACCTTTCATCCTTTTATGTTTCGTTTGTTTGTGCATATTTTTTTAATTTCTTTTCCACTATCGCAAATAGTGTTTTAGCTGACTTATTTAAAGACGTTATATCCCTCGTATTTGGTTAATCCAAATGCAAACAACAGCTAAGACAAGTTCAAAGCACACACAAAATGCAAACTGTCCGAAAATAGTCCGCCGCGCTCGGCTGCTTGCAACGTATTGTGCGATGACATTACAGTGCACGGATTAATAAATTATTATGACAATGTGTTGGAGCATGGAAGTCAGGCATCGTAAATTAAAACAGGTTTCTGTTCTGACTCGTTTCGGAGAATTTCTTTATTTGCATAAGAAGGTCTATCATGCGGTCATGTCACTTATCTATTTATCGTTATTTATTTATTTATTGTTTAGTTTTGCAATGTTACTCAATATCACGCTTTTTATACATAGGTACCTACTCGTTACTGTTTTTATGTGACACTAATTTATTTTTATTTATTTACTTAATTATGCATACACATTACACACATCACGATGCAGTATAAAACTGATTTACATCCGTCACCTCACACATCAGGTCCAGTTGAAAACCAGCGTCAGGCACCAGTTGTCTGGCATTTTTGCTGAACTGAACCTTTTTGGCGCAGCCGTGAGGCACACTTTCCTCCTAATTTCTTACATCGGACTTTGCACTTTTTATTTTTATCTTATTTTTTATTCTGATGTACGACTAATATCTAACTACCTGGTGTATTGTGTGTCTCTTAGTCTGTGCTAAATAAATGTATTTTCTTTCTTCTTTCTTTCTTTCTTTCTAAGTATTTTTATTGATGAAGCTAGGGCTTCATCAATAAAAATACTTAGGTTTCAGGTTAATTTGCCGTATTGTATTGGTAATATCATGCACTCATCTAGTTCGCCCGCTAACTTTCATAAAAGCGCATTAATCGGTGTAGAATCCCTGTAGGAGGCAAATTCATACCATATTACCTACCTACTATTGATACACTTCCTTCTTAAAATGGATTTAACTTATTTAGTATAATAGAAATATGTAATTAGGTATGAACTACTTACCTATAATAAGTACCTATTTTTATTGTAACACGGGTATATTTCGAAGAAACAGGAATGAAGCGCTAACACGTGCTAACACTATGCAAGATAGATTTTGTAATTCAAGATAACAACAGATTATCTAACATAAATGATGTACCTACAATGTGTGAAGGATATGATCGCGGTGAGCCGGCGCCGGCAGAGACGCGCGCTGCCGCCCGGCCGCGCACCGCATGCTTATGAACTAATTAGTGCTGCTGTCGTTACAGCGGTCAGGCACTACTACCGGCGTCGGCAGCAGAGGATGATCATCTGTGACGTCATCATAACTGAGCTGCTGTATGACCACAAACCGGTGCAGTAGCTCTCTCTGGTAGTGAGAGGGAGCTCTTTATACAACAAATGAGTCTCAGGGCCCAGGAATATACCATATCTACCGGTATTATCCCTAATGGCGTAGGACCGGTCTATCCGGCCACGCTTATGGAGGCCTAACTCCCCCGGTGCACGTCTTCTGGTCCAGTTGGTTCAGGTTTCCATAGGATGCTTGCCTTCACAACAATATTTTTGTTATTATTGTAGGTAGGTAGGTAAGTAGGTAGGTACTATATTTCTGTCCAATTTATACAGAGTGGTGATTACGTATGTTATCACATTAAACAGTACAGCGGTCATTACAAGTTGTTATCATTCTGTTAAAATATTAAAAAGCAATATTACAAAATTTCAAATATAATATTACTTACTAATAATTTTTGAAACGAAATCAATAGCTTAAAAATCGGCATGTCGTAAACCACCCTTGATAATAATAAGGCACTAGACACGCGCGGGGCGATGGTGTCTAATCAACGCAAACTGTATGGTATTGTTACCACATAATCACAAATGTGGTTAAATAGGTACTCAAACGAAAACAAATGAATGTCCCACAGCTAGAATATAACCTATAGTAAATAGAAGCAGTAAGAACTTTCGCAACATTATACCTAAATAAAGTGCGAGGACGAAGCGACTGAGCAACCTACTCACCAGCTCTACTGCTGTACCTACTACACCAGCTCTCGTCATCTCGTGCCATGGCAGGCCTGAAAACACACACTGAGATTACTGCAACTGCTACTGAGCCTGTGCTCAGACGTATACATTTAAGAGAGTCAAGAGTAACTAAGGTTTTTCTTCTACTAATTCTAAGTTCTTACAGAACTCCACAATTTTAGCACTAAGGTACGTTTAGGAACGAAACGGAACGGTTTTTTCTTTAATTTCTAAAGATCCAATTGAGCCAGATGTATGAACGTAGACGAAGCAAAAGGACTATATAGGATCATACTCTTGCAGGCCGCGTTCTGTAGTTTTTCCTACGGTCATCCGCCATGGGAAGAAAGCGTGAGTTTATGTACGTAGTTACTCGTTAGGTATGTATGTATGATCCGATTGAAATATATGATTAAACCATTGACGTTAAATTTGATGTGTAGGTACCCACCTAGCTACTTGTCAATACCCTAATTGCGTAACACATTATGAATCTCAATCTAAATAATTTTGAAGGATATTGCTAATCTATTGCTTTAAATGTTCGAAAAAATGATCTACTCAACATCGTAAATAACGTAATGAATACTGATAGTGCGTTACGCAATCACCCCGCAGGTCCTTGAATTCTGTCCTATTGCTGTACAACAGCGCAGAGCTGCCTGTTGTCACCTTTAGCTTAGCTCTGAGTCTAGTATCTACCTACCTATAGCTGTACCACAGCGCAGAGCTGCCTGTTGTCACCTTTAGCTCTGAGTCTAGTATCTACCTACCTATAGCTGTACCACAGCGCAGAGCTGCCTGTTGTCACCTTTAGCTCTGAGTCTAGTATCTACCTACCTACATATAGCTGTACAACAGCGCAGAGCTGCCTGTTGTCACCTTTAGCTTAGCTCTGAGTCTAGTATCTACCTACCTATAGCTGTACCACAGCGCAGAGCTGCCTGTTGTCACCTTTAGCTCTGAGTCTAGTATCTACCTACCTATAGCTGTACCACAGCGCAGAGCTGCCTGTTGTCACCTTTAGCTTAGCTCTGAGTCTAGTATCTACCTACCTATAGCTGTACCACAGCGCAGAGCTGCCTGTTGTCACCTTTAGCTCTGAGTCTAGTATCTACCTACCTATAGCTGTACCACAGCGCAGAGCTGCCTGTTGTCACCTTTAGCTCTGAGTCTAGTATCAACCTACCTATTGCCGTACAACAGCGCAGAACTGCCTGTTGTCACCTTTAGCTCTGAGTCTAGTATCTACCTACCTATTGCTGTACCTACAACAGCGCAGAGCTGCCTGTTGTCACCTTTAGCTCTGAGTCTAGTATCTACCTACCTATTGCTGTACCTACAACAGCGCAGAGCTGCCTGTTGTCACCTTTAGCTCTGAGTCTAGTATCTACCTACCTATTGCTGTACAACAGCGCAGAGCTGCCTGTTGTCACCTTTAGCTCTGAGTCTAGTATCTACCTACCTATTGCTGTACAACAGCGCCTACTGAACGCACTGCAACTCAACATAGCAGACGTGGTTCTAAACCTGTTCAGTCACAAAAAGGCAAATTCATGCAACTAACAAAGTCATAGTCATAGTCCATTTATTTGTCAGAATATTGTTACAGAGTTGTTACATACTTTTAAAAGTTCGTAATATATTCTGCCGTTTCCGGCGTACAAATACATTTTCAGGGTTTTGGTTATTTTGTTAGATATAACATTGAATTAAATAAATTAGAATAACATTAAAGTTGCATTAGGCAGTCCTTTTCGAGATTTTAATTTATATTACTGGATATGAAAAGCATATGGTCGTAAGTATCTAGAAATAAGTACTCAGGTTTCCAGGAGAACAAAAATAAAATTAAAAAACATTTTTGCCAATATTTATTATTAAAACAATGAAATTGAACTGTTTTTTGTAGCCAATTTTTGGTAACCATTTTTTACTTTTATTTTTTAATAATTAGATTAATATTAACCTCAATTAAGTACTTACAATGTTAAATTGTTATACCATAATTTTATTATTATTATTATTATTCGCTTAATTACAGAAACCTGGTTAATTGGGATCTCAAGGGACCAAGACATATGTCCCAATTATTGAGGGTTTCCAATAATCCAGTTTTCCAATTAAGCAGGTTTCAAATTATAGTTGTCTCATTTACAGAGGCCCCCGCTTACAGAGGTCGAAATGTGCCATTATTCCATTTTTAGAATTGGAAATGTTAATAAAAATGCATATTTTTGGTGTTATGAATTTAATGTAGGTATGAATGAATGTACATTTGCGTCGAAAACAAAAACAAACGAAGCATGCGCGAAAGACGACGCGAAATGTATGTAAACAAACACGTCAATACGTGTTAAAACCTGATTAATTTGTCTCACTTATACAGGTAATTGAGCTACAGAGTCTCAATTATAGAGGTAAACTTCGAAAAGGTCTTAGAATTCAAATCTCATTTAACCAGGTACAAAAAGTCCCATTAACAAAGGTAATTTAATGAAAAAGAACCTGGACCTCATTGCAACTCTCAATAATAGAGGTTTCTCCCTTATCCAGGTCCCACTTAACCAGGTTTCACTGTAAATCTGATTTTATGCCTGAAATAATGTAGTTTATGATAGACTATGCGAACATTATATATTCTTACGACTTTATGCTTGCAATTTTTATGAATAAACTGTAATATTATTAACACTTTCAATGCATACGGGTTTATGTTAGTGTGTCCCCTAAAGGTAAGTATTAATAATTTCTGGAAGATATGTATAAATAGATATAAGGCTAGAAGTTTTGTGTGGATCTTTAGATCCGACCACAGATATGCTTTATTGTGTCCAATCTATAGCAAGGTAATTAATAAATTATACCTTGATAAAGCACCGACTGTTTGTGACCAACATTGACCGCGAGGCGACATCGTGGCAGAGCGACACGAACAGTGAGGGACGCACTCTTCTCTACTGACAATACAAGCTACATGATCAAATACTCCAATCTAGTTTGTCCCTACATCAGCTTAACTAGATATTCATTAGAACCGCATTGCATGAACAGGTCATTGTTTCTCGCAGCCAACGTTAGATAACAGGAAACATTAATTTTAAACTCGGTTATAAGAAAACATAAGTGCTGCATGGTATGACCTAATAGTGACAAACTATTATTTTGTAAGTGAATAGCTGCTTCTGTTCTGAGTAATAATGAAACATATCATATATACCTATGCATCTGTGCTTCTAGGGCTAATGTATCTAATAGTTCTTATAGTTAATACCTGGGTGGCTGGAGCAGAAGGGCACCCGGCAAGCCCGACAGGCCGCACCGGGCCCGCCACCTATTGTGAACATGACAAAACATCACGCACACAGCCGCACGCGCATCAATCCGGCCCCACACTAGCGTGTCACTCTGTGACATCACTTAACTTTCAATGTATACGTACATTGAACAAGATCGACTGCGAGCCGGCCCGGGGCGCAGACCTGTCCCGCCCCCCGCGCGCCGATGAGTCGGACCCGCGCGGGGTGCGGCAGATTGCGCGCCGGGCTCATATTACAGCGGGCGGTGTACAATGAACGGGCTCGAGTGCTGCCCGTGCAAGTGAGTGCCATTGTTTTTCATGCGACGCGTTTTTTCCTCGCGTTTCGGCGGCAAACGTCGTCCAATAGCGGGCGCGCGGCGTGTTCATTGGCGGAGAGCGCGTGGGCGGGACGCGCTCGCCAATTCTTCGCGCCTTTTCACGATACGCTCGCGACGTTCACTATTTGTTTTTAAAATGTGTCCCGTTTTCAAAAATGTGAAGACTTTCTCCTATAGGTACCCTCAGAGGTACACGAGCTTGTACTAGACATTCGCCCACACAACTAACTTTGATGCTTTGAGAAGTTAATTATATAATCTGATAAAACAAATAGTTTAAGAGCTACAATTTTAGCTCTACATTGATGATAGGTGTAAGTAGCTTACTTTCAGTTTTAAGTGTAAATTAAATAGGTAAGTATTATTAAAAGTATCGCCGACCTACTCATAATATCGGTGGCCGAGATGACGGGGCGCTCGGGGGACTCGGGTGACGGACGTGCGGTGTACACGCCGCCATAGTAAATGTGTCTAATAAACAAGTCCATGTATAATACAGGCCAGTGGTGTTTCTAAGGAGAGCAAGGTGTAGTTACTCTACTTAGGTGCCAACTTGCTCGACAACGTCTCAAATATCTACTGCGTTGGTCATATTCACGTAGAAGATAGGTATGTAATAAGTATATAGATATATCATGAAAATTAAGGGTTTCAGCACTTGCAGACAAACCTTTTTGATGCGGAATAGTTCAGTGGCCGATTCTAGTCAAACCATAGGTACCATACTTAGGGAGGGACCTACTATGTATAATCAACCCCGATACTTTCGGCACTTAGATTTATTTTTTCCAGCTCATTTCGGCCTCTGATGCAATATAGATTAGATATATATTATAACGACATGCCAGAAAACCTGTTAGGTACCATTCTGACACTATCTAAGTAGAAGTACTTAACTATACATTGCGGCGTCTGAAAAATAACTTTGCAGACCTTGCGCAAACGAAGTACTATCTGGAATAGATCCAATGCAGCACATATTTACAGTGTGTCAGTGAAGGTCACTGTGCGTAATGTATGCATGTGGTCTTGTGACCGCCTCACCTGATGTGCAGACCACACGTAGCTGCGAGAGGAAGTGGCTCGTCCGATACGATAAGTAGTAAAGATAAGCAGCAGTGATAGGCGGACCTGTGAGGATGTCGTGATGCGCCGGCGCACGACTGCCTGCACATGTAGTACATCGGGAGAGGTTCTCAGAGCACGGCGGCGCCTATAGGACATGATTCGACACGTGGACGACGCGTGTTAAGTACTCAGGTGCTGTGTTACTGCCTTACTGCGTACGTCAGGTAGGGACCAAGCTTCATAGACTGATATTTTTAGATTACTTACATTAACTTAGTAAGTATCTATTTAAATTTAGGTACCAATAATCATCTTCTCATGACCGTGGTGCATTCATGTTTTTCATCCATATAACAGCTGCATTTGGGCATATTTTTGTCTAAACTCTGCAACTCTGAAAACCCGAAATCGGAATTTAAAAATCTTGGTCCTAAAAACCTTTACCTTATTCCATGATTGAAACAATAATATCCCTCGGGTGAATAGCCGTAGAAAGGTAGGTACCTAATGTTTAACCATATGGATATTACCTAACATTGGTAGGGTTTCAGTAGGTCGAAACATTAAGTATCTATTATTCTGCAGTGCGTTTGATAAAGTTGACCATTCTCTGTTGTTGTCCAAGTTAGAATATAATTGTATACAATATGGCTCACTTTTAAACTGGTTCACATCTTATTTATTCCATCGATTGCAAATTCTTGTTGTAAATGGCTATGAATCTTACCCATACTATGCCGACTCAGGAGTTCCTCAGGGTTCTCACCTTGCACCGGTTCTATTTTTACTCTTCATTAACGATATTACTGTCCAAATCCATCACTGTAAATGTCTAATGTTTGCCGACGATCTTAAAATTTATAGATCTATAACTTCAAATGAAGATGCTACCCTAATTCAGGAGGATTTGGACAGAATTAAGCATTGTTGCAGTCTTAATCACATGAAACTTAATGTACAAAAATGTAGCCATATAAAATTCACAGGGAAAAAACAGTCCAATACTGTCGCATATAATAAAAAAGGATCATTATTGGATATTAAAGAATAAGATAAATGTTGTTTAAATAAATGTATATTTTATAAAGTCAAACTAGAAGAAGAAAAACAACCCATAGCAACGTAACACAGATATAGGAATATAATGATATAAAGCAACTGGATGTGCTCTATACTAGAACTGCTTCCTTAACATTCCCTCTTCTTCAAGCCGAACTCTTCACAGAGCCTTACCAGTCTCGGTTTATAAACAGGCTTCGTAAAAATGTCAGTAAGTTGTTCTGCAGTCGGTACTTGCTCTATGGTTATATCCTTCTCGGAAACACACTGTCGCACATAGAAGTGTTTCAGTTTTATATGTTTAGTCTTGCGGTGCTGCTCGTATGGAGGGTTATATGCGAGCTTAATTGCAGACTCATTATCGATTCGCAAAGTGATCCGCATACGCAATGTCAGGTCGAGTTCCAACCATCAGATAGGACAAAGATCCAACAGCTTCCCGATAAGGAAAAACTTGCATTTCTGGATTTTCTTGTTCCTCATCTCTTTTCCCGGATTTTATTATTGGTGTCCCAACCGCCTTGCAATTGCTCATTCCGAACTTTTCTATCAATTTTCTAGCGTAAGCAGTTTGGTGAACTTTTATAGTAGGTACAATCTTTGTGTTGTTCTATCTCCAGGCCAAGAAAATAGGACGGTACTTTCGTGGTGATTTTAAATCGCCGTTTTAATTAATTTTCAATAAAATCGTCAGCCTCTTTCTCATCTGACGCGGCCACCAGTCCATCATCTACATAAAGCACGAGCGTTATCTTCTTTTGTCGACGTTCTCTGATGTAGATACAGGGGTCCGCTTCGCTCCGGATGAAACCTATCTCCATAAGAAAGTCGTGGATACACTCATTCCAACATTTAGGTGCCTGCTTCAACCCATACAAGCTTCTTTTCAGTTTGCATACGCGACCAGTCCCGTCATCGTATCCTTTCGGTTGTCTCATAAAGATTTCCTCTTTGACCGTGCCATATAAGAAGGCTGTAGAGACGTCAAGGTGTCTGATTGCTAAATTCTCATTGGCAGCAATACTAAGTAGTATTCGGATTGTGCTCATTTTAGCGACAGGGCTAAATGTCTGGTCATAATCAATTCCCTTCTTCTGAGAATATCCAACAGCAACTAATCGTGCTTTGTACTTATCGACAGTACCGTCAGGGTTCTTTTTGATTTTAAATACCCATTTGCATCTTAGTGCTTTTCTATTCTTAGTTAGGTTCGTCAGTTCCCAGGTCTGATTATCTTGTAAAGATTTGACTTCATTGTTCATCGCTTCGATCCATTTATTTTTTTCAGAGCTTCGCAAGACGTCTTGATATGTAGTCGGTTCAGGAATAGATATAGCTTCGCTAACAAACAAAAGCACATACTTGTGTCGTCAGGTTTTCTATATTTTTGTCACTCTTATTCATCAACAGCCAGCTCGACTTAAAGTTGAAATATTGCTCAGGAAGTGTATCCAATATTTTACATATCAATAAAATTTCTGGTAGATCATTTCCTCCAATCTCATTGTTCAAGTCATACCAAACAGTCTTGAGAGTCGAAATATGCGTGGCCATATCATGCTCCTCGCTTTTCTGGTAGCGGAAGAACCTCATGCAGAGATCGTAACTCCTGTCTTCCTTTGCTCCATCATAAAGCCTATGAAGCTCTTTCCACATCTCACATGACGTTTCACATCGCATTACCTTTTGTAAAGTTTCTTCAGTCATATTCGTAGTAAGAATTAGAAGTGCTTGACTGTCACATTTTTGAAACATGTCCATTTCATTCTTAAACTTTTGTAATTCTTCAGTTCTAGCCGTTTGTCCTGGATCTTTCGGCTTAATTAACGTTAGTGATACCGTCGAGTCGACTGATCTCGATTTTTACGCCAGACGATTGTATATTTGATAACCCGTTGGTTTTTCACTACTGCAACTAAACAATGTTAATTGTTAACGCTCTGCTACCATATTAAAGAATAAGATAAAATGTTGTTTAAATAAATGTATAACAACCCATAACAACCCATAGCAACGTAACACAGATATAGGAATATAATGATATAAAGCAACTGGATGCACTCTATACTAGAAGTGCTTCCTTAACATTGGAAACTGTAAATGAGGTTCGTGATCTTAGCATCATCATGGACAGTAAAGTCAACTTCAGAAGCCATATTGATAATATTGTTACGAAATCGGCACGGCTACTAGGATTTCTTAAAAGAAGTACTAAAGGGTTTAAGCTGGTAAAAACAAAAATTGTGCTATGTAACGCCTTAGCCCAGAGGACACGGTGGAGCATACGGTGGAGGTCTGCCCCGCTTGGGCGGAGCACCGCCGTGTCCTCGTAGAGGCGATCGGCAGCGGCGGCGACTTCTCGCGTCCGGGCCTGGTTCAAGCCAGGGTCCGGGGCGAGAGGGGGTGGGGGGCAGTCGCCTCCTTCTGCGAAACAGTCATGCTAGCGAAGGAGGCGGCGGGACGGCTGAGGGAGAGAGCCTCCCGTCCCAGCCGCCGCGGGAGACGCTCCGGGCGTCGAAAGCCGCGCGACGACTCCCGGCCACCGTAGGCGCGGGCCTGCGGGCGGAGAGTAATGGGTAGCTCATCGTCCGATCAGGACCAAGTCCGTGCCGGACGACGCGTATGTGTTCCACGCGCGCCTCAAAGAGATGTCAGCATCAACCGAAGGGGCCCGTCAGGGCCGAAGCCTGCCGGGTCAACGGGATTGTCCGAAAGGGTTACCGCAGGCCCGGAACATAAAGGGCTAAGGAAGGAACACGGGTGGATTTTAGTTAGTAAGAGTCTGACACTCCCTTCCGCTCCACCCAGAGCGGGAGGGGTCAATTGATGATTTCCCATGCTGAAAAAAAAAACTCCTTAGTTCGGAGCCACCTTGAATTTGCCAGCGTGATGTGGAGCCGGCACTATGCAGTACACTCACAAAGAGTAGAAAGCATCCAAAGGGCCTTCACAAAACACCTAGCATATGCCTTCGGTGATATACGAACGAACGTATACGGTGAACGTATTTTCTTTCTTTCTTCTTTCTATATATCTCCCCGATTTCCATACGAACAGCGTACTCAATATTACATAATGATTACTCTGCGCGACCGTCGACTGGTACAAGATCTCATGTTCTTTTTCAAATTGGTTAACAATCGAATGAACTGCGATAAATTAACTTAACAAACTGGGCTAAAAGTCCCCTACAATTTACCCAGATATCCCATTACTCATTTGTTCTGCACTAAATCATCCAACACAAATATAGGAGTAAACTCACCTCTCAATAGGCTTAGCCGAGAGATGAATTCTTACGTAAAATCCACTCCTGATGTTGACATATATCATGACTCCTAAAAAAATTTTAAAACCCAAATTTTAAGGCCCCAAAGCACGCAACCCACACAATCTAAAGATTCGTTGTATTAGTATGTAGGTTTTTCTTGCAACCTCTGTATCCTATAATTTATATCTTATTATATTTATGTTTCCATAGTTAGTTTTTTAATTAGTTTTTTCATTTAATTTTAATAGATTTCGTTTTTACCTTAGGTTATCACTGTATTTGAGCATGTTGGTTCACCTGTTATTGGCAACTTTATAAGCACATAACTGTTACCTGTTATTTGACATTTTGTATACAGAAGCGATTTGTGTACCTTTATAAATAAATAAAATTAAAATAAATTATTATATCGTTAAAGAATTTAAGGCTTCAGGACTGGCTACCACATGAGGCAAGATTTTTTTATTGGTATGCAACTCCTACTGCGATTCCTACATGACATAATTCGAAAATAAAACTTTTTGAATAGAGGAACTTCCAGCCCTAAAAAGGACTGCAACATGGGTCTTTCGCATTTAAATCAGCGTCACCCTTCGCGACACAAAACAAACTTAATATCGGTCAAGAGTCCTCAGCACGTCACACCTCAAAGAAATGCCTCCCCTCGGCGCTCATTATCCGAGCTCAGGCTCCGCAGTCGGGTGCGAGCCACTCGACACCTGTACCGTGTAATTTGTCTCGTCGGCAGCACTCCGGCACTCCGCCAGACGCGACGAGCTCACCGACGACGGGCACATACCCACTCACCACTTTGTGACATAAATTAATGATCTTTGTTTCGTTGAAATGACGTTAACTTTGGCGTGACATTGATAGGTATAATGAAGATTTTCATAATGCTTTGCGTAGGTGCTCACTACTTGTCACTATGGTCTTCTCCCACAAAATCACGGTGTGTAACAACCGTTACAAGGGGTACTTAGGTACCTACTATCTGACTTTTCGTCTTCTTGCAGCTCATTTGACATTGAAGTAGGAAATATGGAAATAAAACACTCCACAGACAGCCTGCAAACATGTTTTACCAAACCAACAAATATTCATATGAACCAGACTATTTTATGCTAACTTTTTTCAGGGAGTGCAAACAAAGCAGTTGATTCATGTACTTGGAGTGGTGTTCAATTGTCAATTACTAATGATATTAAAACAATCACGTGGCGTGTTTGTGATGCAAATGTAGGAGATGTCCCCCGCCCTGCCCGCGCACCGCTTGCGCCCTGCCCGCACCCTCCGCCTTCAAATCAACACTTTTACAGCGACGAGACGCACTTCAACACGACACTCGCACATTATAATGGACGCATTAATTGGTAGACAACAAAATCAAATCCTTTTGTCGTTTAACGAGTTTAATTTAAATTGCTAAGTACCTCTGAACATAACTGTACCTACCTAGAGCTGCAGCGATCAGCACACCTTTAGACGAGAATCACAGATACCGATTTATTAATGTAAGTACCAGATTCTTTATCAAGCTTGTCAGATCCTTAACGAATAAAATATCGATGGATTTTAATTAAGTATTATGAACTTGGAATTATCATTTCATTTTATTTTCATTAGATAGGTATGCCCCAACTTCGTCCACGTGCAAAACTAGTATTTTTATAAAAACATGAAAAGAAAAACAGGAACAGGGTCCAATCCGCGGGTGGTCTGGATTAGAGAGAGAAACCTCCTCACTCGGCGTGTCCAGAAGGACTGCTTTCTGAATTAAGCCCTTGGTCCAGCCATTATTCATAATGATTAAATCATCAGTACAATGCTTGCCGAGTCCACGTCCCACATGACGACAACCTCGCGTGCTTGATTTTTTTTATCTTCACCTCGCCTTCACGAGATTATCGTCATGAGGGTTTCTTCGCCAAGGAGAGCGGGTGATGCCCTTGTCCACTGTGGCCACATCTCGGTGCATACGTCAGTTTGAAGGAAATATTCACTGAGACTGCAAATCTCGCTGTTGTGGAGGATTAACCTCGACCCCAACACTTCCGCGGGATGTACAGTCTCATCACTGATGACCGTGGGTGAAGCATCCGATATGCCGTCAGCAATGGAGCGTCAACGAACTTGAAATTGTATTTTTTATTACGAAAATCATCGGCGTAGACTGTTCGTAGCACTTGCTACGCCGCAGTAGAGCACAATATGCAACTACTAATAAAACCGTCGATTGGTACCCAACTACCCAGTACAATACAGACATTACAACATAAAGCCTGAACAATAAAGTTCTTGAGACAAAGACCAATAAACAATCTACAAGCTCGACGACACACCGCTACGAATTAAGCGCGACTTTAATTAAGAGTTTTGAGTGAAATATTTCCAATAAACAGTATTGAATGGTCGGTGTGTGCGCAGGAGGGTGTCGCTCGCTAGTTGCGCACAGTCACGTGGCGGCCGCCGTCGCAACGGTTGTTTGTCCACAATATTACACCGAGTAAACAAACAGCACGCTATACACAGGGAGCAGAAGCCCCGTAACGTAACGACGGTAACTAAATTTGTGAAATGACTTGTTTTTAAGTGAAAACTTCTTTAGACGCGCTGGAAATTTTTTGAGATGGGGAAAAATTCATTGCATTCGCGACACTGTTACCGTAACCGACACCTCTGTTTTAAATGTTGGCCATTATAAAGACATCAACGCGCGGTACATTTTCTTTGGGAAGAATGGCCTTCAATCATATTTATAAAATTACTATGCTTTTTCAAGTTTTCACTTCTGTCGGCACTCCCGGAGGTGCCATTGTTATTGTTTTTATTGCTATAGGTAACATTACATGATTCTGTGTGTAAGCTTGAGCTCGGCGCTGTCGCAGGTAGCCGATACTTTTCCCAGTTTCCCGTTCAGTTCTGATGAGTACGTGTGTACTTTTGTTATATATAGAACAGCTACAGCAACAATCGATCTCGGCTCGTTGTTGATTTTGTACTCACATGTTGTAGTTCTACTGGCATAATGTTTACTATTGCGAAGCGTGACATAGCGCCGTGTCGTGTGACGGGGACTGCCCGCACAATGTCTCCGCGGGAGGCGCGAGCGCCGCCGCCGCGATCAAAGGGCAGCACTAATGCCATTAAACCGATGCCCTAATGATCCGTTATATGTCAATATTCATAAAGAGCGCATTGATTGGCGCGGGGTGTATTACTGTGTGGATTTGTTTGTAAACCGCTCTGATTCTCAAATTACAGTTACCCTGACAAACGGTATTGATATCAAAAGTTTGTAAACGACCCGTTTTTTGTGATAGATTAAGACGAAATATTTCATTTCATCACCTCGGCAGACTACACGGGAAAAACATCATCTAAACGTTTACGTAAATAATATTTATAAGAACGAAGGGGAGACATCATTGCAGAGTCGAAACTACCGAAGTTACAAAAACCACTGAAGATTTTTTGTATTAAGGAGAAGAGTAGGCATATGCAAAAAATATTTTATAATTAAATTCTAAAGTTTAATGCTTCGGACTAGTTTCAACTACCTTCAAACTCATGTTGAAGAGCATCGCACTTGTTTCGATTAGCTTCGGACTAGTAGGTACTTAACTACTAGCTTTGCACAAGTCACGACTAGCATCAGACTAGTTTTGAAGAGCATTGAGCTAGTTTAAACTATCTTCGGGCTTCTCCTTTATTATATAATTTGAGCCCAGTAGGTGATTGCGACTTCAGTGGCTGCATTCTTCAAGCCATTCAAGGTGCAGGTGAACGGGCACTCAGGGCACTCCAGCAAGTGGGACATGGTCTGACTGGAGGCACCGCACTCGCACTGGGTACTCGATGGGTCAGTACTACCTACTTGGGTATACTACTACTACTAATATTCTATAGTAAGTACTTATTAGTTAATAACAGGATAGCCGAAGGACAGTGATTCCTAAAAATAATGCCATTGAAAAGTAAATTATACAAATCTGACACGGACAACCGTCTTAGTTTTTAATTTGTCCGTAGCGGGCATGCGCGCGGGGTGTGTGGCAGCGCGGCGGGGCGCGGGTCGGGGTGGCGGGGCGCAGGTCGGAGTGGCGGTGCGTGGGTCGGGGTAATCCCGGCCGGCAATAAGCCCGGATCAACCGCTCTAATGAAAACTGTCGCCCGACAAACAAGCCCGATAGATGTCGCCGCTAAATTAAACTATTTCGCGAATACATTACTCGAGCCCGTTCGGACAAGCGCGGCGCGCCTCCTCCTCAATTAGACGTTTATTACTTCCAGCCTGTCTCACATTTTGCCCCTAACATTTTTATTACGAAATCAAGGCTTATGGATTGATTACACATAAACATTTTGGCCTGCATTTTGAAATTCCTTCTCATTCCCCATTGAATCTCTGAACTGATTTCTATTTGTGATAGTGCTAACATTACTGTACATAGAATAGAATATTAAAAAAAAGGAATTGCTACAATGTCCGGGAACGATTCCGCAGAAAACATAGTTTTTATAATTTTTGTCTGTTTATGTTTGTCTGAATGTATGATCCAGCATCACGCAAATATTTCGGGATAGATTTTGTTCAAATTGTGCATAGATATTCCCTCTATGTCTGGTAAGTCTGTAAGCTACAAATTGCTTTATGTTCGTATTCTTCTACACTCGCGAGCAACCAAATCGACTCAAGCCTTGACGGCGCACATATACATTGATTTTCCTAAAACGATAAATGGTAATTATAAAAGTGATATGTCATTCGAAAGCTGAAGAATTATGCTTTCAATTAACATCAATACCTTAAAAAAAACTCAGCGCTGATTTATTGACGCATTTTAATTAGCCGTCAGCGTAAATTACCTCATTAGGAATTCGCGACTTGCGCTACATGATCCCGCTATAAAACCCCTCCACATCCGGTTTACCTTATCAGTCGCTTGTTACAAGTTGACCGGTACACATCTCCGCAAGTTGCATTCCTTGTTTTCGCTAACCCATGGATACCACACCAGAAGAAGTCGCTCAAGTTGTTGCCTTGTTGCAACAAGGGTTAAGTCATCGAGCAGTCGCCGCCCAGCTCCACTTAAGCCAGTCTTCTGTATCCCGAATATACAGACGGTTCCAAGAGACTGGTGCCTTCAATCGGAGACCAAGAACGAGCTGCCACTGATGAACTTCAGAGAGAGACGACCGCTTCATTGTCTCAAACTCGCTACGCAATCGACACCCTATGGGCGTTGATGTGCAGCAAGAACTGAGACGTGTACGACAAGTGGCTGTCAGCGAGTGGACAGTGAGAAGACGCTTGAAGGAAGCCAGCTTGATGCCAAAAAGACCTGCGACGGGCCCTAAATTGACTGCAGGCCACCGACAAGCGCGCCTTCAATTTGCTCGAGAGCATCTCAATTGGAGCGTCGCGCAATGGCGATCGGTTCTGTTTACTGATGAGTGCAGAATGTTTCTGCATGGCAGTGACAGGAGAGGCCGAGTCTACAGGCGTCCGGGGGAACGATTTGCCTAATGTTGTTTTGCTGAAACAGTGGCATATGGCGGCGGTTCCTGCATGATGTGGGCTGGTATTTCTTTAGAGGGAAAACCGAACTTGTTTTCGTGCCTGGGGGCGGCCGAGGAGGCGGGCTAACAGCTGATCGGTACATCACCGACATTCTACTCGATCATGTTGTGCCCTACGCAGGGTTTGCCGGTGAAGATTTCGTGTTAATGCACGACAATGCCCGCTGCCAAACGGCACGAGTCACTCAACAGTTTCTGGAAGAGGTCGAATTACGCACGATGGACTGGCCTGCGCTCAGTCCTGACATGAATCCCATCGAGCACTTATGGGACGAGCTTAAAAGAAGAGTTCGGGCCAGGAATCCAGTCCCTTCAAGCGTATACGAGCTAAAGACAGCATTATTAGAGGAGTGGGACGGCAGTCCTCAAGAAAATGTCAAAAAATTGATAAGGTCAATGAAAAGCAGACTGCAGGCTGTAATTAGGGCTAGAGAGGGCAATACGAAGTATTGATTTTAATAAATTAATTTTATTTTTAACATTTTTTGTTTAATTTGGAAAATACGAGACCCATACCCTTTTTCCTTAATTCCCGTTTTTCCTACTCTTGCGTTCAGACATCATTTATTTCAAAAATGATGGATGGATCTCAATGATAATAATATCAAATTAAAGCTGACATCTTAAGCTTTTTAATGACATATGATTTTTATAATTTTCATTTATAATTTTAGTTGTATCAATGTGTGTGCGCCGATAAGGCTTGAGTCGATTTGGTTGCTCGCGAGTGTATTATACAAATACCGCAAATTGTAAAAAGACGGACCTAAAGGTAAAAATATTGCAGATAATTTTATTACAAAATTAACCTTTTGAATGATTTTCATAGCGCTATATGGAGTCAATCGTGATATATATATATATAGGGTGAATTATTGAGATGGGGCAATACTCGTAAGAGCAGGTAACTGCCACCGTTGTCTCTACAAGAAAACGGTATCAGGAGACTGTCCTTGACTTTAATAAATTTTGATCTGCATTCACAGATTTAAAAAAAAAAGTACTGGCAGCAAGATTATGGTCAATTTTCACAGAAACTTTTTTGATGAAGAATCAAAAAACTTTAGCTGACCAAGTGAAGTTTGTGTACTACATAGTAAAGTCAGAAATCACAAAAGAAATCGCTAGCCTAGACTCAATAGGGAACTAATATAGCAGATACTTACAGATTTAACCTTCTTTCAAAACGAAACAAATACAATTATTATATTCTTAGTAGTTTTTGAAATTGCAAAGAAGACAAACAATGATAAAATATTACCGTTGTGATGATACTGCCAGCTTCCTGCGAATGTGCTCGATACCTTTATGGAGCTAAACAGTCAATCATGAAATATCTATAATTATATTTATATTATATATTTTAATATTATAAAGCTGAAGAGTTTGTTTGTTTGTTTGGTTGGTTGAACGCGCTAATCTCAGGAACTACTATGTAGTTCGAATCAAAAAAATCATATTGCGTTGGATAGTCCATTCATCGAGGAAGGCTCTAGGCTGATACACTGTAAGAATGCAAGACGCATTCTTACAGTGAATGTGAGATTAATAATATAACAGCAGATTGTATTGTGTATTGTAATAGTATAAAAAAATGTAAAATTGAACAATCAATGTTGGGAATCAAACCTAGGTTTGCAAAGCAGACGCCGAACCGCTAAGCTATTTTCTTTGTTAAAAGTTGATCAAAATATAGCCGCTCTTATAAATATAGCCGCTCTTATAAATATAGCCGCTCTTATAAATATAGCCGCTCTTATAAATATAGCCGCTCTTATAAATATAGCCGCTCTTATAAAATACTAGCAGCGACCCGCGATTTCACCCGTATTAGTTTCGATCCCGTGGGATTATCGGGATAAAAAGTATCCTATGTATTAATCCAGGAAATGGTCTATCTATGTAGTAATTTTCATCCAAATCTGTTTAACGGCTTACGCGTGATTGAGTAACAAACATCCAAAACACTTAAATGGGATGGCATTTATCAGATGTTTTTCCCGTTTTTGCAACATTTTCCATTGATACTCCGCTCCTATTGATAGTAACGTGATATTCTATAGCTTATAGCCTTCCTCGATAAATAGACTATCCAACACAAAAATAATTTTTCAATTCGAACTAATAGTTTCTGAGATTAGCGCGTTCAACCAAACAAAAATCTCTTCAGCTTTATTAATATTAGTAGGTATACAAAATAATTTTATTGTATAATAGTGTTACGAGCTTGGGGTTCGTGACAATAAAAACTGCCTATTTAATAACCAAAAATTGACACTTTAATCACAACACTAATTACAACTCAAACACACTAATTAAGAAACACAATTACACTTACTGATCACTCTTAAGTCGCACTAGAATATCGCTTTGATGTACTCGCTTGTATCGCTTATTCAAAACTATATGTGTCGCGGCTCACACCGGCCTTATATAGTGCCGCAGAGCTAGTGTGACTGATATACAAAAATAGCGTCCTCTGTTGTCGTCTAGCGGAAGCAGTGAATTAGAAACGTCCTTCTGTTTGCGACGCTCGCCGTTAGGGGGCGCTAGTAACAATGAATGGTTACGCGTAAATATCAATTTAATGCCCGCTTCTCGACACAGGAGGCGCTGTTTTATGAATGAGTATTGTAATATTATGAATGAATGTTGTAGTAGTCGCCTCTCGACACTACGAGGCAGCACTGTAGAGATTACTTGAATGTTCTAGAAGTTTCTGGAACCGGAAGTTGATTGTAAACGAGTCCTTTTCCGCCCACATTTCAATTGTACTGTTCTGTTCGCTTCCAGACACGAAAGAGCGCACTAGTCTCGTTAGTTTTAACCGCGTTTAGATAGAATTGTTGAACTGTAGCCATCCTTGCCCGAAACCAGCGATTGTAATAATAGCTGTAATAGCTTAAACCTGTGGATATACCGACAATAAATCTTGTAGTAGTGTTCGTGTGTTTTTCATTGCTACTCGATTAGTCCTCTGTCCTCCACATTGGTCCTTCGGTAGCCGGATTCGGGCAGGTATAGCTTTGATCTAATCTTACGCGAAAGTGGCAGTGTGGTGTATGCAATACCGTCGACATGGTGAAGACACGCGGTAGGCATGAACTCGTCACAGCGGCCACGGAAGGGGACGAGTCCGTCTCCACGGAATTGGCGACAGCGGTGGGACCATCAGACCCGCCCAACTATTCCGTCACAGAGTCGGACCAGGCCCAACCTCACAGCCCTGGAGCGACGACACCTCTACACAGACAACCACTAGGCGAGACGAAAACCGACAGGAAGGCGTTGGCGCGAGCGAGATTGGAACTCGCCGCTGCTAGGTTAGCGCTCTTGGAAGCAGAATCAGCAGACGAAGAATTATTGGAGGGAAGCTCGACTGCGACATCGAAACGTCAGACGGACGCCGCGGACACACTTAGTGAGCACCGCAACCACATCTGTCCGCCGCAGTCACAACCCATAACGCCAAACGACGCGCCACCCCCCTTGCTGCAACGTAACGACGAGGGGAGCCTGCTGCAAGGATTGACTCAGGCATTGTTAGAGGTAGCGCGGGGCAAACCCGCTGCCAGCAGGTATGAATTTGATTTACCTATCTTTAGTGGCCACCCTGGCGAATGGCTGCATTTTAAAGCAGCGTTTAATGAGTCTGCGTCAACTCACACAGAGGCAGGGAATTTGGCCCGTCTCAGAAAATCTTTGAGAGGGACAGCGTTAGAGGCAGTTAAATGCCTATTATTAGGATCCTCGGCCGCGCAAATTATGCAAAGGTTAGAATCTCGATTTGGACGACCCAACGCATTAATAACTTACGAATTAAATAAATTACGTCAGTTACCTAAAGTATCAGATAACCCCACAGATATATGTGTGTTTGCATCGAAGGTCACAAACGCCATTGCCGCGGTGCAAGCTCTGAATAGAACAGAATATTTATATAGCCCGGAGATGATTTCCGCAATTTCAGAAAAGTTGTCAGTTACGCTAAGAAGCCGGTGGTATGATTATGAGATGGCTGCAGGTGACGCAGAGCCTGGCTTATTAGTGTTGGGAAAATTTCTCGATAGAGAGGCCGATCTCAATGCACGTCACGCCTCGGCAGAGGTGGAACTTAAACGAGACCGTTCACAACGACCGGCTCACAAGATGTTCAAAATAGTAGAGACTCATAAAACACCGTGTGTGATATGCAACGGTAATTGTAGTAGCGTGGCCATCTGTTCTAACTTTAAGAAAATGTCAATAGCTGATAGATGGGAAACTGCACGTAAAAATAAATTATGTTTCAGGTGCCTGAACCGACGGACGTGGAAACATAGATGCAAAAGCAAGCAGTGTGAAGTGCAAGACTGCGAGTATTATCATCACAGACTACTGCACAGTGACAATAGCCGGGGAACGTGCACCGCAAACGACCCAGAAGAGCGTCCTCGTGTCACAGCGACCGGGCATGCAGCATCACGGGACGACTCAACGCCATGCGGTGACATCGCGCTGCACGCCGTCATCAATAACACAAGCACGCCGCGCAAGTACAATCAAGTTTTGCTGAAAGTAGTGCCAGTGACACTATCGGGACCAAACGGTAAAGTAGACACATTTGCTTTGTTGGATGACGGATCGACAATAACTCTACTTACTACTAACGTCGCGCAGCAGATAGGTGCAGAAGGTCCAAATGAGCCATTTTACATCGAGGCCGTAGCAGGCGCGCGCATTGACGCTACAAACTCACAACGGGTCAAGGTAAATATTCGAGGAAAACACACAACCGAAGGCATTGACATCGAAGCCAGAACCATCGACAGACTTGAATTATCAAGTCAGTCGATCCACACAAATGACCTAGCAGGCTTCGAACACCTGACACCTATAGTCGAGCAGCTAGCATATGACGCTGGCGTACCAACTGTCTTGATAGGCCAGGACAACTGGGCACTCCTGCTCGCCTCTGAAGTGCGAGTAGGTACAAAGGATCAACCAGTAGCGTCACGCACACCACTTGGCTGGATTTTACATGGTAAAATCTGCAGCCTGACAAAACTACATGTATTACCACAGATCGGAGAACGCTGCGGTCATGTAAGTACAGATGAATCTATTGAAAAGCTCATACAAGAACATTTTAGCCTGGAATCATTAGGAGTGCAACCACGTCGCCCCCAAGCAGACCCAGAGGTGAGAGCATTGAAAATACTAGAGGAGACTACACGCGCTCTGCCTGAAGGTGGTTACGAGACGGGCTTATTATGGAAAAATGAAGATAGGTGTTTTCCAGACAACTATGCCTCTGCGCTCAGTCGACTGGAAGGCACCGAATCCCGTTTACGCAAAGACCAAACTCTGAAACAAAAATATTCAGAGCAGATGAAAGCGCTGATATCAAATGGGTATGCAGAACTAGCACCGCCAACGTCATCTAGTGGGTACAAGTGGTACTTACCACATTTTCCAGTGATAAATCCATCTAAACAGGGTAAGGTCAGAATTGTGCATGACGCAGCGGCACGCACGCATGGAGTGTGCCTCAATGATTATCTTCTGACAGGCCCTGATCTCTTACAATCACTCCTTGGCGTTTTAATGCGATTCAGACAAAAACCTGTCGCGGTTTCAGCAGACATAAAAGATATGTTTCTACGCATAACGGTAAGAGTGCAAGATAGAGACGCACTTCGTTTTCTGTGGCGCGACGATACGACTTTAACGCCCATTGAATATAGAATGAAAGCGGTATTGTTTGGTGCGACCTCTTCCCCGAGCACTGCAATTTACGTTAAAAATCATAATGCACATGTTCATGAGGCTGACTACCCCGAGGCAGTGAACTCTATAGTTCGGAATCATTATATGGATGATTTTTTACAGAGCTTCGACAACGCAGAAGAAGCGAACCAAGTGTCTAAAGCAGTCGACGCGGTACACCGGCGAGGTAACTTCGTGTTGCAGAAGTGGGCGTCCAACGAGCCGGCCGCTGTCGCTGGTCTCGCGACCGAGCCCGTGGTGAAGGACACTGTGCTCAACAAGGAGGAGAAAATTCTCGGTCTTATCTGGCGACACCAGAATGACACTTTAGGATTCAACTTCAGGAAAGTAGACCCTTCTTATTTGAGCAAGCAGGTTACGAAACGTCAGTTATTAAAAACGACAATGTCTTTATATGACCCGCTGGGACTAGCCGCGCCGTTTACGACACAAGCGAAGTGCATATTGCAAGACGCTTGGCGTTTAAAAATCGGTTGGGACGAGCGCCTACCAAAAAGTCTAGAACGTAAATGGCGCGACTGGTTGATTGCTCTACAAATACTGAAAGGCGTTCGTGTCCCACGTTGTCACCTTGGTTATAATGACTCGATTAGAGTAGAATTGCACGTATTCGTGGACGCGAGCGAACGAGCCTATGCCGCAGCAGCATATTGGCGTTCGGTGAACGGCATAGGGCAAGTGAATGTGTCGCTCGTGGCAGCGAAAGGGCGCGTTGCGCCCCTAAAGGTCACATCTATACCTAGACTTGAATTACAGGCTGCTGTGCTCGGCGGGCGACTAGCACGCTGCGTGGAAGAAGAGCACGATCGTCGCGCCGACCGTCGAGTCTTCTGGTCCGACTCGCGCACTGTGCTAGCGTGGCTGCGCGCCGGCGCACGCGCTTTCAAACCGTTCGT
Source organism: Luperina nickerlii (assembly GCA_963855955.1). Classification (NCBI taxonomy): domain Eukaryota; kingdom Metazoa; phylum Arthropoda; class Insecta; order Lepidoptera; family Noctuidae; genus Luperina; species Luperina nickerlii. The sequence goes on from OY979669.1 coordinate 24,416,370, forward strand.
CGCGCACCGAGTAGCGGAACTAGAAGAAACCACCGAGCGGAGTGAATGGCGCTGGGTCCCCACCGCTCACAATGTCGCCGACGACTCGACTCGCGATACACCAACTCACTTCACAGCAAGCCACCGCTGGTATGTCGGCCCTTCATTTCTCTATGACAGCGAAAATGCCTGGCCGCAGGAAACAGACTCATACCCCTACATCGACACGGGTGAGGAGCGTGTCACCATTGCTGCTTCTCACGAACAGTCGACCTTAACGGAGGCGCTACCTGACGTCACACGTTTCTCTTCCTGGCTACGGCTCATCCGGGCCACGGCCCGCGTTCTTCAATTCATCGACCGACTTCGAGTTCGCACCACGACAGCTACCCGTAAACGCAATAAAGGCGTTAGTGTAGACGACCCGAACTGGACGGTGAAACAACGGGAGGGTACGAGAAAGCGATCCGGACTGCAGAGCCGCAACCTCAGCGTAACACCGACGGCCTACATACCCCTTGGCACGCAGTACACACGTCGGGCCGAGCTCCTGTGGACACGTGCTATACAAGAAGAAAGTTTCGCAAATGAATTGCGTCTTCTCACCGGCGGGAGAACGGTACTAGCTGACAGCCGGTTGAAGCGGTTATCTCTGACAGTCGACGAACACAAAATAATAAGAATACGCTCGCGCATCACAGCAGCAGCTGAAATATCACGAGAAACACAGTCACCGGCAGTACTAGATGGCGATCACCGTTACTGCCGCTTGTACATAGACTGGATCCATCGAAAGTTACACCATAGCGGCGTGGAATGCGTCGTGAACGAAATACGACAACGCTATTGGATTTTACGTTTAAGGCCGTCCGTCCGTGCAGTAATCAGGCTCTGCCAACCCTGTAGACTACGTCGAGCCGTACCGCCAGAGCCGCTGACAGGCGACTTACCACCCTGTCGACTAGCACACCATCAACGTCCGTTCACACATACAGGACTGGACTACTTTGGGCCACTCTCCGTCACAGTAGCGAGACATCACGAGAAGCGCTATGTGGCATTGTTCACATGCCTAACTACGCGTGCTGTCCATTTAGAAGTTGCCGCCTCGCTATCAACGGATGCCGCTATACTTGCGTTGAGGCGTATGATGGCACGTCGAGGATGCCCTGAAGTCATTTGGAGTGATAACGGCACCAATTTCCACGGGGCAGATGCTGAGCTCCGTAAGGCTGCCCTAGAATCACTTCAACACGAGGCAGAGGTACGTCACATCGACTGGCGCTACATTCCACCAGGAGCGCCGTTCATGGGCGGAGCATGGGAAAGGTTAGTGCGCACGGTAAAGGCCTCATTAAATGCTACACTTATCGATCGGCATCCGTATGAAGACGTGCTTCACACACTTCTGACAGAGGTAGAACACACGGTCAATTCCCGACCCTTGACCCATGTATCGGTTAACCCAGACGACGAAGAAGCTTTGACGCCTAACCATTTTCTGCTCGGCGCGCCCTCTAAAGTTCCGTTGCCAGGGATTTTCACAAGGCCGGATGAACTACGTCATTCACATTGGAGAGCGTCACAACGACTAGCGGACTTGTTTTGGCAACGATGGGTACGCGAAGTACTGCCTACGCTTCAAAACCGGCGGGAGCCGTATGGACGCGGTGACACGGTCAAGGTGGGCGATTTGGTTGTCATAGTGGACCCAAACTTACCAAGAAACATCTGGCCAAAAGGGAGAGTCGAACGCATGTATCCAGGAGCAGATGGTATCGTGAGAGTCGTTGACGTCAAAACCAAGAGCGGTGTAATGCGGCGTCCTGTTAAACGTCTCGTCGTTATACCAGTAGAAACTTAGTTGTCATCATGCATTGTATCGTAAACACTGGTTTAAAGTAGACAAGTTATGATTATGTATTTCGCATATTTTGTATTTCGTAGGTTATGTCTCTTTTCCCGGCGTCACTCCAGGATTCTGCTACCAGGAGGAGTTTGTTTTTATTTCGATTTGATCTAATATATAGCAGAGCAAGGATTCTGGAGTGACCACCCTTAACTTTATAATTATGTATGTGTACTATATTGTTATCTTATAATTCATTGAATTGTGAGTTGCATTCAATTGTTAATATTGTGGAGTGTATACCAGTCACTAGTGATATAAATTATGTACATTGTATGTACACGGCGGGAGAAATGTGACTGATATACAAAAATAGCGTCCTCTGTTGTCGTCTAGCGGAAGCAGTGAATTAGAAACGTCCTTCTGTTTGCGACGCTCGCCGTTAGGGGGCGCTAGTAACAATGAATGGTTACGCGTAAATATCGATTTAATGCCCGCTTCTCGACACAGGAGGCGCTGTTTTATGAATGAGTATTGTAATATTATGAATGAATGTTGTAGTAGTCGCCTCTCGACACTACGAGGCAGCACTGTAGAGATTACTTGAATGTTCTAGAAGTTTCTGGAACCGGAAGTTGATTGTAAACGAGTCCTTTTCCGCCCACATTTCAATTGTACTGTTCTGTTCGCTTCCAGACACGAAAGAGCGCACTAGTCTCGTTAGTTTTAACCGCGTTTAGATAGAATTGTTGAACTGTAGCCATCCTTGCCCGAAACCAGCGATTGTAATAATAGCTGTAATAGCTTAAACCTGTGGATATACCGACAATAAATCTTGTAGTAGTGTTCGTGTGTTTTTTCATTGCTACTTGATTAGTCCTCTGTCCTCCACAGCTAGTACATAAACATCTAGAACGTTCGAGTACATACCGGTCCCGACTAACCTGATGTCGATAGTTCTCGGAATTTCTAGGACATTGACCCTACTAGTTCTGCTCTCCGATACTAGATGGCGCTAGTGGTAACGAATGTCACCATGTACCAGGCATCTATTATGGCGCGCAACAATAGGTATCTACATACATACTGAAAGTTTCTGGATTCTGATAAATAAGACTAGATATAAGACTTACGATACATTTATTGTTTTTCAAAGTATATTCCCTCGCAATTAATGTATTTTTGCATTCGCTGAAACCACTGTATAAACCAGTTGGACCAGTCTTCCTTAGGGATCTCTTCAATGGCTTCATGGAACGCATTCACCGCCGATTCAGGGCTCGCAAAACGTGTGCCTCTAAGTTTGTCTTTAATTTTTGACTATGTCTCTGTCACCTCTAACCTAGAGGAGCAAACCCATCTATACATCTATACAAATAAATAAAATTGGAGTGTCTGTTTGTAATATTAAAATAACCGCTTTTTACTAAATGCATATGTATGTATACTCGGTAGACTCGGTACATGTACCAAAATAACATTATTTACAATTTTTGTCTGTCTGTCTGTTTGTTCCGGGTAATCTCTGAAACGGCTGGACTGATTTTGACGGGACTTTCACTGCCACATAGCTGATGTAATAAGAAGTAACTTAAGCTACTTTTATTTTAGAAAAAAGGGACCTACGAAAAAAAATAAAACCAATGAAATCTATACATCTTCTATACAAATAAATAAAATTGAAGTGTCTGTTTGTAATGAGAGCACATTAGCCTTTTCAGAATTTAGCAATATTCTTCTTGATATTGGTCAAAGTCAAAGTCAAATCATTTATTTCAAATAGGCACATTAAAGGCACTTTTGAACGTCAAAACTTACAGTAAAATTGAATTGATTCTAGTTGGTTACGCCAACACTGTGTTGGCGTGTAATAAATAAATATAATGCTTGACGTTGGACATTTGAACTGACTAGGTACGCCGGGTTGGCTTTGCCGTGTTGAAAATGTCCAGCAATCGCTTCTTGGACTTGCTCCTGCCGCGGCTAAGGACACTCAACCAGTATGAAGTTCCACTGGTCGCTGCGCGTCTCGTGACTATGTTCATGTGATGAAAAAGGAGGGAGAAAAATAAGACCAAGATGGCGACTGAGTGAATATTCGCCTAGTGTGCGGTCCGTTGACAATTCTTCGGAAAAGATCTATCTCTGATCTGTGTGCCGCGTCATCGCATTTCCAGCTAAGTTAGTGCTGAGATTGTCCATATTTTCGCCATAAATAAAACCCGCGGGTCCATTGGCCCATCGCATTGGATTAACATTTTGAACTATGAACTTCGGTGTGTGAAGTGAACTTTGAGTGCAGTTGAAGCAGTCCCTCTGGAGCTGATCGCAGACGTGGACAGCAAGGTAAGCCTTCCTGAGTGCCTATAGGTTTCTAACTGTTCAACGTCAGGCTGTCGCAATTTCTAGAATATATTTCGAATCAGCGCCCCTCCATTTTGAGGCAACCGCAACGTATAGTTTTTGACCAGTAATTTCGAATGTTAAAAATCGAACGTCGAACTATACGATCCATTTGGTCCTTCAGCCGGATAGATTTGTCCTATAAGCTAGAAAAATCTAGAAATTATTTACGTAAAATTGCATATCGTTTAGGAAACTCGTCCTTATTGCATTATACGTAAGGTCTAATATCATCCGCATTCTTTATCGAAGTTCCGCTACATTGCATATTTTTAGTGGTGTAGGTACTTACACATTAATATTACTAAGTCATATCAAGTCTTAAATTCTATAACTATTACAGTGATTTGTGTCGTGAAATAGGGTATTTTCCGAGGACTGCGCGTTACAAGCCAACATTTGGTATAATAGCGGGTAGATTCGTACTAAGATTGACCTTGAGTCCGGGAACCACAATCATGATTGAACGGTCATTGTACTTTAGTTATGATTGATTTAGTTTTATTTAACTGAAGTCTTATAGGTAAATGTTATCCTATTTAATCGCCTCGTATTGTACGAGTATTTAATCGCAATACAGTCCACTCCGCATTTGATTAAATTATTGCAATTTAGTTACATTATTCTCAATAAATTTATTTGAAATTTATTTTTAGATTACAAAAATTTTACTGTTTATCTATACCGCACTTATTTAACGTTACCTACAGTTGTGAGATCACGGATAAGTTATTTCTGTATTACACGTAGGTACGTAAAGTAAGTTTTCGCATGGTTGGATATTATTTCCATACCTACTAAAACCAAAGTTGTTTTTTGAACTTCGGTTGTTAATTCCCATCGCACCTATAAGTTATTTAGGTTAAGACGGTTTTGGTACATACTCTTGTGTTCATTCCGTTTTGAGTTACATAGGTACCTACATACATTAGATAAATATTTATCGAGATACCTATATGATTTCTCGCATCGCATTTATTTTCTGTTTACCTTATACTTGATCCTTTGTTGTAAGTGGTTGCCTATCGGAAGGTAACGTACGGGACATATTATACTTAATATCTACCTACTTACCGAAAAGGATTATAGTATTTGTAAAAAGTTGTTATTGTAGCCCTCACTAAGTTATTGTGATAGGTCATTCGCACGGTCGGAGTAGTGATTCCGTACCTATTTGTTTAATTGTGTTATTTTGTTCATCTTTTGCTTACGCGTACCATTAGGGTTCCGCGTGCTAAGGCGAAAGTTGGTTCCGTACACAATTATTTAAATAGCTGATTTATTATTTTTAAATGCAGTTGTTTACCGCACCTTGTTGCTATTTTTAGTACTAGGGTTCCGCAGGTCAGGAAAGAGGTTCCTACCTATTTTATTGTTTTTACCTGATCAAGCATTTGTTTCTTTTGTTTGATTCATAGTTTTGTACTAGCTTGTTAAGGTTCCGTGTTTTGAGAGTTAAGTGGGTTCCGAATTGATATTTTTGTGTAAATTTATTATTGAGTTCTATTCCATTGTAAGTTAAAATGGAAGATTTACAACTTAAATTAAAAATGTATGAGGGCAAACGCGCCGCATACTTTGCTCGTGCACAAAGGTTATTTGATTCTATAATAGACCTTAAGACCGAAAAATCGCGGGACACTTTTATTGCGCAAGCTAAATCAATTGATCTAATTCGTACTGAAATTATAACTGTTATTGATAATATAAACATTATTTCATTGAAACTTAATCCAACTTATGAGGTTAATTATAGCACATTGTCTTCATTTGACGATATGGCGTGCGAAATAAAAAATGTTTTGAGTTCCCTAACCACAACAAAAGAGTCTCATAACTCGAATGAGGCAGGATCTTCGCATATCAAAATACCTCGAATCGAACTACCTACTTTTGATGGTGACATTCAGAACTTTCCGTTCTTCTATGAGACATTTAAACGGGTGATTCATACAAACCCCGATCTCTCGGATTCTGATCGCATTCATTATTTGTTGGGTCATCTCAAAGGCAAAGCCAAAGGCGTGGCAGCCGGTATTGTTCCTGCTGCAGAAAATTATCGTGTTATCTGGGACGCGCTTATCGCTAAATATCAGGACAAGCGCGCATTAGCCGTTAATTATTTAAATCAGCTGTTTTCTTTAAAGGCAGCTGGTTCGTCGCCCGCTAATGTAGAAAAGGTTTTTGATAGGTACACCGCTATTGTGGCTGGACTCAAACAATTAAAAATCGACAACATGTCTGATTTTATTTTTATGTACTTGGGTCTTAAGTTAGTAGACTCCGACATCGCAAAACATTATGAAATGTCGCTTCGCACGTTAAAGGATCCCGTGGACTACAATTATTTCGTGAAGTTCGTACGAGAACAGGTAAAAATTCTTTATCGCACCGCGCCGCAGAAGACTGAGCGTCCGACTGCTGGCGCCAGCGGGAGATCCCCCCCCGCACCCTCTAGTAAGGTATCGCAGGTGTATGTAGCTACGTCACCTAAATGTTCGCTTTGTCAGTCGGTGCACACAAACTTATATAAGTGTAGTGCCTTTTTAAAATTAAATGCGAATGACAAATTTAAATATATAAAGGATAATCGCTTTTGCGGTAATTGCCTTAGTAGTCAACACACCGTATCTAAATGTCAATCAGCACACTCGTGCAAGAAATGCAACGGTAAACATCATTCCCTGTTACATTTTGATCAATCGCCGCCTCCACAACCGACACCCGCGCCAGCAGTCGGCGCTGCGCCGTCTACCAGCGCCGTAGTCCAGACCCCGGATCAGGATCGCGTTTCTTTGTGTACTCATTCGGCTTCGGCTCCTAATAGTACTCGCACTACGGAGGTTTTAGCTACTGCGAAAGTGTTAGTGGTAGGTAGAAAAGGGAAGGATTTTGTTGTTCGCTGTCTATTGGACCCGGGTTCTCAGAAGAACTATATTACCACCCGATGTTGTCGTATGCTTGGACTACCAATACGGGACGATTCTATAGTCACGGTTAAAGGTATCGGTGGTACGTCTCAATCGGTCCGGGGTTCAGTCGACTTCACATTTAGCTCGCGCCTTCGCGCTCAACCCAAGTACTCGATCGAGGCACTGGTTCTCGACGAGATAACAGGACAGCTTCCATTGTGTCCGATAGATGTCGCTGATCTCAATCATATCGATTCGCATCTACTCGCTGATGATACTTGGGGAATGCCGGGGAATATTGACATTCTACTTGGAGTAAAGTTGTTTGCTAAGTTATTGCAACCAAGTAAAGTTACTTCGACAGCTGGATATCCAGACGCATTAGAGACTGTGTTAGGATACATCTTTATGGGAGATGCGCCTATTCTAGACTCTCCTACCGCTACGATGTCGTTTTGCGCGACGTCTCCTTTGGAAAACTGCGACTTGCGTAGATTCTGGGAGATCGAGGAAGTTCAAGCTTCTTCACTCACAAGTGTGGACGATAAACACTGCGAACAGTTTTATTGTTCTACCACTACTCGCACCCCATCTGGCAAGTATGTCGCTGCTTTGCCATTAAAGACGGACGCTTCTGCGCTAGGAAATTCTTTCGAAATCGCTCGTCGTAGGTTTCTTAGCCTCGAACGTAAATTTAAATCACATCCTAACGTCAAATTTCTATATGATGACGTCATTAAAGATTATCTAAAAAATAACTTTATTTCTTTAGTGGAAGGAGTTTTGCCAGGTGAAGTCTCGTTCTATATTCCACACCATGCTGTCATTCGCGAGGACAAGACAACCACTAAGTTACGCGTGGTTCTTGACGCAAGCGCGAAGTCAGACAATGGTACCTCGTTAAATGACATCCTTTACGCTGGTCCCGTTCTTCAAACGGACCTGCTAAATATCTTATTGAACCTGAGACTCTTCGCGGTAGCAATAACTTCTGACGTTAAAGCTATGTATCTTAAAATAGGGATTCGTCCTGAAGATCGTCCGCTTCAGCGAATACTCTACCGGTTTCACGAAGATGAAAATTTAAAAATCTTTCAATTTTCAGTTCTACCTTTCGGCCTGAAGTGTTCTCCTTTTGTCGCGATTCGCACCATTCAACAATTGTGTAAGGACGAAGGGCACCAATTTCCTCTGGCCAGTGAGGTACTGAGCCGAGACATTTATATGGATGATATAGCAAGCTCTACCTTTAATGTAGAGCAAGCAATAGAGTCAGCTCACCAATTGATTAAAATATTTTCACTTGGTGATTTTGAGTTGACCAAATGGTCAAGTAATAGCGCTGAAGTCCTTCAGGCTATTCCCGAGTCATTGCGACTCTCGCACAGTGTCGATCTAAGTAAGGATCCGACCCTGAAAATTCTTGGGCTACGCTGGTTTCCCGACCATGACTATTTCGCATTCCAGGTCAACCCTGATGTTCGTCCTTGTACAAAAAGGAATATCTTGTCGTCTATCGCTCGTCTCTTTGATGTATTGGGATTAGTCGCGCCCATGATTTTATACGCTAAGTTACTGATCAAGGATTTGTGGCTTGTCAAAATAGGATGGGATGAGGTCCCACCGAATCGCATTGTTCGCCTTTGGGAACAATTTCAAGCTGAGTTACCTGAAGTTTCACAGCTTAAATTCGCACGTCATATTGGCGTTATTGAAACTTGTAAGCTTTCCATAGTTGGCTTTGCGGATGCAAGTGAGAAGGCCTACGGTGGTGCTGTTTATGCCCACGTAGTCAAGCCAGACGGTGACATCGTCGTCTCACTGGTATGTGCAAAGTCCAAAGTCGCACCTCTTAAGGTTATTTCGCTAGCTCGTTTGGAGCTATGCGCCGCACTCCTTTTATCAATTCTGATCAAACGAGTTTTCGTTCTCTACTCCGCCCGATACGCCATTGAGGCTGTCGTGGCGTTCTCTGATTCAACTGTAACTTTGAGTTGGATTCATTCTTCTCCACATCGCTGGCACACTTATGTGGCCAATCGCATCGCTAAAATCCAAGAAAACTTATCGTCGGAGCACTTCTTCCATGTCAAGGGATCTGAGAACCCAAGTGACTGTCTTTCTCGTGGCTTAACACCGGCCCAGCTAGTTCATCATCCACTGTGGATGAGTGGACCGCCATGGCTTAAAACACCCCGACACGAATGGCCCGTGAAGCCATTTGTATCCGGTGAGGTGCAAGAGCTGCCAGAGATGAAGCCTGTGGCTCTACCCTCAGTTACGAAAGCAGACTCTTCTGATACAGATACCAGTTCTCTAACAGAAGACATTCTGTACCATCGTTCTAGTAGGTTTTCCTCTTGGATGAAATATCTAAAAACCATTTGTTTTGTCTATAAATTTCTCAAACGTCTCCCGAAGGGACCCGTTACCGCATCGGACTTGGAGTTCGCTGAATTAGTAGTGTGGCGCTCTGTTCAGCGGATCCATTTCGAATCCGATCTCGATCGCATAAACCGCAAACAATTATGTTCAAAGCCATTACAGAAACTTAGTCCGTTTCTGCATAATGGACTTATTCGCGTTGGTGGACGCTTAGCCAATTCTGAGTTAGACTTTGATTCGCGTCACCAAATTTTACTTCCTCGACAGGACCACGTAGTGGAACTTTTAGTTTCCCACTATCATGTCAAGAACTTTCATACAGGTCCGAACTTGCTTCTGTCTCTTTTGAGACAAAGGTATTGGATTCTGTCCGCACGACGTCTTGTTCGTCATATAACTTTTAACTGCAATATTTGCTTTCGCGCTAAGCCAAGACCGGTTTTTCCAATCATGGCTGACCTGCCGCAGTCACGTGTTGAAATCGCTCCTAAAGCATTTTCACACACTGGGTGTGATTATGCTGGTCCGCTCATGATAACATCTGTGCGCGGCAGAGGCCAAAGGAGTCGTAAGGCTTACATATGTCTTTTTACGTGCTTGACAACGCGCGCTTTGCATCTAGAAGTTGCCTCAGATCTCAGCACCGCGAGCTTCTTGTCAGCACTAAAACGTTTTATTTCTCGCCGTGGTCCCATCGAGTGTCTGTATACGGACAACGGCACTAATTTCATTGGTGCCCGTTCTTATCTTCGCGATCTCTACCAATTCTTGTCGCAAGAATATCGCCCCTATTGGGAATTGGAACTGGCAGAGCATAAAATAACTCTTAAAACCATCCCATGTAGAGCTCCACATTTTGGTGGATGCTGGGAAAGCGAGGTAAAGAGTGTCAAAACGCATCTTCTGAAAGTCGTCGGTCAACAAATACTCACTTTTGATGAGCTTAACACTATGTTAGCTCAAGTCGAAGCTTTGTTAAACTCTCGACCACTCTATGCACTTAGCTCAGATCCGTCAGAACCTGCAGCTCTAACACCTGCACATTTCCTTAATACGAAACCGCTTGTGTTTTTACCCGCTCGCGAAGTTACTGAAACGCGTTTACACCTTATTTCACGATACGAGTTAACTGATCAACTCGTTCAATCTTTTTGGAAGCGGTGGCGCAATGAATATCTGCACACCCTCCAAACAAGGCAAAAATGGAACACTCCCTCTAACCCCGTCCGGGTTGGTATGGTCGTTGTTTCAATGCAAGATAATGTCATGCCCTTGCACTGGCCGTTAGGTTTAATTACTGAAATCTTTCCGGACAAAAAAGGGATCTGCAGAGTCGCATCAGTGAAGGTACAAGGTGGAATGCTTCAGAGCAGGCCGATTGTTAAGTTGTGCCCTCTCCCTACTCAGTAAGCATTAATTAGCTTATCGTATTTTAGGTTAGGGTTAGGTCAATTTAATAATATAACTAAATTTTCTTTCTTTTTATAATTCAATTTAATTTTTTGTTAGGTTTCTTCCCTAGAGGTAGAGTTTTCGCGACGATATGCAATTATTACTATAATGACGCTTTCTTGTGTGTTTCGAAAGTAGGATCTTTCAAACCGGGGAAGATGGTTACGCCAACACTGTGTTGGCGTGTAATAAATAAATATAATGCTTGACGTTGGACATTTGAACTGACTAGGTACGCCGGGTTGGCTTTGCCGTGTTGAAAATGTCCAGCAATCGCTTCTTGGACTTGCTCCTGCCGCGGCTAAGGACACTCAACCAGTATGAAGTTCCACTGGTCGCTGCGCGTCTCGTGACTATGTTCATGTGATGAAAAAGGAGGGAGAAAAATAAGACCAAGATGGCGACTGAGTGAATATTCGCCTAGTGTGCGGTCCGTTGACAATTCTTCGGAAAAGATCTATCTCTGATCTGTGTGCCGCGTCATCGCATTTCCAGCTAAGTTAGTGCTGAGATTGTCCATATTTTCGCCATAAATAAAACCCGCGGGTCCATTGGCCCATCGCATTGGATTAACATTTTGAACTATGAACTTCGGTGTGTGAAGTGAACTTTGAGTGCAGTTGAAGCAGTCCCTCTGGAGCTGATCGCAGACGTGGACAGCAAGGTAAGCCTTCCTGAGTGCCTATAGGTTTCTAACTGTTCAACGTCAGGCTGTCGCAATTTCTAGAATATATTTCGAATCAGCGCCCCTCCATTTTGAGGCAACCGCAACGTATAGTTTTTGACCAGTAATTTCGAATGTTAAAAATCGAACGTCGAACTATACGATCCACTAGTCGCCCCTTCCAAAAGGTAGTTTTCGTATGGAGAAGAATGGGCAAGAAACTCCACCGTTACTCTTTTAAAATGTTTTACAAGGTTTTGTATACATAATATAATTATATACATATGTGAAGACGATGCATCTAGAATAAAAGAAGTCTCCCCAAAAAAAAAATGATTAAACATGAAGCAATTACAGGTAAATCAATTATGTGATAGATACATGGTGCTCACATATTTACAAATTATTTACAAATATTGGAAAAGTAAATGATTTTTCTAGAATTTTAACAAGTGTGTGAGTTACTGTAGTCACAGATTGTAAAAATAATGTCATAAAAACTTAAAAATATAAATTAATTGGAGAGGAAGTGTCCAGAAGTTAATAGTACTCATGATATAGAACTACCTACCGGTCTTTGTCAGGTTGTGGCGGACACTGAAATTTTAATACATAGTATTTATGATGATATTTACAAACTCAATATCAAAGAAGATTCGTGGTTGTGTGAAAGATCAATTTACGACCTATGAACGACCAAGTTACTGCGATTAATCAGCACATTCTAGATAAACTATCTGGTGAATCACAAACATACATTTCCATCAATACAGTTTGCAATCCCGATGAAGTGGTTAATTACCCAACAGAATTTTTAAACAGTGTAATTGTGCCTGGTCTACCCCCTCACAAACTAAAACTTAAGATTGACGTGCCCATCATACTACTGCGTAATTTAAACCGACCGAAACTTTGCAATGATACTAGGTTGCGAGTAGTGTCGTTGCAAAGAAACGTTGTAGGAGGGCGTATAATATCCGAATGCGGAAAAGGTGAGATAGTATTTATGCCACGGATTCCTATAATAGGTACCCTTGAATTTTCTATTTCAATTTAAAAGATTGAAATTCCCTAACAATGTCAGTTTTGCTATGACAATCAACAAGTCACAGGGGCAAACGTTAAGCAAAGCTGACATAGATTTAACTAAGGGTTGCTTTACCCACGGGCAACTATGGTACGTGGCAGGTTCACGTGCGAGGAATTTTAGCCCAAGGAAATCGTACACCAAATATTGTATATAAAGAATTTTTCAATAAAGCTAATACGAAAAACTAAAAATAAATAATAATTAAACTAAAAATGCAAAACTAAAAAAAAATACTAAATGGAGAAATATGTACAAAAACAAAATATAGATTCATAAATTAGAAGAATTTCATTAAAATCAGCATAGGTGTTTCTTTACGCGGAATACAGAATTAATAAGTTATCGTAAACTCTGTGCACTGAACAACAACTTTTTTGTTAAATTCCACGCGGACGAAGTAGCGGGAAACAGCTAGTTACAAATAAAAAAAAAAACATTAAGAAGTCGCAGGGTGCAAAGTCTGAACTGTAAGGCGAATGCGTCATCAGTTCCACATTTGAAACCTTCAAATAGGCTTCTGTTACCTTAGCGGAATGTGAGGATGCGTTATCGTGGTGAAGGAGGACATTGTTTTAAGGACGCTTTTCGCGAATTTTTTCTAAGACTCTGAGCAAGCAAGTGTTGACGTACCAATTTGCAGTCACTGTCCTTTGATCTTCAAGCGACTGTAGTGTAATATCCTGATTTACCGAAAAAAGATGCAACTATTTTTAGGGTTCCGTACCTCAAAAGGAAAAAACGGAACCCTTATAGGATCACTCGTGTGTCTGACCATCCGACTGTTACCGCCAATTTGCTTCGAATCGAATGGACTGATTAAGTTGAAATATGGTACACATTATGGATCTCTGTGACCCAAGCACAGACGTGTAACGTAAATAAATGAATTTTGAATATGGGGTCATTTTTGGGGGGCAAATAGAAAATTTAAAAAAAAGTTTCGTAATCTGTACCGTGTAACAAATGAAAGGGCTTGCTGTGAGGATCTCAAATATTTTTTTTCATAATTTTAAAGTTAATTGTATTAAAGTTATTTAAGAAAATAGATGAAAATTTTCCATTCCTCCCCCCCCCCCCTTATCTCCGAAACTACTGACTTACATTTTCAGTTGAAATGTATTCGAGAACATGTTTTACAAATGTTAAGTTTGTTCTTGGGATAAATTCATTCCAACTACGGAACCCTTCATTGTGCGTGGTCCAACACGCACTTGGCCGGTTTTTTACCAATGCTTCGACTTTTCTTAACTTTCGTCGGCAAATCTTCAAAAGAAAAGACCCGCTCTGCCGACTGGCTTTTTCTATCGGGTTCAAAGCATTTCACCCAGGTTTCGTCATCTATGGCGTAACATCTGGTCGGTGCCTGTCAGTCATACCTTGGGTGAATGGACTCGGGACGTCAAGCGAGCATGCGATCCAATAACAGAAATGGGGGCAATAACGATCAGCCCCCAAGATGTAGGTTCTGCAGTTCGTCCGTTGCCAAATTGGAAATCACCAGGGCCGGACGGACTGCACAACTTCTGGATTAAATGGTTCACAAGATCGCATGCTTGCTTAGCAGCCCTATTCCAGTCAGCCTTAGAGTCAGGGTCGCTACCAGAGTTCCTGACGACTGGAATAACCCACCTGCTCCATAAATCGGGTAGTACTGCGGAACCCAAAAATTATAGACCGATTACGTGCCTTCCAACGGTCTATAAAGTTCTTACCTCCATTTAGAGAGCTAAAATAAATAAACATATTAACGAGAATTCTGTTATGTCTGCTTCTCAAAATGGATGTAGGAACGGGTCCCGTGGTACTAAGGAGCTACTCCTCATTGATATGGCCATTAGCCAACAGGTTCGCCGTTCCCGAAAGGATCTGTCGACATGTTGGATAGACTATAAGAAGGCCTATGACTCGGTGCCACATACATGGCTCATGAGGGTGCTAGAGTTGTATAAAATTGATGCAACCCTGCGCACCTTCCTGATGTCGTGTATGGGGCAATGGAGGACAGTCCTTCGCTATCCAGGATGTCGGCAAATCCAGAGGAATAGTGAGCCTATAAGGATAGAGCGGGGTATATTTCAGGGCGACAGTTTGAGTCCACTTTGGTTCTGCTTAGCCTTGAATCCTCTTAGCACGCTGCTGGAGGATTCAGGTCTAGGCTATCGGTTAAAGAGAGGTGGTCAGGTTATATCTCACTTTCTTTACATGGATGACCTGACTCTTTGCCCCCAACGATTTGCAACTGATGGAGCTATTGAAGGTCACTAAAACTTTCAGTAGCGCCATTAGGATGGAATTCGGTGTGGACAAATGTGCGGTCATGAATGTAAAGCGAGGGAGGATTGTGGAGTCTGTGGGAACCCAGCTCACAGATTCCATAAATCTTAGATCCCTCTCAGCAACCGAAACCTATAAGTATTTGGGTATGTCGGAAGCACTGGGCATCAATGTTACCGACATGAAACAATCGTTGAGGGAGCGCTTCCTTGGCCGCCTGAGAAAAGTATTTGTCGGCGGCGTTGTCGTAAACATCACGTGCACCGATCACGCCACCGACAAGTACGTCACTCGACTTCTCCCACCGCCCCACTGCTCGACTTGTTTTGACACCAGTATAAAAGAGCGAGCAACGAAGCGGCGGGGGACTTGACCATTGGACATCGTACGGACATCATGTGCTCAGAAACTATATCGCGTTCGTATCTGGTTGTATCGTGTACCTACAGTGCTTGATTTGCTAATGTGATTAAATTGTTCATGAAATTATAATCTGATGTGAAGTGCAAACCGTTTTTCTATTGCGCAATAACCAACACTACCCACATAGTACGCCCACAGTAATTAAGATATGCCTGATAATAATGACACACACTTTACCTTTTCCTACATCAGAAGTGGGATTCGTGTTGGTTCATGCGCAAAATCAGAACTCTAAAAGTAAAAGTGACCGTTGACATTTTAAAAACAAAGTGCAAACTGCGAACGTTTATTAAATAATCGTGTGGATCTGTTCGAGTTAAACCCAGACAAACCAGATACGGATGCGCGATCATAGTGAATGTTGTTTTGGGCATAGGCTGTATGCCAAAACACCTTTGCCCAGTAACGCGCCAGTTGCGCCCTACCGCCATGTCAGAAAAAAAAAGTGTCTAAAAGTTCGACGTATCCCGTTCCCGTAATTAGAAAACGCGATATAATCTGTGACGCGATAGGACGCGTGTGCAAACGTAACGGCACACAATACGACAGCTGATTTATGATTTGCTGAAAATTCACTGCACGGAGGTCGTGTTGTGGCCGTCATTAAGGCGCACAAATGAAGCAGTATCAACGTGGCTATCGTAAATAGTACGAAGGACGTAGCATGGAGCTACCAGTGACGTGGAGTGACTTCAAGAATCGAGCCAAGCAGCCCGCAGCCGTCGGTGAAGCCCTTCGTGTGCTGCAAGTGAGGGCATCCAGGACATGTCGCGGCCCGGTGCACGAGAAGTGGCAGCCAAGCAGATGGTGGAGGTGGAGCACGCGCTGCAAGCAGCAGCGGCGAGTGGATGTTTGCGTCGTACAACTACCGCAGGCACGTTAGAAGATAAAGGTGATCTGTATTGTTTTTTGTTTACGATTCTGGTGCTGAATGCTCGTTAGTAAAAGCAAGTTGTGCAGCCAAATTAAGTGCCAAACGAGTTAACAATGTTGTTGCGATGACTGGTATTGGTTAAACGCGTGTATTCAGCACAAAACTTGAAATTTTATTACATTTCTACACATTTACTTGCAAAGTATTATTTTGGGTAGGCTATTTTGTGTTATTAGAAAACGAGCAGTGAAATCAGATTAGCAGACTAATCTAGATCGGAAGTTCAGAGGTCCATTTAAGGTAGTGGAAGTTTTGACAAGTGATCGTTATGTTTTGAAGTCCCTTTCTTCCGCCGGACGTACAAGTACGCACACTACCGACTGCGTAAAATAACTGACGTTGACATGCACGACTGCACGTAGGTGACGATGACGAGACTAGCCATGACGAAAATGATAACGCTGACAAGACTAGTTGAATACTAAGTAGTTAACTTAAGATTTAGATTACCTAGCATAGTAAGAGTTTTCTTATAATCTGTAACGCTATAGGAAAAATAAAGTAACATGTTGAACAAACCTACTTTAAGAATTATTTTGATAAAGGCTCGAAATGATTATCTTGATGGTGTTGTTTGTAACCGGATGGAGGTTACATGTGGAGGTGACCGGATAGAGGTTGCCTCTTGTGTTTTTGACCGGATGGAGGTCGATTGGTTTGATGCTTATGACCGGATGGAGGTTATAAGTGTGATGATGAAGGCCGGATGGAGGTCAGAGTATGAGCATTGCAATATTTTAATGAGTTTCCTATTATTTGAATGAGTATGGGTGTTGTTCGACATGTCGGCTTTGAGAGAAAGAGTTTGTTGTGATTTTCATCAGAACCTGTAATAATTTTGGTCAGAATTGGCCGAGTGGAACATGCACTGCTGTTGATTTTTTTTGGTTACAGGTTAACACACAAGGATGTGTGCAAGCAGAATGACAGTGGTGGACAGCGCTGTACTCTTTGGATCTCCTGTACGAATAATCGCTGATCAAGGACGGTGCTTTTCGAGCGAGGAGTTTCACGACTTCTGCCAAGGAAACGGTGGATTGCAACCACTACAGCCATTAAGCCAGCTACAGATCTTTTGTCTACTGAATTTGGTGAGTCGTTTTCATTTTGTTTTGACTCAGGTATCGAGTGCTTCCCTGGTAAACAACAGCAAAAAAAACTGTTACATTGTTAGTTATAGCCCAATTTAGTTAACGATGCGATTTTTAAATACGCTCACGATAGGTTATGAATGATGCCAGTAGGTTATGTACCAGTCGAAGTTGATTGTGATCACAGTGGTAATGAGCTATGAGCAAGCCTAAGTAGTGGGAACCACGCGAGTAGGGGTTCTCTATCGGCCGTAGTAAAAAGTGTGTAGTCACAGGGGTGATACACATGGATCCATGCGCTGGATGTGTGAGAGCAATGCGATTGCTGGTCGGCCGGAGTGCCGTGGCGTTAGAGTGGTTTACTCGTCTGTGGGTTTCCAGGTGTCTAAGGCTCTTAGTGAAAAAGATTGTTGTAATGTGGATAACGATGGTACATGGCTCTGGTTGATATTTTTTTTGCTATGATTAATTAAAGTTTGATTACATGGCTCTGGTTGAATCAAGAACGCTAATGAGGCTAAGGCATATGCCATGGCACAGGCCAAGGGATCAGAGTATTAATGACGAATTTGAGGAAAGCTAAGTAAAAGTCTTGTTGATGAAACAGAGTAGAAATTAAGTCGAGTGATAGTGGTGAATCTTAGTTCGGCTGGTCGGGGACCATACCAGTAGTTATTACATAGTCGTAGCCCTGTAGAAATCGGTGTCTCTTGAGGCAACTCAAGTAGTCCGTGGGTGCGCGATGCGTGTTTAACTCTGGCGGAGGTCGGGGTCTTGTAGAGACCATAGAGCCCGTGGGACTCGGAATTCAGGAGGAATTCAATGAAACAAACATGAAGTTTGTTGTAGGGGCTTAATGAAAAGCCACAGTCCATGAATAAGATTCCTGCTGTGTTTTGTGATGCTCTAAGGATGTTTTATTGGCTGCTCCATCATGTTTAGTTGATTATTTAGTTTGTGATCTTGAGATTTGGGAATCAAATAATGATACTATCTCTGCCAATAGTGATACTATCTCTGCCAATAGTGATACCATGTCTGCTAAGTCCCACTATATCTACCAGTTCTCATAATAATGCAAATTGTAGAAACCCTGGTTTACGTGCTACTTCAGTAGAATCAATTGGTCCTGAGTCAATTACCATTATAACAGAAGCACTTGTACATCAACCAAAATATTGAGCTATTTGTTAATTAAGCTAAAGGAACGATACTTGTTTGGCCTAGCTACGTCCGGTCCAGTTTAACTGTAGGGACACACCTGAAAGGCAAAACAATTACCGGACCAGGAAGCTAATCTTGTAGGGTCAAAAACTGATCGGACCAGGAAGCTAATCTTGTAGGGTCAGAAATTGACCGGACCAGGAAGCTAATCCTGTAGGGTCAGAAATTGACCGGACCAAGAAACAAGTCTTGTAGAGTCATGGCTGACTGGACCAAGTGGTTAAATATCTGAAGGGTCTAACTTGACCGGACCAGAAACAATAGCAGGATGACCAAACGGTAGTTAATCAGTTTTTCATGCTTTAGATGTAACATTGTAATAATCGTAATTAGTAATCAAATAATGATTAATGCTCTGAACTCAATTTTTTTAGTTTGTGCGAATTTTCATTGTGTTTTAGTCTGTACCAAATTCGGTCAGAAGTGACCGAACTATGTGATATTTTGCGGGGTATGTTTCTTTGCAGATTAACACACGAGAATGTGTGCGAGCAAGATGGTCGTGTCGGCGTCATTCATTGACTATTCTGAACGCCAGTGTCACCCGGCGGCGCTCGACAGAGTCTAGCCTGAGTTCGTGTGGAGTCGAAGAGAGCGCGCAGTGGTGTAACGAGACAGTCTTGGCTCTGGCGTGTCACGGTGAACGTACGTTACGGAAGCATCGTACGTTCCCGTGACCCCTGGTGTAGGTGTGAGATGGAACACCGGGGTGGTTTTTAGTCAGTAAGAGTCTGACAGACCCCTCCGCTCGCCCCGTGGCGGAGGACATCCATGAGGATTTTCCACCCCGGAAAGTGTATGACGGGGCACAAGTTGCACTTTATGTCCGTTTATTCGGAGCCGATCAATAGTAACGCGAGCTGATGTCCATAGAACTAATGATGACAGTTAAATTGCAATAATCATTGTAGGGTTAAACCGGTCCAATGATAAATCAGCTATAGGGAATAATAATATTCCGGACTAGCCAAAATAAGATAAAATAAATTCTGAAGGGCTTGTAGCCGGACCAGAACTTGTTAATCTGTAGGGCTTGTAGCCAGACCAGAGCTTGTTAATCTGAAGGGTCAATGAAGACCGGTCCAGAAGTTTTAATCTGAAGGGTCATTGAAAACCGGTCCAGATTGTAAAGTACGATTTTTGGTCAGGATAATCGAACGATTTATAATTATTACAGATGTACGAATTGTAAGCGCACGAGGACGTCCGCATGTCAGTATGGCCGTGTCGGCGGCGTTGTCGTAAACATCACGTGCACCGATCACGCCACCGACAAGTACGTCACTCGACTTCTCCCACCGCCCCACTGCTCGACTTGTTTTGACACCAGTATAAAAGAGCGAGCAACGAAGCGGCGGGGGACTTGACCATTGGACATCGTACGGACATCATGTGCTCAGAAACTATATCGCGTTCGTATCTGGTTGTATCGTGTACCTACAGTGCTTGATTTGCTAATGTGATTAAATTGTTCATGAAATTATAATCTGATGTGAAGTGCAAACCGTTTTTCTATTGCGCAATAACCAACACTACCCACATAGTACGCCCACAGTAATTAAGATATGCCTGATAATAATGACACACACTTTACCTTTTCCTACATATTTAATAGTCTTTTATCAGGCGGAAATAAGGTGCGTGCCTCCAATGGTTGGGTCATGCCGGTTTTGATGTACTCTTTCGGCATACTCAAATGGACTCAAACAGAGCTAGACGCCCTGGATAGGCGGGTCCGTACATTGTTGACGGCATATCGAATGCATCACCCACGTTCTTCGGTTATGAGACTGTATATCCCACGGAAGTGTGGAGGTCGAGGCTTTTTAAATGCTAAGAATCTTCACAATCGTGAGATATGTAGTCTCAGGGAATATTTCCTAGAAGCCGACGTGGGGATGCATCGAGATGTTGTAGCAGTGGACAAGGACCTTACCGCGCTCTCCTTGGCTAAAGAGAACTGGCGCAAACCTGTAGTGCTTGACACTAACGACCGCATGGAGGTATGGCAGAGTAAGGAGCTTCACGGACGCTTTTTCCGGGCCCTACACGGGCCCGATGTAGACTTTCTAGCGTCCGTAGCCTGGCTACGTTCCGGGGAACTCTTCGGAGAAACCGAAAGGTTTGTCTGTGCAATTATGGACGAAGTTATGATGACGAATAACTACCGGAGATTTATTGTGAAGGACGGTACGGTTGACGTATGTCGGGCATGCCACCGTCCGAGCGAATCAATCCGTCACATTATCTCCGGGTGTTCTCGTCTCGCTAACGGAGAATATTTGCATAGACACAACCTTGTAGCCAGGATTATCCATCAGCAACTTGCTCTGCAGTATAGCCTTGTGGAATCGGAGGTACCGTACTACAGGTATGCGCCCGACCCAGTTCTCGAAAATGGCCATATCAGACTGTACTGGGATCAATCCATCATCACTGACAGGACTATTATAGCTAATAAGCCTGATATAGTGGTGGTGGATCGATCAGAGCGGCGCGCAATGATTGTTGACATAACCGTCCCGCATGACGAGAACCTCGTGAAAGCCGAGAAAGATAAGCAAATCAAGTATCTTGACTTGGCTCGCGAGATTGTCGACATGTGGGATGTGGACTCAGCGATCATTATGCCGATAGTCGTGACAGCCAATGGTTTAATAGCCAAGAGCCTCGACCAACACCTAAGGAGGCTCTCGTTGGGCAGCTGGATCAAGGGCTTGATTCAGAGAGCGGTACTTTTGGACACGGCCCGCATTGTTAGGAGGTTCCTCTCTCTGGAGCCCTGACCGCCGGTAGCTTGAACCCTGTTCCCGATACCGGTGGGCTACAATTTTTTATATTTTAAAATGTTTTTTTTTTGTAAGGAATATTTTAAAATATAATAAGTTTGTTAAAAAATAAATAAAGGAAATAATAATACCATTCCATTCCATTTTCGAATTCCATAATTGTTTTTCCATTATTTTATTGTAAGTGGCCAGACCCAGAAACTTTCAGTACCTATGCTGTATTCCCCACGTATATGTTTATAGCTAGCTATATTAATATGATTATCGAATTGCGAATACAACTCAACTCACTCAATTCAAACATTATGCGAACATAATTACCAACTTTCTTACTTGTAAATAGGGTTCTCGGAACGACTTCTAATTAGCATATTAAATCTGTCCGCTCTGTCACATCGGGAAAACATCGGAAGTTTATAAAAATGTTTTGCGTGATGTGTACGCAGACATGATTGCAGATAATTGATAGGTAACCCTTGACGCGCGACAATAGCCGAGCCGCGTAAAGCCAATCCCTGGTATATGAGCCAACACTGGATGGTGCTAATAGTACACAGACATTGTCCTACACAATTTTGAAAATAATCATACAAATCTCTTTCGAGCTTGCTAGCTCGAAACAGAAGGCCAATTCTCGTAATTTAAAACGTTCAAAATCTAGTCGCAGTCTCATCTCAGCGACAAAGAAATGTCAAAAACTTGTCAAAATGTAGGGAAATTTGAAGTATTTTTTGACAGATTGAGACTGAGATCTGAGGGGCAATTCTACTAATTTTAACAACGTTCACAGTCTGATCTCAGTCTCAATCTGTCAAAAAATACCTCTAATTTCCCTACATTTTGACAAGTTTTTGACATTTTCTTGTCGCCGAGATGAGACTGCGACTAGATTTTGAACGTTTTAAATTACGAGAATTGGCCTTCAGACTGTGAACGTTGTTAAAATTAGTAGAATTGCCCCTCAGATTTGTATGATTATTTTCATGAGCACCTTAGTTGATTAGTTTTTACCGCACAGAGTTGGCCCCAATGACGAAATATAAATAGACGCGTCATGCATGAACATCACGGCAATCGAAAATAGCGTAAATACCAGATAACTAATACGCACGAAAAAAGGGAAAGAAAATTAAATTTCATCTACGGAATTTCTGTTGTTACAGAGATAAATATATTACTTTAAATACGTTGTCATTCTGTGGTGCATGCCGTGTATGCTCATTAACCGAGCGCGTAAAAAAGAAGGAACGTGGGGAAAAATGGACACTCGATTTTCTCGTATTGATATAAGTAGGGGATTTAATTAATAATTGTTTTATTTTATTTTATTATCTTTTGTTTGTTGTGCTTAACATGTCATCAAAATGTGTCTAAATAAATTTATTATTTATTATTATTATTTAAATTTACGGGTAAAATAATAAATAATTTTCGATTCTTCAAAATATGAATGCAGTATTTCGCAAGAGTAATTATTGTTAATTAATTAATAAAACATAATATAATAGTATAATCATAAAAATTATTCTTCGTTACGTATAATGTCGCTGGCTAGAAAATGTTCCGAGGAGACCCTAGAGTAGGTCAACGGGAATGTCCGAAAGGGTTACCGCTAGCCCGGAACATAAAGGGCTAAGGAAGGAACACGGGTGGGTTTTAGTCAGTAAGAGTCTGACACTCCCTTCCGCTCCACCCAGAGCGGGAGGGGTCATTTGATGATATCCCATCCGGAAAAAAAGACCCTAGAGTATTTTGTGGGTAGCCAATCGTCTTCACGTCGTTGAGCCCTGATAACGCTTAACCACTTTTCACTCATAAGCCCATCTTTAGGTAATCTAAATAATATATTGATCATTAATTAGGTTTCATAACACATATTATATTCAAAAAATATTATTCATCAAAATAAAAACAATGTAGGTTTTATATATACTGATGCAAAGTACCCCATCTTCCCCTAACGGCACGTTACTTACCTCAGGCGCCAGCCGCCTTTAGAAGGCATCGAAAAAACTAAAATATATTTTTCTTGATACTTACGCATGAAATGATACTTTTTTATCTTTCACAGTTGCGGTATAATTTTTACATTTCCCGAAAACACAGGACGGCATTTTTTTTGATATTTGAGTTATTCACACAAATTAGTTATTTTATTGTCAGGTGATTACCTCGCATTCATGTTGCTACTACAGAGCGCGGGCAACGTATGTATAGTTTATATATCATTGGTTGGCCCTCATGAGGGCCAACCAATGATACATGATTGTTCTTTTATCTGTTGCAAACACATGTGTTTGCAACAGATAAAAGAACAATCATGTTCGCACTCAACACTTTTCTATAGCTACGCGCGATACCGCAACATGATTGTCCCTTATAGAAAGTAAGGCGTCTAGGAATAAATCTGTGCCGAATATGGAGTGAGTTACAGCGAGACAAGTGTATTGCATCGACATAGTTTACATTCGTTTGTTATTATTTCAGTCAGTTGAACTAAGACATTGACCTAGGTGACTTGTTATTTAATGAGTACTGGGTAGTAATAAAAGCTCCGAAATAAAAATGAGCATACTTAAAATATGAAATTTACTGGTGTATATACAAATTTTCCGACAACTTACAAGTTTTCTATGTGTTTCCATAGACACTTCTAAGAAATATTTAAATTTGCTTGTAATCAATATCATTCATTACCTACAATCATTACTTACACCTACTTTCCTGCCACTCTAATCTATAATAAAGGCATTTGTGTTCTCAATCACTCGCTCTTGCATCCTATGTCGACGGAGCCCCGCGACGCGAAGCTCCTATTTCTGTGTAAAGGGCTTAAAGTAACCTAACCATTTTTTGATTTTGTTCCGGGGTGAAAAATCCTCATGGATGTCCGCCGCCCTGGGGCGGCGGGGTCTGTCAGACTCCCTCACTGTTACTGACTAAAAACCACCCCGGTGTTCCATCTCACACCTACGCTGGGTGTCGCGGGAATGTACGATCCTTCCGCAACCCCCGACTGGTGCCGGCCCGCCACCGCGGGCCTCGTCTAGTCAGGGGGGGAGTGAGGTGTTTGACTCCCCACGACGTCTAAGAGGGGCGCGCGTGGAACTCTACGCGCCGCCACCTCGAGTCCTGACGTGTGGGGGGCGACGGACGTCCCCGAGTCCGTCGCCCCTGGACCCATTTAGGGGGGCTGGAAGAGGGCGTTGTCCGCCCTCCGCCGACGCCCGGTGCGCCAGCTGCGGGCCGGGTGAATGGACGAGATCTCCCTCTCCTTAACATAACCTAACCTAACCTAACCAAACCTAACCTCGGGGTGCTCGCTCAGCATCCTACGTCGCCTATCGACCGACCGCAACCATGCAACCGATATAACCCGAAATACGCACGAAACGCCCGCGCCGGCCTACGAGTAGGTAGTTATTATAATAAAAATTGAGAGTTAAAAAAGTTATTCTAGAACCAATAGTAGAAATTAAGCTTTTTTCTATAGTGTGAAAAAAACGATTATTTTAGCAGAACATTATTTATTTATTTATTTCCCACCATACAATTATCTTTACAGGTTTGTCACCTAATGCGATAACGTAGACAACTTACAAACTACAGTTACACCGTTACAAACTAACAATTCGGCTTCGGAACATAAGTTTTCGGCCTGAGTTAATACGTAATAGCTTTGTCCATTAGAAATAATAACGGGTACGCATAATATTGCGACTCAACGCCTAGAGCGCTGGTTCATACACAGATATTGGCTTCGCGCAGCCGGGCCGCGGCGCGTCGCGGCGCGCTGCGGTGCTGTAGGTAATTAAAACGCGGCGAGGCGCACGAGTGTGCCCTCCACGCACGTCACGCAAACGCGGCGAGGAGCGCGAGTGCGCCCTCCACGTCACACAAACACAAACACGTGCGCCACTCTTACCGCGCGTTATGATCGCCTCGCCGCACACTATTTTCTCTCTCAATTTTACTAATCAAACATTTAATTTAAGTAACCCTGTAGTCTGAATCAAATATCATACTTCTCTACAAAAAGGGCGACCCGAAGGATATTGGCAACTACAGACCGACAAGCTTGTTACCGACCCTCTACAAACTCTTCTCCACCATTATAAACAAATGAATCAGATCAGTAGTACAGTAACGATCCATAAGTGGACTGCCACCAGAATGCTCATTTTAGCCTGCACGCTAGATCTTCGTCTATCTATGTGTGTGTGATGTTTTAATGTAGACAGTAACGCGCACACGGTATAACTACGAAAGCGCGATGTTGGTTGGTCAGATGCATGTGTGGTCAACACTAATAAAGATACCTACCATATATTATCGACCACAGGGCCTATTTAAAAGTAATGCTAAAATTCGAAGAGATAATTATAAGCAGAGCGATGGCAGGTTCGCACAACTGGGTGGATGTTATTGTGTGTGCGTGAAGTGGAGAGGGTTCGAACCTCAGTGCGCGCTTGCAACTCTTTTTGTTCTTTTCGTTTTTGTGTCAAAGTTCAATTATTTTTTTTTTTATTTTTTATTGAGAAGAACAGCAAACAGTTACATTATAAGAACTTACAACTAGTTTAACAAATAGCAATTTGGTTATAAAGTAACCCACAACGCTGTCCACAAGTAGGCATAGAAGTTTTAGAAAAAAAAAGAGCTAATCGCTAGGAACATTATAATATAACAAATTTGTACAAAATTAAAGTTAAAAGATAACAAAATTATACAGTATTAATATATTAAGGAGCACTTGTGAAATCTAATAGAGAATGGCGAATGAGGTTTTTAAGTTTTCTTATAGTGCAATTAAATATATCTATATTTACAAAGATACTGTTGTATGTGTCAACCATACGGCGAACAGGTGAGCGCAGACCTGAGTTAGTTCGGCAAGTATTCAAAGCGAAAAGAGTACCTGCGCGTACCTGCCGCCTGTGAATGGTTCGAGGTACAGCATAGCAAATCACACTGTTCAGATTTGTACAGTTAAACTTGTTTCTGACAATTTTATATAATACTGTGGCTTCGAGGTAATTCCTTCTAGAGCTAAGGGGGAGGAGCTTGTACTTGCTGAGTAATTGAGAGTATGAAAAGTAGGATTTGTGGCATCTGTAGTGCATAGCACGCAAGAATTTGTACTGTACATTTTCAACCATTTCAGAATATTTTTTGTAGAAAGGATTCCATATTGACACTGCATAATCTAGCTGTGAACGAACAAGTGCCTTATATAAGCATAAATATGACGAGGTTCTCTTGAAGTCAAGGGTGGACCGCATGATAAAACCAAATAGCTGGAAAGCTTTGCTGACAATTTTGTTAATGTGGGAGTCTAGGCATAGTTTAGAGTCAAGTATAACGCCGAGGTCACGAATTAAAGTCAGTTGAGACAGAGGCACTTGGCAAAGGGTGTAAGCGAATTTAATAATATGCTTATTTTTAGTGAACGTAAGGTAGCTGCACTTCGGTAAACTTAGTTTTAATTTGTTGCTGCGGCAGTAGTCTGTAAGTCTATCAAGGTCTTGTTGGAGTAAAATGCAATCATCGACAGTTTTGGTGGACTTGTAGATCTTCAGGTCATCGGCGTACAATAGAAATTCAGTGTTGCGGAAACAGTGACCTATATCGTTAATAAATATATTAAATAAGAGCGGACCAAGGATGGAGCCCTGTGGGACACCAGACGTGACTTCATAAATATTTGACCTGTAACCGTTGATTACTACCCGTTGACAGCGGTTCGATATATACGAAGCAAACCATCGAAGCAAATTGCCACGAATTCCGTTAAAGGCAATTTTATTAAGCAGCAGCTCATGGTCCACCCTGTCAAAGGCATTGCAAAAATCTGTATAAACAGCGTCTACTTGCAGGCCCCTGTCAAAACTATCAAATAAGAAGCTGGAGAAAGACAGGAGGTTTGTGGTAGTAGACCGCTGTTTAACGAAGCCGTGTTGCTGTTGTATAATGACGTTATGTAAGAATGGATATATTTCATTATGGACGAGTCTTTCAAAAACCTTTGACAAAGTGGAGAGGATCGAGATTGGACGGTAGTTCTCCACATTACTCTTCGACCCACCCTTGTGTACAGGTGTGATGTTTGC
This sequence comes from Luperina nickerlii, assembly GCA_963855955.1. Lineage (NCBI taxonomy): Eukaryota > Metazoa > Arthropoda > Insecta > Lepidoptera > Noctuidae > Luperina > Luperina nickerlii. Next base: position 24,443,949 of record OY979669.1, read on the forward strand.
ACGCTTCCATTCTTTTGGAAATACTCCCTCAGTGATGCACTTATTATAAATTATGACCAACGGTTTGCAGATATAAGTAGCAGTGTAACGTAGAAAATAAGCAGGTATGCCGTCAGGTCCTGGACCTTTGGTGGGATCCAGAGACTTGAGTTCTTTTAGGATCTTGTTTTCATCAAAGCGTAAGCTAGAAATAATATCACAACTCGAGGAAGTTTCCGCGGGTGGTTGCCATTGTGACAGGAGTGGCGATGCAGGTTCATAAACGGAGTGGAAGAAATTCGAAAACATATCGCAGATTACTTCTGGTTCACTGGATTGAGTGTCTTTGTAGTGAACTTTTGCTGGGATGCACGGTTTGTCTTTTCGATTTGAGACATATCGATGGCCCCACCGAATAAACGTGCAAGAGCTCTTACACGAATTTTTTTTTTTCATATTTCGTTTCTTTTGCCTATCCTGCACCTACTTAATTTTTTTTATGAATCTTAGACTCAAAACACGCCTTTTATAATAGTGAATTTCTTTATTCTAGGGAAATTATTAATTTAAAAAATACAGGAATAATAGTTTATGCTTTTAATACATGCTTTTCGAGTCGCTAAATATACAAGAATAAACGTGTTAAAACCTACAGACGTTTGAGAAGATTTGTGATTATTTTTGAATTTGGGTAATGGCTTCTTACACGTTTATTCGTGTAGAAATGTATGCAAATTTTATTACTAATGTTATATTCCACAAAATGGAAGTTTGAATTTAGATAGGATAATAAAATTAAAGTATTGCATTGTCTCTTACTATAATTATTTTTTTATAACAATTATGTTCAAGATTCAAACATTAATATTCTTTGCATATTAGTTAAAAGTTTATAGCTATTAACGGTAAATACACAAATGTTTACGCGATAAATTCTATTGCAATCGTACGTAACGTTAGAAAAGGGTGCGGAATATGATATTATGAAAATGTTTAGTTCCGGTTTGGGAGACTAAAACATTTTTTTTTTCAAATTTGATGCCTTTTTTAAGAAGATCCGGAAATTTTCTATACAAACCGCGTAGTTTGAAAATTTATTGTAATTATTTTCAATACGAAAAAATTCTTCAAAAAAATTCTAATTTCGATTTAGACGATTCTTTAGGAGCCCATAACTAGACAAATATTAGGTCTACAATGAAATTGGCGTTTTGTACGGGAGGAATATAAATTCATTTTTTTTTGTAAAATATATTTAATTAATCAAAGTAAATAAAAACAAATATACCGTTGTTATCTATGCACTTTTGCCATCTCATAGGTAGTTCATTGATCCCTTCACTAAAAAAACCATGGGGGCGAGAATCAATGAACTCTTTGAAGGTGGTTTGGACTGCCGCATCGAAGTTGAATTTTTTTCCTTATAAGAAGTTGTCCAAATTCCGGAAAAAATGGTAATCTGTTGGAGCAAGGTCCGGGGAGTACGGTGGATGTCGCAGACATTCCAATTGTAGCTCATCTAACTTAGTGGTTGTTTGTTGTGCAGTGTGTGGTCTTGCGTTGTCGTGAAGCAGCAGTGGCCTAGAGCGATTGACCAATCTCGGTTGTTTAGCAGCTAGTTCTTCCTTCATGGTTTGCAGTTGCTGACAATAGATATCTGCCGTATTCGTTTGGCCAGATTTTAGAAAGCTGTAGTGGACGACACCGGCACTAGTCCACCAAACACTCACAAGTAACTTTTTCCGAGTCAATTTTCGTTTAGGGCAGGATTTGACTGGTTCTCCAGGGTTCAGCCATTGCGACGAGCGCTTCCGATTATCGTACCATATCCACTTTTCACCACAAGTAATGATTCGATTTAAAATCCCTTCATTATTGTGTCGGTTTGCTTCAAGTGGATCAATACAGTTTTATCACTTACCCCGAAGCCTGCAGCTATCTCTGATGTGCTTTGTGATGGATCCGCTTCCACAATAGCCTTTAATTCTTCATTTTCCACTTTGGTCTCCGGCCGTCTACGGGGTTGGTTCTGAAGGACGAAATTTCCAGAACAAAAACGTTGAAACCAAAAACGCACCGTGCTTTCTTTTGCGACACCAGCGCCGTACACATCACTAATCCTTCGAGCTGTTTTTGCAGCACTGGTGCCACGGTAGAACTCGTACTCGTAAATATACCAATATTTCATGTTTTCCATTGAGCGGTAATAAGCGACGCCAAAGAAATAAATAATGAGGAAAAAACAAATTAATGACTGTTTTCAAAACTCAAATGTACCAGCTAAATTAATGTATAAATTTGAATTTGGAATTCTTAACCAAAGAGGAGATATTTCAGATCAAATTGGTCAGTACCACAAAACGCTAATTTCATATGTAAGGACCTAATATAAATCATATTTTTAAAAAAATTGTGTTCGTATTTATATCTACTAAAAGTATAACTGGACCTAATGTGAACAAATTTCAGAACCTCACTTTTTTCCCTATCCGCTTGACGTGAAATGCCCCCTATACCAATTCCGTTATTTAAGGACTTGATAAGTCCGTGTGATTCAGGAGCAATATCAAATCATTATCAAAGTTTTTATAAACATCTACGGTACGACCAATTATCACATACGGTTCTTTAGTTTGGTGGCCCAGGACCAACCTAAGTACAACCCAAAAGGATCTCGAGAAACTGCAAAGATTTGCCTGCGTAGCAATCACCGGCAGCATGAGGACTTCCCCCACTGCTGCCTTACAGGTGATGCTGGGGCTACCTCCCCTACAACTCGTCGTAAGAGAGGAGGCGGCCATAGCGACTTTCAGACTCGAAGTATCCGGCTCCCTAAGCAATGATTCTAGAATCAAACACACACGCATCAGAGAAGATGCAATCAAAGAACAACCGATGATGACATCACCCATCGACAGAACCCTGAAGACCCACTGCTTCCAAAAACACTACAACATAGAGCTCATAGAGGAGTTGTGTGACTACTCAGGTACAACAGAGCTAAGAATTTACACTGATGGATCAAAGACCGACGAAGGGACGGGCGTCGGGGTGTTCTCCAACGACCTAAACATTAAGATATCCAAACCACTTGGAATGCTCAACTCCGTTTACCAAGCAGAGTGTGTAGGTATTATCCAAGCGGCACACGCTATAGAGGCCAGGGGGGTTACGGATACCAATATCCGAATACTCTCCGACAGTGCCTCAGTTCTTCAATCCCTAAAGAGTAATCAGATCACGTCGAGACTAACACTAGAATGCCACAAGGCCCTAGAACGAATCACGGTACTAAATCGCAACACAATAACGCTACAATGGATTAGAGGTCATAGTGGATCACTTGGAAACGATGCGGCTGACGAACTTGCCAGAAGAGGATCCAGCACAAGACCCTACGGACCTGAACCCATTGTGCCCATTCCTTTCAAGCAGCTAAGAAGCTGGTTAAAGGATCACACTCGAATACAAGCGGAAAAATGGTGGACCTCGACACCAGGATGTAGGCAATCCAAGGAAGCTATGCCATCCCTGGATACAAAGCTGTCCAGGCGCCTTCTGCGCCTGGACAGAGACAGCCTGCGCCTGGTGGCGGGGACCATCACTGGACACTGTTCACTAAATAAACACTTCCATACCCTGGGAATCACTGACAGTCCCCTGTGCAGAGCATGCATGGAGGCGGAGGAAACGGTGGCGCATGTGCTTCTTGAGTGCACAGGCGTTACCAAGATTCGCGAGGAGACCCTGGGAACACCAACATCCCTTGCGGATGCCCTGAGGAGACCGGGAAGTCTAATCTGCTTCTGGAGGGACCTCCCTCCAGAAGCAGATTAGACAGGGCAGGGCTGGTTGGAGTAATCGGCCACCATGGCTCACGCACAATGGTCCACTTCAAGGACTAAGTGCGGAAACCTAAACCCCATGATAGATAGATAGAAACATCTACGGTCATTGGAAAACTCTATCTCGGTCTCCAATGATAGTAAGGAGGACGATTAGTGTTTCTAATATTGCAATTCGTTTTTTTTTTATCAGTAATACTAGTACTTTGTGTTCACGTGGATTAATACATATAATTATATTTTTTTAATTCTTTATACATTTGTATTTTATTTCATCCTTTTACAAAATTATTTATATTATTATACCATGCATTAACAAAGATGTATTACATAAATGAAAACTGATCCTAATAACACTAATATTAATGCATACGATCTTTCCAATCACATAATAGCAGTACATTGTACTGTAAACAAGCGTGTAAATAGTTATAACTGGGTTCCAAAATGAACTTGATTTACGGAGAATAATAGTGTAACATAACAGTACGTTTTATTCTTTGTGTATTATTACACGAATAAACGTGCAATGATATATTACTGTGACCTAGTCATGCAAATTTCACAAGAGTAAAAAAATTAAATAGTTTTTCATGAATTTCCTGAAACTCGTTGATGTTTTAAAAAAAGTAAAAATACAAGTCTATAGTTTATTTTTTTACCTATAATTCGATCATACATTATTTATACCTATTTACCATGAAATGAGCGTTATTGAAATTTTAACGTTTTTATTTTTTGCTGAAAAGTTGTCATTTTTCTCTTACACGTTTATTCGGTGGGGCCATCGATATGTCCAGAAGTGTTTGACATTTGTGTGCAGGCTATCTTCTACTGAGTTTATATACTTGGAAAAGCATTTTCCGCACATTTCCCCAAAATTGGCTCTAAGCGTTCTGAATACCTCGTAATCCGATATGTTTCCATACTTCTTCCACTTGATCCAGGCCCTCTGTTTCTTTTTAAATGTGTTTATCAAAGGACGCGAGAACCAGACTGGGTAATTGGAAGATCTCGAACAAGATAGAGGAGTGTGTAGCCTGATAATGTGGTCTAGTTTTTCATAGAACAATGTTAAAGCATCTTCAGATTTTCCGTGTATAAGAAGTTCTGGCCAGTCGGTTCTCTGTATCATGTCATTTATTTTTTCGTAGTCGGCTTTGTAGAAATTATATTTTTGTATAGACTTCCTGTCTAGGGGATTTTTAATTTTTATATTTATGTCACAAACAAGTGGGGGATGATAAACGTCAGCAGGTAGCAAGGGAGATGACTCTTGTTGCACACAACAGGGAAAGTTGGATATTAAAAGGTCAAATATATTGCTTTTGGAGTTAAATGTGCTGTTATACTGAGAGGCACTTAGAAGGGATATAAAATTATTAAGATGGTCACGAGACGGAGATAAACCAGAGCACAAGGGCGAGCTTATCGGGGTATTCATGGTAGCAGACATGTGCCACGTACCTTCTGGGACATTATAATCACCGGCTACACAGAAGTAATCGACATTAGGAGTACACAAAACTTCATACAGTGATTCGAAATGCTTTTCATATACAGGTGGGGGAGTTTTAGGAGGTATGTATGCAGCAGCCACGACGTGGTGCTTTAGTTTTTTACCACTAGGTATTTCAACAGCAATTTGTTCTATGTAGTTATGCAGTGGGGTAACGTTAGTGGAAGTGTTTAAGTCTATTTCAAAGGGTCGGAGGATTTTCAGTACAGCCACTAGAACACCGCCACCCTCCAGTTTATTAGTGCTAGCCCGATCGCGATCACACCTGTACACAACGTAGCGCTGGTCAATGAATTCATTATTATTGATTTCCGGCACTAACCATGTTTCTGTCAGTATAATAATATCATATGTTCTGGTGAGAATATTCATATATAAAGTATGCAGTTTTGTACGGATGCCCCTACAGTTTTGATAGTGTAGGCGACGCATATTAATATTGTTATTAATTAAATTAGCAATAAGATTTTAGCAATTAAGTTAGTTGTAAGTCTTTATTTCTGAACGTGTAACGCCATCTATTGGAGTATTTATAAATAAATAATTATAAAGACGTTAGTGGGTAGCAACTTTAATTTTGGTAAATTTTTCTATGCAAGTTTCGTCCACCCGCAGTTGGTAAGAGTATGTCCGCCGCGTTGAATCGTTTCGCTCGCACCAGCGTCTTTTCCCTTTGTCTACTTAAATTTTCGCGTTTCATTACCCTATCACCTACAATAAGTGTGGTCTTCGAGCCAAATATTAATCAGTGTAATGTTTAAATCCCCGCCGCGCGCCCCGCGTAAAGTTTTGACTCGCAAACAGCATCGGGAATTCGAGCGCCAGCAAATGCAAATGGCGAGCACATCGGCCAACGCACCTACGGAATCTAAAGTCAAATTACCTGTCCTAGGCACCGATAGTCTCATACCGTCTAAGGACATGGAACGAATGAAGAGTGAAACAGCAAAAATAAATACGCCGTTTGCGTCTATAAAAAGTGGTTCGATTACGTCTGCAAAATCGAAGCGATCTACGTCATCATCCATTGCTAGACGCAAGCAATTGGAATTAGAAGCCGCTGAAGCAAAAGCACAGATTCAGCTGGCCCTGATAGATATGAAGCTGGAAGCTGACCTTGCTCAAGTTGATGCTGAAGAGCTCCAAGGTGATGGCAGCGAAGCTAGTAGTGATGAGATCCTCCATAAGCAAGCACGTTCTGACGTCGAGGATTGGCTAAATCAAGATCACAACGAACCTACCTGCAGTTATCAGCATCAGCCGACGGCACCGTCAACTAGCCGTGCTCACGTCGGCCCCGTCCAGTGCACTGATGTTCCTGTTGATAGTATTCAGCAACTCGCACTTACCTTAAAAGACATGATGGCAACCTCGTCAGGCCAACGCGAGGACCGTCTACTCAGTCGCTTGTCTACTCCGCGTGACTTACCTGTTTTCAGTGGAGACTGTGTTGAGTGGCTACATTTTAAGAGTGCATACGATGAATCCACGCGAGTGTGTAAATTTACTGAATCCGAAAACCTGTGGAGACTACGCAAAGCGTTGCGAGGCGACGCTAAGGAGGCAGTTACCGACCTGCTAATCGGTAATACTCCGCCCGCAACTGTAATGGAAGCCCTAGACTTGAGGTTTGGTCGACCGGAAGTGATTATTCTGAACCTCACGACGCAGTTAAGGAAGCAACCTGCGTTACCTACCTCGTACCAGTACGATCTAATTAATTTTTCTATTAAAATTAATAACTGTGTGGCCACTATTCGTGCACTAAATCAACCTGATTATTTACGAAGCCCTGAACTCGCGTCAGCTGTTCTATCTAAGCTGCCGAGCACACTGATAGCAAAATGGACCGACTTTGCCTACCAGAAGTTAAGTGAAAATCAGTCAAAGTTGGAGTTAGTTGCAGCATTTCTTAAACATGAAGCAGAAATGTTATCGCTAATCGGAATACCTCAATGTCGTGAACAAAAGAAGCAGACCGAGGTGACAAAACGAGATGACAACAAATTTCGCACTAATCGACCCATATTAGCTACAACAGCTGTTGAGGAGGGCGATAAATGTAAATTTTGCACAAAGTTCAATCATTCACTGCCCGAGTGCCGCGCTTTCAAACGTGCAATGCGCCGTGATAGATGGAAGTTTGTAAAAATGAATGGCTTGTGTTATTGTTGCCTGACGTCACGACATGATAGGAATACATGCCCCGCACCTGTATGCGACATAGATGACTGTGGGCTTGCACACCACAAGTTGCTACACTGGAGCAAACCTACGTCATCACAATCGACACACGAGCCAGGCGGCGCGCGGCGTGAGCCCGCTGCGCCGGCCCCGGAGCCCGCGCAACCGTCATCACCGCCACCGCCGCTGTCAGCATCCGCGTCGGACGCGGCGCCCGCTGTAAATACTACTGTGGCGCACGTCGCGTCAAGCTGTGATAAACGCTTATCTTCGGATCACGTCATGTTAAAAGTGGTTGCAGTGAAAGTGTGTGGACCTAATGGTGTAGTGAATACGTATGCCCTACTGGACGATGCGGCCTCAGTGTCTATAATCGACTCGGATCTTGCTACCGAACTAGGACTAAAGTGTGAACAATCATGTGACATCAAGTTCATTGATGCCTTTGGACTGGAGGTGTATCAATCCGATGCACCGACCGTAAGTGCCCAGATAAGTGAATATAACAAAAACAATTATTATGACATTAAGTTACGCAAAGTGTCTAAATTAAATTTGCCAGCACAAAATTTAACTGTAATTAACGAATTAGATTGTAAACATTTGTCTAAAGTTAAAGATTACGTATGTAAAAGTCATGTAGTGCCTCGATTACTTATTGGCGAAGATAATTATGTTTTGATTGCGCCACTAGAAATTATTCATGGTAATAAAAATGAACCTTATGCCACTCGTTGTAAGTTAGGCTGGTCAATTCATGGTTATTGCGGTCGCACTCACTCCAGCAACGCTGCCAATGTGTTCACTCTCTCTCACACAGACCTAGGTCAAACTGATGAATTAAATAGTTTAATTAAACATTATTTTTCTCTAGACTCCATTGGAATTTCAACCTTATGCCGTGAGAATAGTGATAATTTAAGAGCACTGCAAATATTGGATGATACGTCACGTCTTATCGGAAGTCAATGGGAAGTAGGTTTGCCCTTCAAAAAAAAACGCTTTCACCATGCCTGATTCATATCAAGCCGCATCTTTGCGACTGCTGACTTTGATGCGGAAATTTCTTAAAGACGACTCGTACGCAGATCGTTATAGGAAGGAGGTAAACAAACTGTTTGTTGACGGTTACGCTCGGGAACTTAAGGAAAATGAACTCTCAGCTGACCACGTATGGTACCTTCCACATTTTGGTGTCCAGAATCCTAACAAACCGGGAAAGCTACGCCTCGTCTTCGACGCCGCATCAAAGGTAAATGGATTATGTCTTAACAGTTATTTATTAACAGGTCCGGACTTATATAATTCACTTATGGGAATTATGTTAAGATTTCGTGAAAATAAGGTTGTCATTGTAGGGGACATCAAGGACATGTTCTTAAGGGTTAAAATTAGGCCACAGGATCAACATGTTCTTAGATTCTTATGGCAAGAATCACCAAGCGCTCCCATAAAAACATGCGCCATGCAAAGTTTAATATTTGGTGCAACATGTTCTCCTTTTATAGCACAGTATATTAAAAATAAAATCGCACTTAAATATGACGACTTATACCCAGAAGCCGTACAAGTAATTATAAAAAATCATTACATGGATGATTGTTTGTATTCGACTCCTGATGCGAATAATGCTATCAAGTTAATACAACAAATTACTCAAATTCATAAAAACGGTGGATTTGAGATAAGAGGTTGGTTGAGCAATGACAAACAGGTTTTAGAAACAATACCGCCAGATGCGCTCGCGCCCACAGCTGTTCAATTCAAAGACGGAGCTATGAACACAACTGAGCGCACCTTAGGTTTGATGTGGCATCCGTCGGATGATACCTTTGGTTTTAAAGTATCATTTAATCGGGTTTTCGGAGGCGATATTAAATGGATTGGAGCCTCCTACTAAAGCTAAAATGCTTAGTGTTATAATGTCTGTTTATGATATTCATGGTTTTTTGTCGCCGTTTATTATAAAAAGTAAAATAATTTTTCAGAATGTGCATCGTAGTGGCATTGACTGGAACTGCCGCATCCAACCCGACGAACATAGTAGATGGGTAAGGTGGCTCGACGAATTAAAACTTCTAGATTCGTTGCGCATACCACGATGCTATGCTAGTGCAGGAGTTTGGAGCCAATGCTACGATGACATGAAGCATGAGGTGAGTGCGCCTAAGATTATTAGGACCGAGTTGCACATATTTTGTGACTCAAGTACTAAGGCTTTCGCAGCCGTGATTTATTGGCGATTTATTCGCTCAAATGGTTCTGTATCAGTCTGTTTTGTAGCCGGTAAAAGCAGGGTTACACCTCTGCGCCCTGTATCAGTCCCGAGGCTTGAACTGCAAGGAGCCGTACTCGCAGCTCGACTTGTGAGCACAGTTCAAAGTGAGCATAAAGATATAAAGGCAGACAAAAGATACTTTTGGACTGATTCGCACACTGTCCTTCAGTGGATACGTGGCGATCCTAGAGACTATAAGCCGTATGTTTCACATCGTCTAGGTGAAATTGATGAGCTGACCACCACCACGGAATGGCGGTACGTGCCATCCAGACTGAACGCGGCTGACGTAGCCACGCGCGATGATGCGCCACCGCTACAGTTTCAGGATGTATGGTTTCAAGGTCCGGGCTTTTTAAGAGAACCAGAAAGTAAATGGCCTAAAGATCTTAAAAAATGTGAGCAGTTGGTTGAGACAATTTGTGAGCAAAAGATTGTTAACGTCATAGCTACGACAAATTATAGTACTGTTTTCCAGTACCTAATGAGAACAACTTTTCATCGTGGATTCGATTGCTAATGACAACTGCAAGGGTCTTACTGTTTATCGACAAATGTCAACGTAAAGGCAATCGAATTGACAATGAAATGTTGCGAAAGGCAGAGGAGCTGTTGATAAAAAAGTGTCAATATGATTCTTTTGCTACGGAGATAGAAAGTTTAAAACAAAACAAGCCATTATTAAAAAATAGCCGATTATTAAATCTAACACCTTATCTTGACAGTGCGGGCTTACTACGAGTTGGTGGCCGCATCGACAAGACCGAAGGTGTAACGGAGGATACCAGGAGACCTGTTATTCTCGATGGTCAACGGAGGACGACCAGACTTCTGGTGGAGTACTACCACCGACGAGCGCTACATGGAGCTCATGAACTAGTAGTCAACGAACTAAGGCAACGCTACTGGATCTTGAAGCTCCGCCCCACTGTGCGCGCGGTGGCAGCGCGCTGCCTATTCTGCAAGTACCGACGTGCAACGCCGCAACCGCAACGCATGGGTGACTTGCCGTCGGCCCGACTGCAGCACAACCGACGTCCGTTTACATTCTCAGGTATTGATTTCTTTGGACCAATGGAGGTCACAGTGGGTCGTGGTAGACAAAAACGTTACGGCATGTTATTTACGTGCTTAACAGTTCGAGCTGTTCACGTAGAAATAACTGAGAGTCTTACCACTGATTCTACACTGATGGCCCTGAGAAGAATGATAGCCCGTAGAGGGGCACCTACTGTGATCTACTCAGATAACAGTACCAACCTGAGAGGAGCGGACACCGAGTTGAAACGCAGCATCGCTGAGCTCGATGTAGATGTTCTGCGTAATGACGGGCTACTTAGAGGTATTGAGTGGCGTTTTATACCACCAGGCGCACCCGAAATGGGAGGAGCTTGGGAACGTATGGTGCGCACCGTTAAGACTGCTCTCCGAGTTATATTAAAGGAGCGTGCGCCCCGTCCTGAAACCCTTTCAACTTTGATGGCTGAGGTTGAAGCTCTAGTCAACAGTAGACCCATCACATATGTTTCGACGGATCCGAATTACCCCGAGGCTCTGACACCTAACCATTTTTTAATAGGTACGTCATCAATTGGACCATCTTATGGAAGGTACACAGACGTGGATCTCCACCTTAGGAAGCAGTGGCGTATAGCGCAGAGACTGACGGACATGTTTTGGTCGCGTTGGGTTAAAGAATATTTGCCCACACTTTTGCCGCGTCAAAAGTGGAGTAGTGAGCAGAGGTCATTGCGTGTAGGAGATTATGTTTTGATAGTTGAACCGAACTTAGAGCGTGGTTCATGGCGGCATGGTGTAGTGAGTGCGACACTCCCCGGGGATGACGGGCGCATTCGCGTGGTGGACGTGCGCACTCGCACGGGCGTGCTGCGACGACCAGTCACACGCGTCGCCTCACTCGCACCTGAGTGTGATTGTGATGACTAGTCATCACTAGGGGGTGGAATTGTAGGCGACGCATATTAATATTGTTATTAATTAAATTAGCAATAAGATTTTAGCAATTAAGTTAGTTGTAAGTCTTTATTTCTGAACGTGTAACGCCATCTATTGGAGTATTTATAAATAAATAATTATAAAGACGTTAGTGGGTAGCAACTTTAATTTTGGTAAATTTTTCTATGCAAGTTTCGTCCACCCGCAGTTGGTAAGAGTATGTCCGCCGCGTTGAATCGTTTCGCTCGCACCAGCGTCTTTTCCCTTTGTCTACTTAAATTTTCGCGTTTCATTACCCTATCACCTACAGATAGTATATGGTTAAGTGTTTGTCAAGCACTGGTAATGGTAGTATATCCAAATGTACAAACATTGTGTGTTTAATAGAAGGATGCCAAGAGAACAGACGCCAAGCAAGACTAATGATAAAACGGATTTTAAGACGCATATGGAATATGAATTTAATCCCAAGGAACAGCAAGACAAGCTCATGCGAGATAAAGGTAGTAACACAGTTTTACAATAATAATAGCACAGTTTTGAAAGTGTTTTTGTTACAGTTTTGAGTACAATAAATAACAATTGCACTGAGATAAAATGTTTCAAGAGTAGACAGACGAAACTTAAAAAATATATTAAAATTGGAATTATTTTAAAGAGTAATAACCACTCAAAACTAAAGACTTGCAGAGAAAGCAAGTTATAATTATGAAACTCTGCGCTTAACGAGTACAAAAAACATAAGTTAACAAGTACAAACATAAAAATAACAATAATACTGTAAACAAAATATGTGAGATTTGGTGAAGCAAATATGTTCATACAGCACCTATCGTAACAGTTACTAAGCGGGGTTTTGTGTACTGACCGACGGGATTTTGTCACCACTTTTAATTTTTCGGACATCGTCCAGTGTGCGAACCGCAAATGAAGCCAAGCCATCACGTTCGCTTACAAGTATTGTTGAGTTTTTAACCCAAACATACTTGAAGTCGTGCCGTTTAGCGGCTTCCTTGCAATCCCGAAACAACTGTTTTGTTTTTAGGGTAAGATGTTCATTTAGGTATACTCTAATTGATGACCCTGAAATACAGATTTGATCGGATTTCAGTTCCTTGGCCAGACGGTATGCGCTCAGGACGTTATCACGTATAATTCTTGTACAAAATTTAACAATTATATTCTTGGGTCTATTGCTGGTTTGCTGTGCGTGTTGTACTCGATGGACCGAGATGATATCTTTCTGTAGTATTGGAAACTTGACGGCAGTGCCCAATTGTTCAATCATGCGGATTAGGTTTTCACCGCGCCTTTCAGGGACATTGCAGATTTCAATATTGCAGTTTCTAGCTTGCTGCTCCAAGGAATCAATTTTAAGTTCAAGGTTTCTAATTAAGCTTTGGGATTGGTCAGAGCTGTGACGGGAAATTATCTCAACACGTTCTTGAAGGTCTTTATGCTCGGCTGCCTGAAACTGCACGGACGATTTTAGTTCGGAAACTTCAAGAGCCACTGTACTAACTTGTTCATTTAAGCTTTTGTGTGCGCTACGGAGGGAGCTCATTTCCTGCTTCATATCAGTTATGCAACACTGGATACTATCATTGAAATTCGTCATGCTGATTTACATTTCTTCACGCCAGCCACGCAGCGTGGTCTTGATATCAGCTGTGAACTTGGTCATGGCGTGGTCCATGTCAGCCCGCCAACCTTTGAGTGTTTTATTTAGTTCCTGTGATACCAAGGTAATTTATTGTTTCGTTAACATAATGACAATAGGGTATAGAGGGTAAAAATAAAGTATAATACCTATGTAATTTAATTAAAATAAAGCACAATTTTTCATAGGAACATTTATTGATTTTAATAACAACCTTTAAAACATAAACATACTTATTCCAAACTTTGAAATACATAAAATACCGAATTTGTTCATAAATCATTTTATTTTTGGTTGATACTAAAATGGGATGTTTTTGGTTTATTGAGGTTACAGCTTAATTTGTTCATTTTCTCAAGGAAAAGAAGATTGAAACTAAACCTCAATCTTACAATCATTCACTTGTTACTATTATATTATGGCCAGTGTATCCCTTGAATTCCACTGATAGCATTTATTTTCTTATTAATATTTTTAGTGTGACCTCCTATAGAGGTATGAGGAACAGGGTGTAAAGTTCACTCAACCTCCATAGAAAAGGGAGGATCCTCCGACCAGACGGGTGTTGTATCTGGCGGGCAACTGCCCGTTGATTCATGTCGGGCCGTTGTATCTATGCTAGTTGCGCGGTAAACTCTGCTTGCGCGATGCAGGATTTGCGTGACGTCAGTAAGACGCGTTGTTTGCATGTGGCGTTGTAGATACCGCTACATCACTCCCCCCCGGAGACCGGAGGTCGATAGTGGGCAGAGTCTTGTATCTTGCGATGCTTGCCAGGCCAGCTGGGGTTCCAGTGAGTCGGAACCGGTTGTCGCATAGTTCACGGTGAGTCGGAACTGTCTGCGAAGATGTCCCCAGTGAGTCGGGGTGGCGCTGCGTTATGCTCCAGTGCGTCGGATGTAGTACAGCGCCGAGTTGAGACTGGCTGCTGCGTCGACCAGGAGAGGAATTGAGCTCTTCTTGTTGACCGGCCGAAAGTGCAGTGTGCTGTGCCGAGGTTGCTGATGAGGCTGAGGGTGATGACCAGGTATGCGCGGTCGCTGCATGCTGGTGGTCAGGATACTCGTTGAAGCCGTGGGAGCTGGCTGGCTGGGTGACTCGCCGCTAAAGCTTGCGGGAGTGATGATGATGACGTCACGCTGAAGATTTGCTCGAAGGCTGCGCTGACGTTCATGTTCGGGGTCACCAGTATAGAGGTATGAGGAACAGGGTGTAAAGTTCACTCAACCTCCATAGAAAAGGGAGGATCCTCCGACCAGACGGGTGTTGTATCTGGCGGGCAACTGCCCGTTGATTCATGTCGGGCCGTTGTATCTATGCTAGTTGCGCGGTAAACTCTGCTTGCGCGATGCAGGATTTGCGTGACGTCAGTAAGACGCGTTGTTTGCATGTGGCGTTGTAGATACCGCTACACTCCGATGGCGATAATGAAAGTGATATTATCAATGCAGTCAAAAAGGCGTCGACGCATGGAGGCCACAATATTACTGCAAATATCTGTGCACGTAAACTATCCCACAACTCCATGCAATGAGATTTGAGCTGTTCGATGTGCCCTGGCAGCTGATAGTATGTCATGCTCACTCAAATGTCTCGCTGACGGTGGCGTGTGTTAGATCATTTAGCTCCCTTCAAAATGGTTGAGCTAAATGGTGCTGATTTATGCGTCATGTTCGTGAACGGGCGCCGTCAGTTGGGGCTGGTCATCACTTAGCTGCCTCGGCTTATTTTTAATTAATTTATTTTTGGATTGTAGTTTGTTAAGTACTATTTGTTGCACTCTGGACGCTTTTAACACTTACGTTTTTCTTAATTTTTTTACATCGTTCTCACATTATATAATTTTAAAATCAAAAGTAATGATGTAACTAATATTTTTGTAAAATATCATTTAAAAAGAGTGTCCGTGGAGTTTCTTGCCCGTTCTTCTCCATAGGTACCTACGCTTTGGAATGGGCAACTAGCTTCATATTTTCTGACTGACCGACTTCTTGACAATTCAAAAGTGCCTGTAAATGGTTTAATTGAAATAAATGCTTTGAGTTTGAGTTTGAGTTCGAGACATCTTTCGACTCGCACTTCCCAACTTTGGACCATTAAACCCCATACATTTTCTATAGGGTTTAAATCAGGGAATCGCGCTGGCCACGGAATAACTTTAACATCCGAATGCTCAGTAAATCACTCACGAACAATACTAGTATGATGTATCGGACAATTATCTTGAACCAAATAAAATTCACCAATTTCATCCACTGGATAAACATTTCGAACAGTAGGTAGCATTATATCGCTCAAAATTAGAGCTGTTGGCCCGCGTCGGTATAAATGCCAACTCACCCGGCCCTTGAGCACTAATCCACCCCCACATATTCACACTAATTCTTCCTGACTCCGTATTATTTATAATATTACTGTCAGACCAACGTGTATTGTCTCTGCGCCACAAATGAAGTCTTCCTTTTTGGCACGATTTGAAAGTCTTCTCGTCAGTAAATACAGTGGTCTCCCAGTCAAAGTCTAAATATTCGCGAGCAAAACGCAACCGTTCCTCCTTATGCCTTTGCGTTAAAAACGGTTTTTTCACTGGTGTTCTATGATGAAGACCTTCGGCATGGAGTGCATGGCGAACAGTGCGCAATGACGTATCAAATTCTTGGGTAAATCGTCTTGTAGGTATGAAACCATGCGTTTCATATTCACCAACCATAAAGCGTCGGCGTCGCTGAGACTGGTCAATAAGTGGCGGCCTACCACTTCTTACACGGCTCTTAAGAATTCCCTCTTCCTCAAATCTCCGCACCCAACGTCTCACAGTATCTCTCTAAAAAAAGACGTCCTTATTACACATTTTGAAGCGTCACTTATGAGAACAAGTAAAATCAATAACAACAAAATAACTTACACAAAATCCGGTTTCATTGGATATTTCAGATATATTCCAGATATATTTCAGATATAACCCATTTATATTTCAGATATAACCCATTGTTATACAAGGCTACAATGTTCGCTCTGGTTTCCATATTTATATTTGCTTGCATTTTCAATAAAAATCTTCAAACTCTACACCTCTAATATCAATAACACAAACGCTCATAACTAAGTTCCCTAACCAACAACGTCATACCATTATAACTACAGTCAGTATATTTTAATGTTGTTTCAAATCTACCCTCAACTTTTATATGATTAGTTTAAAATACTCGCTGTCTTTTTCTCATTACCATAATTAGAAAAAGGCTGCGTGCCGCGATAGGCCTATGATGATGCTCATATACCGCGCTTTTTCTGTTTCGTACGTGATGAAAGAGTGCAATATACAGTTGTGTATGTGTGTGTGAAATGTCTAAATAGAAGAAGGTCTCAAGTGCGACGAGTTACGATGTGATAGTTTTGTAATGCTGCTAGTGCAGTTCTGACCGCTACTGTACATTGGAAGCAAAACATCCGGTAGAGCAAGCAGGCTTCAGAAAAGGATTCTCTACAGTTGACCATATCCATACACTTGAATTAATTATAGAAAAGTATTATATTAGGTCCTTACATTACGTCCATGGTCCTTACATATGAAATTAGCGTTTTGTCGTACTGACCACTTTGATCTGAAATTATCTCCCCTTTGGTTAAGAATTCCACATTCAAATTTATACATTCATTTAGCTGGTATATTTGAGTTTTGAAAACAGTCATTCATTTGTTTTTTCCTCATTATTTTTTTCTTTGGCGTCGCTTATTACCGCACAATGGAAAACATGAAATATCGGTATATTTACGAGTACGAGTTCTACCGTGGCACCAGTGCTGCAGAAACAGCTCGAAGGATTAATGATGTGTACGGCGCTGGTGTCGCAAAAGAAAGCACGATACGTTTTTGGTTTCAACGTTTTCGTTCTGGAAATTTCGACCTTCAGAACCAACCCCGTGGACGGCCGGAGACCAAAGTGGAAAATGAAGAATTAAAGGCTATTGTGAAAGCGGATCCATCACAAAGCACTTCAGAGATAGCTGCAGGCTTCGGGGTAACTGATAAAACTGTATTAATCCACTTGA
Organism: Luperina nickerlii; assembly: GCA_963855955.1. Lineage (NCBI taxonomy): Eukaryota > Metazoa > Arthropoda > Insecta > Lepidoptera > Noctuidae > Luperina > Luperina nickerlii. The sequence goes on from OY979669.1 coordinate 24,461,423, forward strand.
AGCAAATCGGGAAAATAAAAAAACTTGAACGATGGGTAACTCATGAATTGAGTGAATCGAACTTGCAAACACGCGTCGACTGCTGTGTTACTTTGCTCAACCGACACAATAATGAAGGGATTTTAAATCGAATCATTACTTGTGGTGAAAAGTGGATATAGTACGATAATCGGAAGCGCTCGTCGCAATGGCTGAACCCTGGAGAACCAGTCAAATCCTGCCCTAAACGAAAATTGACTCAGAAAAAGTTACTTGTGAGTGTTTGGTGGACTAGCGCCGGTGTCGTTCACTACAGCTTTCTTAAATCTGGCCAAACGATTATGGGAGATATCTATTGTCAGCAACTGCAAACCATGAATTAAGAACTAGCTGCTAAACAACCGAGATTGGTCAATCGCTCTAGGCCACTGCTGCTTCACGACAACGCAAGATCACACACTGCACAATAAACAACCACTAAGTTAGATGAGCTACAATTGGAATGTCTGCGACATCCACCGTACTCCCCGGACCTTGCTCCAACAGATTACCATTTTTTCCGCAATTTGGACAACTTCTTACATGGAAAAAAATTCAACTCCGATGCGGCAGTCCAAACCACCTTCAAAGAGTTCATTGATTCTCGCCCCCATGGTTTTTTTAGTAAAGGGATCAATGAACTACCTATGAGATGGCAAAAGTGTATAGATAACAACGGTGCATACTTTGATTAATTAAATATATTTTACAAAAAAAAATTGACTTTATATTCCTCCCGTACAAAACGCCAATTTCATATATGTAAGGACCTAATATTATAAATTAGTAATAAGTAAAACAAAGATAAAACTAGTTATGTGAAGTAAATTGATTAAATTAGTTAAGTAACTCAAAAACAATGTAAATTAGTAGGAAATAAAAGGCTTTTTATTTATTTTTATTTTATTTATTTATTATGCTTAAACCCCCTATAATCTACATTTATTTAGATTTATTGCAGTTTATCCATTCGATCTTTCAAAAATTACTCTTTTACTCACTCACTAACTCGTTTACTTACCTACATTATGGGTGCTACATTATATGATACGAATGATTCCCAAATAGTCCTAACAGACAGAGCTGGAAAGAAGCGTTAGAAAAGCAGAGAATCATAAAAAATAGTTTAATTTGATTTGAACACTAGCATGAAATGGTTCACCCATCGCTTTCATAACCCTACAATGTTCTACATTTCCGCTGTTGTTGATGATGGGTTCAGGTACAAAACTATGATGGCCTTTTTTCTTTTCCTAGTCGCACCAAACTGTAGAGATCGGTATCGTCACTTCTAGTAAATCAGCAGATAGTTCGTGATCTGTGAGTGTCGCAGTTCGCACGTATGCAATACATCTGCGCAGCGCCCTAAACCCCGACGCGCGGCCGTACCGCTGCCATCAGCGGCAGCGCACCCTGCGTACTGGCACTGTCACCCACTCACACCAACACACGTGTTAATAGACATCAGCGAACAGCAACACCCCGCCGATGTTATCAGTTCTATAGAAACGGTCGCGGCTCATAGAGACGTGCACCTGTGTCTTTGTCTGTCCTCCTAAATCATATCGCGTCGCAGGAACCCTTTGCTCGATTCTCCACGGACACCACACGCTGCGGCTGCTCCGGCTCGTAACATTGTTCCTATGATTTATGTGGGACACGAATATGATACCATGTTAGAAAGGTGTTGGAAATAAGTTCACGGTGTTAATTAGCTACAAGAAACACCAATCTGTAGGAACGGCACGACTGATTCGGTTTGTATCGAGAATGGATCTAAATTCATCCTAGAACACATTCAGACTCGGTTTGTATCGAGAATGAATCTGAGTTCATCCTGGAATACAAACACGACTAAGCATTGTAGCACTGACGTCTTATTAACCCACTTATTAGTGAATAGTTTTATGGTATTCATCATGCAACGTGGTGAGCTTGCACGATCACCAACATACTCAGTGTAGGTGTGTGTGTGCCTTAGAATAGGTTGTGTTTTCACCTATTCTGCTGCTGGAATCTTAGTGAGTGAGTACGCCTCTGCATAGTCCTGTTGGGATAGCAGGCGTTATGTTGTGTCGTTATGCTACTAGCGTTTACCCGCCGCGTTGCCCGCGTGGATGTCCATGATAAAAATATTCCACGGGAAGGTTACATGGAGTAATATAATAAAGTTTCCAAATCCGTTGAGCCGTTTTTGCGTGATTGAGTAGCATAACAAACATACAAATTTTCACATTTATGTATAACTAGCGGCCCGCCCCAGCATCGCACGGGTGCAATTTTTTTTTAATTTTCTAAATTTTCTTTCATACAAACCTTGTCCTGGCAATATCGAACGCAACAAAAGAAGAATTATCCAGTTTGGTGCAGTCATTCGGAAGTTATGCGCGTACCTACAGACATTTCGGCGACGTTGTTGTAAACTATGTAAGAATAATTGTGTAGTATACTTAATTATAATTAGGTATATATTACACTAGCATCTGCCCGCGGCTTCGCTCGCGTGGTTGTCGGGAATTATCCCACGGGAATGTGCTACCCTACCGGGACATCTAATATCCCACGGAGACGTGCTATCGGGACATATAGTATCCCACATGAAAGTGCTACCGCGACATATATTATCCCACGGAGACGTGCTATCGAGACATATAGTACCCCACATGAAAGTGCTACCGCGACATATAATTATTATCCCACGGAGACGTGCTATCGGGACATATAGTATCCCACATGAAAGTGCTACCGCGACATATATTATCCCACGGGAACGTGCTACCGGGACACTACTGATACTACTACCGGTGTTGAACTTTTAGGACATATTTATAATGCATGGGAAGACAAATGCGATGCCTTGGGCATCTTTTGTGATTTGTCCAAAGCATTCGATTGCATTCTTCACGAAACGTTAATCAGAAAACTCCGCCTCTACGGGATCCGGAACACTGCTCTGGATCTTCTTGCTTCATACTTGAGTAAAAGGATTCAGAGCTTTGACGTTAATAGAAAAAGATCACCCGGATCTATAGTAACAATGGGAGTCCCACAGGGCTCAATTCTTGGTCCTTTCTTGTTTCTTATTTATATTAATGACTTGCCGTACCTCATAAAGGATAATAATGATATAGTGTTGTTTGCAGATGACACTTCAGTTTTGTTTAAACTTAAACGTCAGCAGTTGATTACTGACGATGTAAATAGCGCGATCTCGAAAGTAGTCCACTGATTCAATGTTAATAATTTGTTTCTAAACGAGATAAAAACCAAATGCATTAAGTTTATGCTACCCCGCGTCAGGCAGGTGAAAACTATTGTTTTAATAAAGGGCGAGGAATTGAATCCTGAAGACAACAAAGTATTGTTGGGCATAACTTTGGATGCTAAGCTTCAGTGGGGTCCACATATAGATAAATTGTCAAAAAAGCCAAGTTCTGCAGCATACGCTGTTACGCTTGGAAAAATTCGTAATTTAACTGATATAGAGACTGCCAGTTTAGTGTACTTTAGCTATTTTCTTAGTGTAATGTCGTACGGTATTCTATTGGGGGAAAGGCCACGGATATTCAGACTATCTTTGTTTTACAGAAGCGAGCTGTTCGATCAATTTAAAAATTAAGTCTCTTTCTCTCAGAGACAAATTTAAAGAGATTAATGTAATGACTGTGCCTTCTCAGTACATTTATGGAAATCTTTTGTATGTCCTTAAAAAATGTTTAAAAAATACAGTGATATCCATAATATAAATACAATCAAGAAAATAAGTGCCTCGTTCAGATGCCAATGTATACGCTTTTATAATAAACTACCAAGCCACGTTTAAGGTCTAAGCCTTAATAAATTCAAATCATTCATTAAACGTAAGTTGTGCCAGAAAGTTTTTAAACCGTTAAAGATTATATTGAGGACAAAAAGGCTTGGGATTGACCTGCTTCCAATTTCTGCATTTTTTATGTTTTTTTATACAATGACATTAATGAATTTTTTATAAACAATGACATTTGCTTACTTTGTAAAGTATTATATTATTTTATTTGTTGTGAATGTGAAGACGATGTGGGTCATTTTATTCATTATATATATATTTTTTATTATTCTCTCTGTTCTGTTAGTTTTTTTTTCATGGTCTGGCATTTTGAGTAATTTATGTGGCCTACCCAAATGTCCTTTCATTGGTATTGTTCGTCGAATCGTTGAGCTTCTTATGTCTTGAGTTGAGCTGCACGATTTCTGACAAATGCGTGCACTGACTGGACAGGTCCTCTCAATCTGTGTTGTACTTTCCTCAAAAGACAATCTCAGACATCGATCTACATTGTCTTCATATAACCTGACCAAGATAGATTATGTCTGGACTTTAAAAGAGACTGTGACCTCTGAGTTTGTTTCGGCCTTTCTTTTCAGAGTAATCAGATAGGAAACGCCAACCTCATTTAGTTTAAAAAAATCATGATTGACGTGTAAAAGTGTTTGTATAAACCTGCTTACAAAAATAAAATCATTTATATTATCCCACGGGAACGTGCAACCGGGACATATATTATCCCACCCACGGGAACGTGCTACCGGGATATACAGGGTGGCAGGGACATCGACGCACAAACGTCGTGAAAAGGTTACACCTGAAGCCTTAAATAAAATTACGAAAGTCATTAATCTCGGAAATGACCCGTTAAAAAAATTGACATTTTTGAGCGCGCAATGTATTGCAAACAACGCGATCAAAACGCTCAGCGGATGGCGCGCGCCGCGCGCGCTATTAACCCTACACACACACACAAGTCTGTGGCGCGGCCGCCAGCCGCGCCGCGCCGGCGCCGCCGCTGCCGGACGAACGTGAACGTACCTACGAAATATCGCCTAACAACAACATTGATAGGTTCGTAACCTACCACATAAAATCATGTTTAATTAGTCTTGATAACCGATGGTAGTTACTTATTAAGTACTTACCCGTTATGGAAATAAAACTAACAATAAGCTTATTCCCATAAAATAGCGATACCGATGAGGATTGATAACAAAAAAGATGCTTGAAGAGAACTTAGCGATCCAGTAATGTTTAATTAATGAACTTACCTTAATCTCGCTCATTCCTAATGAGATAGGGTTCGAAGTGGCCGCCACCATCTCGCTCGCAGATCTGAGCGCGGCGCAGAGTTTCAGCGTGGACACGGGGCAAAAAAGTGGGATCCAGGACACACTCCTCACGCAGCGTCGCAAACACATTCAACACATTCACAATGCGATCTCTCATTTCTGCTACGGTATCGCACTCGGTCACAAACACCTTATTCTTGACGTAACCCCAAAGAAAAAATCTAATGGGGTCAAGTCCGGTGAGCGAGCTGGCCATGGCTGTGGAGTCCACAGCCATGATTCGGTCCACAGTGTGGACCGAATTTCCGTCACTCTCAAACAACATACACACACACACACAAACACACACAGAGAGAAAATTACTTTTGATTTTAAAAACTACGTTAAGATCACAAATTCGCGACAAACAGCACGTCCGTTTGCGATCAACAAAATCTAGGAACTAGCAAAAATCCGTTAAAATCGGCGAAATGCAAAAGAAATGTACTGTAGGTACCTACAGTGCATGCACCGAACACAGATCAACAAAATGATAGAGTGTGCAAACTCATTTAGTTATACCTTTTTACCTACTCACGAAATTAATTGCGAAAATGGATGTATTTTTTTTATGAAACAGTAAAATTACATTGTTGAATTGCATTCAAAACTAAAATTAATGTTGATAATAAAAAAATATCGAAAAATTTCGTGATTATCAATACACTTCTACACGTTTTTTTTTAATCTTCTTTACTTAAGGCAAAAGCGTTAAGTTAGCCCGCGAAATTCAATGACCAGCAAATTGCAAAAAACGTAAGAAAATTTGAATTTCGCGGGCTACCTTAGCGCTTCCCCCTTAAATCGATGAAGCTTTAGAAAAATAATTATCCTCTCATAACGAATCTAAAATAAAAGTAGTAAACGGGTCATTCAATTATGTAGATGATTAAAATGCCCCATGTGACGCGTCTATTAGATTCATTGGGATATGTCGCCTTATCGCCTAGCTTCTTACGAGGAGACCGCACGGCGCCGCGGTGTCTTTGTCGGCGCATTTGAAAGCGAATAGCGTAGGTACGTAGAGACCGGTCGGCGCCGCGGTCCCTTTGTCGGAACATTTGAAAGCGACTAACGTAGGTACGAAAACAGTGTTGACCTCGCAAATGAACTTTAGCAATACAGCTGATCAGGTAGCCCTTTCGAGTTTTATTTACATTGCTGTTTTAAGTGAAACAAGTGAATTTACTATTTTTTAATTAAAAATCTCATTGGTTCAGATAGAAATAATGATTTTAAACGGTTTACAGTAAAAAAAAATGCAGAAAAATACGTAAAAATTAAGAAAAAGCCGACGAAAAATTTCAACGCAGGGGGGTCCAGAATCATGTACTGAATTCATGGTAAGCGTTTGCGCGTCGATGTCCCTGCCACCCTGTATATTATCCCACGGGAACATGCTACCGGGAAATATATTATCCCACCCACGGGAACGTGCTACCGGGACATATATTATCCCACGGGAACGTGCTACCGGGACATATACTATCCCACGGGAACGTGCTACCGGGATATATATTATCCCACGGGAACGTGCTGCCGGGACATATATTATCCCACGGGAACGTGCTACCGGGACATATACTATCCCACGGGAACGTGCAACCGGGACATATATTATCCCACGGGAACGTGCTACCGGGACATATATTATCCTACGGGAACGTGCTACCGGGACATATTATCCTACGGGAACGTGCTACCGGGACATATATTATCCTACGGGAACGTGCTACCGGGACATATATTATCCTTCGGGAACGTACTACCGCGATATATGTATATTATCCCACGGGAACGTGCTACCGGGACATGTACGAGAGCGACACTGAAAGTTTTTAGAACTGGCCACTTGTAAACGATAATTATAATAAAAAAATTAGTACAAATTTTGAAAATGGAACTCTGACAATAATTATTATTGTGTATGTATTTTATTCATTTGTCATTTGTTTATAATTTGGCGGCCAATTGAAAATTTATGACTTTCGATGTCATTTAAGTCAACAAGAAAGTTATGATAGACTTCAACTGGCCTTTCACGATGAAGCCCCATCTCGTGCCACTGTTTACAACTGGTTTAATGAGTTTAAACGTGGTCGCATTATCTCACCGATGATCTGCATGAGGGATGGCCTTCTACGGCAACGACTGAAGATAACATCAGTGTTGTGCGGCCTATGATAGAGACTGACAAAAGAGTGACTTATCAGCAGATTCGGACAAGCTTAGGCATCGGTATGAGTCAAGTGCACAAAATCCTCCATGAATATTTAGCGATCAGGAAGCTTTGTGCCCGGTGTATACCTCATAATTCGACAGAGGCCCAAAGACTCCGTCATGTTGATTGGTGTCGTGAAATGGTGCAAAGATTTAACGGAGGTGATTCAAATGCTGTGTTGTCGAACACAGCATTTGAATCACCTCCGTTAAAGCTTTCCAGCTTTAGTCACCCGTAAGTAAGTCGTTACTTACGGGTGACTAAAGCTGGATTTGTTGTTATGATCCTGAAACTATTATAAGAGACAGTCTGCTGTCTGGGTGTTTCCTTCCGTGGAGTTGCCAACTAAAGTGAAGAGAGGTCGAAGCGTGGGAATAAAGGTGATGGCCTCGTTCTTCGAATGGACAGGTCTTTACGCAACAATTCTTTTAGAGGATCGAAATACAGTTACTACAGAGTGGTACAGTAACAATTATTGTTTGCCACTTGTCTTGGAAAAAGTTTGGGAGAAACGAACTCGCAGTTGGATCCTCCTTCACCACGACAACGCCTCGTCGCACACCGCCAAGCAAACAATCGACTACTTGACGACGTCAGACGTGAAATTACTGGGTCACCCGCCCTATAGCCCCGACCTCGCACCTTGCGATTTTAATTTATTTCCGAAAATAAAAGAAAAACTTCGAGGAAAACGTTTTATGGACGCCGAGGAAACAGTGGCTGCGTTTCAAAATGCCGTCGAAGAGGACGAGTGGGCAAAGTGCTTGTCTCAGTGGTTCCATCGGATGCAGCGATGTATTGATGTAAATGGACACTATTTTGAAAAGATATAATAAAACTAATAACTTACTAGTTTGTTCAGTTTTCGATTTTCTAAGAACTTTCAGTGTCACCCTCGTATGTTACGACTTTTGTTATAAGTAACGTATATACTTTCATGTGCATTTATTAAAAAGCTGTTATTTTGATATTATAATACAATAAGACATTTTAATTTTATAAGGCAGTGTTAATTGTCTTTGACAATCGACAATCAATCAACTACAAATAATTTTACCTATGTGTTGAGGCGTTGAGCATGTCCTGCAGTCCTACTGCAGTAGATATCAGTAAGTATCGGTGCCAAGTCAGAGCGCATATATAGTAGTTATGTGTACTATATAGAATATAATACGGGTCGCGGGCCGCGGGAGGAGAGCACAGTGTTTCACAACTCATCAATATTTGATCCGATTTGCGTTGTAGATGCGCTGACGCCGGTCAACGCAGCCTCTCATTGTTATTCTTGTTTGTCAAATCAATCGTCAAGGTACCTATCGTGCCCACTACTCTGACACTGTTGCTAACGCTCCAGTGTCCGGAGAGCGATAAATATTGACGTCATTCAACCATTCAAACATAAATGGAGCGTTCGTATATTATATTAATTCATATTCAACAGACTAGTCTGATAGTCCGGAGTTTTACGACGCTCCTCATTACGAAATTACTGGATGTGAACCACAATAGGTACCTACATAGATAATCTTCTTCCATGAACATCTTCCCATGGGGTTAGGCAGGAACTACAGAACGCTACTCAAACAGTTACAGTTGAATTTAATATTGTGTTCGTTTCGGTAATGAGATGAGTCTGTGAACATACTAGAAATAAAGATAAAATACATCAACCATTTTTCAGATTAGCCAAGGTACACACATCTTTTATGGGGTACTGTGTTAAATGTTACAATAAAATACCTTGTGATATATTGCAATTAAATGAAAGAAAATTTAAAACTCACATTAAACGTACACTTTGTAAACAAGCATACTATAAATTAGAAGATTATATCCAAGATAAGAACGCTTGGAAACATGCTGGTCCTGCTCCATAGGAAAATCTAGAGTCTAGACAAAATCAAACTGGTTGCTAATTTAATTGTAAAATATATTCTTTTTTTGATATTGATTTACATTCTGTAATAACTTTAACTTACACCCTGACTTATTACTTGTAATTTTTATTTTATTTTATTTAAATGAAAATCGTTTACTTTTACCATGTTTGTAAATATGTGAGCACCATGCATCTATCAGATAATTAATTTATATGTCATGGTTTCATTTTTAATTCTTTTACCTATTGTGGTATAGTAATTTTATTTTAGGTGCATCGTCTTCACATATTATTATGATATAATTAATGTATACAAAATATTGTAAAACATTTTAAAAGAGTAACGGTGGAGTTTCTTGCCCATTCTTCTCCATACGAAAACTACCCTTTGGAATGGGCGACTAGAATCAATTCTATTTGTTGTAATTTTTGACGTTCAAAAGTGCCTTTATTGTGCCTATTTGAAATAAATGCTTTGACTTTGACTTTGACTTTGAACATCTTCAGAGGCCAGGGGCTGGCCTTGACCTGCGCCTGCTGAACATTCAGCAGCCCTGGTTACATAATGCCCGGCATCGTGTGCGCGCGCATCACGCAAACATTACCCCAATTATATCTCTACCAACCTCCTGGAACCTCTCAACGTTGAGCTCGCGTGGCGACCTCAGTCTATGGAGTATATGTATTTATTAATAACCAACTTATATTTACAAATTGCATCACACGTACAATTTATCAATTTATCGGTCAATACTAGCAGTTACACATAAATAATCATAAAATTAGGTTAAATTACATAAAACTGTAGACAAAACTAAAACCCGACTACTGAAAAGGACGAAACAAGAAAGTACCTTCTCGTGGTCTCATGCCGCTGTACTAACATACTATAATCTATGGTAGCATGCGACCACAGGAAGGTATTTTCTTGTTTCATCCTTTTCAGTAGTCGGGTTTTAGTTTTTAAACTTACTTTTTATTTATTTTGGGACTTATTTCAGTAATATTTATATTTTTTAAATGTGCTAATTAAGCCCTTTTTTATTTTAATTAAGAATTTAGTATGAGGTCACATAGCCTATAACCAGCGGACGGTCAGACGCTTCTAACAATACCTCATTTGTCAAATAATTATAAGTACTTTTGAAATTAAGAGGGAACAGATGAACATACATACATACATACGTACTCACATACATGACATACACACCGGTCAAAATCATAACCCTCCTTTTTGCTTCGCCGTAGTCGGGTAATTAGATATATGTCATCATCTGCCTAGCCCTTTCCCAACTATGTTGGGGTCGGCTTCCAGTTTAACCGGATGCAGCTTAATACCAGTATTTTACATGGAGCGACTGCCTATCTGACCTCCACAACCCTTACTGGGTAATAAGATATCCCTTAGTAAGACTGTCAGATTTTCGGGCTTCTGACGACCAGTAACGACTGCCAAAGATCCACAAATGACAGCCGGGAACAACGGCTTATCGTACTTTCCGAGGCACGGAGTGGTCTTGGAATGTAAAGATGGTCATCCATTCACGGACCAACCGCTGCAAGCGTAGCTTAACCTGAGCAAACGACCCGTGCGACTGTTATAACTTAGCCACAAGCCCTACAATTAGATTGGATACATATATAATTATATTAATAATAAATATTTAAATTTAAATATATATGACGGCGCATCCGTTAACGTCAGACGTCAGGTTGACTTTTAGCTGTCAAAGTCAACCTAGCGAAGCGTCATTGTCGATGGTAGTGCGGGCGGCGATCTGAAACTCACTTTTGAACAAGACGGCGCCCGCGCACCACGCTCGTGACGAATCGCTCAGAATCTTCGTCATCACGCTATTTCAAGATTTAATTAAGTTGATTTCGTATAGTAGTAATCGCTAATTACCTAATTACATCGTGATTCCAGTGAATGCCGATTAAAATACGTCGATTGTGATTTGAAGTCATTTATTACTATTTCCGCGCCCACCTACCTACATAATTAGAAGAAGATGAGTTCTGGTGAAGGGCCACCAGGCCGTCCTGACCCTTCATCAGAAGTGGGATTCGTGTTGGTTCATGCGCAAAATCAGAACGCTAAAAGTGAAAGTGACCGTTGACATTTTAAAAACAAAGTGCAAACTGCGAACGCTTATTAAATAATCGTGTGGACCTGTTAGAGTTGAACCCAGACAAGCCAGATACGGATGCGCGATCATAGTGAATGTTGTTTTGGGCATAGGCTGTATGCAGGAATACCTTTGCCCAGTGACGTGCCAGTTGCGCCCTACCGCCGTGTTAGAAAAAAAAAGTGTTCCTGTAATTAGAAAACGCGATAGGACGCGTGTGCAAACGTAACCGCACACAATACGACAGCTGATTTGTGTTTTGCTGAAAATTCACTGCAAGGAGGTCAACTTGTGGCCGTTATTAAGGCGCACAAAGGAAGCAGTATCAACGTGGCTGTCGTAAATAATACGATGGACGTAGCGTGGAGCTACCAGTGACGTGGAGTGACTTCAAGAATCGAGCCAAGCAGCCCGCAGCCGTCGGTGAAGCCCTTCGTGTGCTGCAAGTGAGGGAATCCAGGACATGTTGCGGCCCGGTGCACGAGAAGTGGCAGCCAAGCAGATGATGGAGGTGGAGCACGCGCTGCAGGCAGCAACGGCGAGTGGATGTTTGCGTCGTACAACTACGCTCAGGCACGTTGGAACATAAAGGTCAGCTGTATTGTTTTGTTACGATTCTGGTGCTGAATGCTCGTTAGTAAAAGAGAGTTGTGCAGCCAAATCAAGTGCCAAACGAGTTAATAATGTTGTTGCGATGACTGGTATTGGTTAAACGCGTGTATTCAGCACAAAACTTGAAATTTTATTACATTTCTACACGACATGTACTTGCAAAGTAAAATTTGGGTAGGCTATTTTGTGTTATTAGAAAACGAAGAGTGAAATCAGAATTATCAGACTAAACTAGATCGGAAGTTCAGAGGTCCATTTAAGGTGGTGGACTTGTTTTGACAAGTGATCGTTATGTTTTGAAGTCCCTTTCTTCCGCCGGACGTACAAGTACGCACACTACCGACTGCGTAAAATAACGACGTTGACATGCACGTAGGTGACAATGACGAGACTAGCCATGACGAAAATGATAACGCTGACAAGACTAGTTGAATACTAAGTAGTCAACTTAAGATTTAGAGTACCTAGCATAGTAAGAGTTTTCTTATAATCTGTAACGTTATAGGAAAAAATAAAGTAACATGTTGAACAAACCTACTTTAAGAATTATTTTGATAAAGGCTCGAAATGATTATCTTGATGGTGTTGTTTGTAACCGGATGGAGGTTACATGTGGAGGTGACCGGATAGAGGTCGCCTGATTGTGTTAGTGACCGGATAGAGGTTACGTGTTGAAGACCCGATGGAGGTCGATTGGTTTGATGCTTATAGCCGGATGGAGGTTATAAGTGTGATGATGAAGGCCGGATGGAAGTCAGAGTATGAGCATTGCAATATTTTAATGAGTTTCCTATTATTTGGATGAGTATGGGTGTTGTTCGACATGTCGGCTTTGAGAGAAAGAGTTTGTTGTGATTTTCATCAGAACCTGTAATGATTTTGGTCAGAATTGACCGAGTGGAACATGCACTGCTGTTGATTTTTTCGGTTACAGGTTAACATACAAGGATGTGTGCAAGCAGAATGACAGTGGTGGACAGCGCTGTACTCTTTGGATCTCCTGTACGAATAATCGCTGATCAAGGACGGTGCTTTTCGAGCGAGGAGTTTCGCGACTTCTGCCGGGGAGACGGTGGATTGCAACCACTACAGCCATTAAGCCAGCTACAGATCTATTGTCTACTGAATTTGGTGAGCCGTTTTCATTTTGTTTTGACTCTGGTATCGAGTGCTTCCCTGGTAAACAACAGCAAAAAAAAAAAAACCGTTACATTGTTAGGCATAGCCCAATCTAGTTAACGATGCAATTTTTGAATACGCTCACGATATGTTATGAATGATGCCAGTAGGTCATGTACCAGTCGAAGTAGATTGTGATCACAGTGGTAATGAGCTATGAGCAAGCTTAAGTAGTGGGAACCACGCGAGTAGGGGTTCTCTATCGGCCGTAGTAAAAAGTGTGTAGTCACAGGGGTGATACACATGGATCCATGCGCTGGATGTGTGAGAGCAATGCGATTGCTGGTCGGCCGGAGTGCCGTGGCGTTAGAGTAGTTTACTCGTGTGTGGGTTTCCAGGCTCTAAGGTATCTAAGGCTCTTAGTGAAAAAGATTGTTGTAATGTGGATAACGATGGTACATGGCTCTGGTTGATATTTTTTTTGCTATGATTAATTAAAGTTTGATTACATGGCTCTGGTTGAATCAAGTACGCTAATGAGGCTAAGGCATATGCCATGGCACAGGCCAAGGGATCAGAGTATTAATGACGAATTTGAGGAAAGCTAAGTAAAAGTCTTGTTGATGAAACAAAGTAGAAATTAAGTCGAGTGATAGTGATGAATCTTAGTTCGGCTGGCCGGGGACATGGTGGACTACTTGAAATCGCGTCTAGTCTTTTAAATTAAGTTGAGGCCGAGACGGCGTCTGATGATGTAGAAAATACTTTGTGGTCAAATAATGATAACGAGTCATTAGACCGTCTCGACACCTTGACCGCATGCTCGGACACTGCTTCGGCTGACTCATACACTGTCACTGCAACCTCAGACACCCTGAGCGTACACTCATACCCTGAAACATGGGAGTTCCTTCATGAAGTTGAAGTGCACACGGAACAGGACAATTCATTATCATAGGCAGGTATAGTACAAACTATCGTTACTGTACTGAAACATTCCTATAATTATGATGAATTGTACAAATGGTTGATCCTAGGCGAAGAAGTGTCGTACATACTATTCCAGGGTGAGTAGTTAGAGGGCACACTTCACTCGTCACAGAAGGTAGACGAAATGTGTCGTCCGAGTCATTGTCTGGTTGACTTGTCACAGTGGTTTATTTAGCGTCATCTGACGAAATTTGTCGTCCAAGTCAGAGTCCTTTAAGTTGACTGACTTGTCCTGGATGATCGCTTGCTATTTGTGAGACGAAATATGTCGTCCAAGTCAGAGTCCTTTAAGTTGACTGACTTGTCCTGGATGATCGCTTGCTATTTGTGAGACGATATATGTCGTCCAAGTCAGAGTCCTTTAAGTTGACTGACTTGTCCTGGATGATTGCTTGCTATTTGTTAGACGAAATATGTCGTCCAAGTCAGAGTCCTTTAAGTTGACTGACTTGTCCTGGATGATCGCTTGCTATTTGTGAGACGAAATATTTCGTCCGAGTCAGAGCCCTTTAAGTTGACCGACTTTTTCTGGATGTTTTGCAGATTATGGTAAGACGAATATTGTCGTCCGGGTCACATCACCAAAGGATTGACTTGTCTAATAGTAGTAGTATAGTAGTGTCTAGTAGTAATTGTGAACAGTTAACCTACATGCTGTTTAGTGACGAGGCTGTGTCATCCGGCTTAATTGTTGCAAGACACTCGCCTTAAGTCTTAAGTATCATAGCGCATTGTGATAATTGTAATTAGTCATCCGTCAGGATGCCGAACGGACTATGTACGATTGCAACTCATTGTTTCAGAAAATCGCCCGAGGACGGTCGAATGTCAGTCCGGCCGTGACGGCGCATCCGTTAACGTCAGACGTCAGGTTGACTTTTAGCTGTCAAAGTCAACCTAGCGA